>BSBK01000379.1:145000-350000 GCA_027943335.1 Chamaecyparis obtusa | reverse complement strand
ATCAACGCAATAGAATATAATAATAATCTCAACGATATCTTTCCTCACTTTGTCACAATCTAAAATCGCTGAATTTAAGGATTTGCAATTCGTCCGTGCTCGGGTGATGTGAATTTAAGGATTTTAGCAATAAACTAATTTTAATGGTACATTTTATGAGTGCTAACTTAAAAATAAAAAGTAAATTGATTATAATGTGTTAGGTTTTTTTTAAGTTATTCATTATTTTTAAAATATTATATTTTTAATTAAATAGTTGCGTTTAAATATTTTATTATATTTTTATTTTTAAAATATTATATTTTTCATTAAATATTTTTAAAAAGTTATATAGTTTACAAAATGTTTAAATAGTTGTGTAAAAGTGTAGGTCTACTAAATTAAATAGAACCAATATTCTTAAATTCTTCTTAATATATTACCAATATTTTTTTTATAAAAAAAAATCTTATAATTTAACATCACTTAATAAATTGTTATTTGCATATTTCATTTGTATTTATAATTTATTTCTAATATATTTAATTGGATATCTTTCAATTTTAAGATGATTTTTTTTTAATAAATAAAGCATTTTCATTACAAAGTTTAATTGAAAAATATTTATAATAGAAAATATGTACTAAGAAAAAGCTAAAAGGAGGACATTTCATTTATAAATATGTTAAATAGAGAGCTATAGTAAATTTTTCTTCAAATTTAAAAGAAATCTTGGGAAACAAAGTTGACAAGATAGCAAGTTCTATTTTAATTTAGTACCTCCCTTGTGTTGTCTTATGTGCTTCCATCGCTTTTCCCTATTTGATGATTGATTTATTAAATTAAGGTAATTATTTAAATGTTTTTATAGGATGGGAACATAATAATGTTAATATCATTAAATTAAGTAAATTTGATTTAATTATTAAATCAGCATTATATATAATGGAATATTAATTATGTTATGATAAATTATTATTAATTGGACACACGATAACAAGATAATGTTATTATTATTAATAATGGAAATAAATTAACAAAATTGAATTCATCATGATTGTAAGATATTTAATAATATTATTATTAATGTGATATAATGCTTATTATTATTAATTCTTTATTAACCCTTTAATTGAATTTAAATAATTATGGTCACATTATTAGTTGGATTAAAATGTATTATATTATAACTTATCATTGTAGATAGGACAATATTATTAATGATTAAGTTAATATAATTTAATTATTATGTGCTTATGAATAATAAGATAATGTAAATTGTTAATCAATTTGTCTTGTAATTGATTAATTTTTATAACATAATTACTACAATATGAGTATGTTATAAAAGAAAATTAATTGCTATTATAACTTAATATATAATAGTTATTGTTATTGTTTCATCAATCACATTTTATTTGTTATTAATAAGATGGGTTTTTATATGATCACTTTAATTTGATTTTTTTCTATTAGATTGGAAATTAAATTTAGTAAAATATGAATGTTTAATTATGATTTTAAGAAAGGGAATTTAAAAGGTTTAGAACATTAATAATTAATTGATTGTTTTCTCTATTTTCTTTTTGGGGGTCTTTTGTTGGGGATGTTGGAGGAATTATCACGATGCAAATTTGGTGATTTTGGGGAAATTTTGGTGAAAAAGCTCTTTGATCGTAGTTGGGGGTTTTATTTTGAGTTTCTTCCTCAATTAAGGTCTTTTATCCTTTTTAGATTTTTGCAAACACAAAGTATGAATTTCAATCTTTTTTAATCTTCTATGGATTAAGAACAAAATGAATTTCTTAAAGGTTGTTTTGTGGTTGTTTTCTACTCTCTTTAGTTGCACTCTTATTCTAGAAAATTTCCATTTCAGATGTTCTCTTATTTCCTCCATATATCACTAGTACAAAATAATAATATATGACTTAATAAACTATTCAAAATTGTAGATAAATGATTAATTTTGATCACATAACTATTAGTAGTTTATTGTCGGTCATTTATCTCACGACCAAATTTATGACTAAACTATTTTAGTCATTTATCATTGATTTAGTTGTTAATTTAGCCATTTATTGTTCTTAATTGGTCATTTATTTAGTCATTATTTTAGTCATATCTTTAGTTATCACTTCAATCATATATTCAGTCCTTAATTTAGTCATATATTTAGTTCTTAAATTAGTCATGTATTTAGTTCTTAAATTAGTCATATATTCAGTCTCTAATTTAGTCATATATTCAGTCCCTAATTTAGTCATATTAGGGCATGATGAAATTGAACCACCATCCTACTTTTAAAGTAGGTTCTCTTCCATTGAGCTAGTACCCTTTAAAGAACAATAAAACCATGTATACTAGTACTTTCCATTATATATGATTTCAATTTTTTGCAAATATAACTAGAATTTTGTAATCTGATAATATTTCAATGTTCTTTTTATTTCTTTCCAGTCAAAAAAGATACATATTGAGTGGTAGTGATAAACTAAAAATCTCAAGTATTGACAGATTAGCAGATAAATGTAATCATCTAAAAATGGTCTAGCTAAACCAATTTCCCTAAATCTCAAATCAAGTGATCAAACAATATCAAATCAAGCTAATCTCAAGCATAATTGTGTAATTAAGTTAGATCGATTTGATTACATAATTCATCAATTATCAAGCATCAATGATCAATCATCAAGAATCATTCCTTAATTAATTATCATGTGCATTTAATTAAATCAAAATCAAAAATGCACATGGCTAGTGATATTAATTAAAGTGAATTAATTAATTGTCCTATTATCCTCTCAAGTCACAAAAGGAAAAACAAGGATAAATTCAACCAATGGGAGCTAATCACAAGAATCACTCACATTGATCAAGTGAGAATCAATATCAACCATTCATCATGGATGAATCTCAACCATCAAATTTGAATTCAATATTTCCCTCTATGAGGAAATCTATATAACCAATCTCTTTTAATTCATTTCATATATAGATCATTTGCATAAGGAAACTTTTTCATTTTGAATTCTACTTCTAGATCAATTCTTCTATTTCTTATCAAATTCTTCATTCTAGCTCTAGCTTATTGAAATTCTTCTTAGTTTGCATTCATGTATATTCTTATTTGATTGAATCTTCCATTTCATAGTTGTAATATCATTGATCTACGCACAGTTATGAGAGCACTAATAATTACATCATATGCTCTATGACTAGGAAACTATAATTCGAATTCAATTGTTATATTTTGATTGCTTTCCATGCACTAACAATTGATCTAATGAGTTATAGAAGTGTTGTGTTTGCAAGATAATAGGTACAACAATTAACACACATAATAACATCCTATAGAAAGATCTTAAAATAACTTCCATAAGATGCTAAGTTTCCCTAAAAATCCTATTATTTCTTTCTTTCCAAAGACTTCGACAAACATGTGGGCGGATGAGTCTCCATAACTGCCTGACAAAAGGGTTAGTTGTAGGTCCCTTCAATTCTTCAAGAAATTGGTCTAGACCATAGTTGGAAACCCAATTGAGGCCCATTTTGTTCAAGACCAGTTGCCATAGCTTGTTGGCAAAGTGATAGTGCATTAAAGGATGGGGTATTGACTTTTCCTCATGTTTACAGAGATAGCGTCTATTCGGGAGTTGGAACCCCCTTTTAATGAGGTTATCCAAGGTTAAAATATTTTTATGAAGAACTGTCCACCAAAAAAAAATTAATTTGGGAATCAAATAGGAATTCCAAACCTTCCCCCAACTACTTGAAGAGAGGTCTAGCTTTGATAGTAGTTTAGAAGTCGATTTCACTATGGAATCTCCATTTTGGTCTATCTTCCAAATAATTTTGTCTTCCTTAAGGAAGAGAGGAATTATAACCCTACTAATAATTCCCATAATCTTTGTGGCTTTGTGTAGCAAATGTGGGTGTTCCTTGCAGTATTGGGAAATGTTAATCCACTTTCTGTCTGGGGAGATGTAATCAATGACTATGGTACCAATGATTCTTTTAGTCCAATCCATCAACCCCCTTAGGCTCAAATTGGAATCCAATTTACCCTTGCCCACCCAAACATATTCTAGAAATATAATCCTTGTAACCTCATCGAGCAGCCACATTAGTCTTGATTGAATGGTATTTTTGCACTTTAAGATATTGTTTCAAATTTTAGATCTAGTGGGGATACCAGGGGTACTAATAAATTTATAAAAAATATTATATTTAAGGTATTTATCCCTCATGATGCAACTCCATTCAGTCTTCTCTAGAGTCATCTTCCAGATTATTCTCCAAAGTCTTCTCTAGAGTCATATACTAATGTTACCACAAGTGATAGACCCAAATATGTCCCAAAATACTCAAATTTTGGATTTTGTTTTATTATCATACGATGCATAGACACTGTATATGTAGGTATACCACACTTGTGCATAAAATTCAAGGCCCTATTAATGAAAATGTGATGCAAGATAAAAAGAAATTGGTGGTAAAGGAAATAAAATTATAATACCTCAATAAGATAAATTACAAGGAAATAAGAAGGATCAAATTCAAAACCTAGTGATGAGAAGCAAATTTATATTAATTAAAAAACCAAAGAAGAATCTAACACAACACATGTCAACATTAGACATGAAGGTACATCAAACAACATGACAATGATTGAAGAATTTATATACAAGAAAACATCTTGATAAAAAATATGTGATATTTCATGATGGAACTAAGTGTTCAAATGCACTTTAGAAATGAAAGCATATCAAACAAAGAAAGATGAGTCAAATTTCATAAATAATACATCTTTGGATATGTATTGATGTGATCATATAAATGGTATAAGAATGAAGCATTCATAGAAACGTCTTCAACAAAAGGATGTGAAAGTACAACATCTTGAGGGGCGTTCCTCATGCGGGCATGGCTTCTTGTGATATATATTTCTAATCCCATGGACATTGATTCAAATTGATTTTACAGTCTTGGTTATTTTACATGTTTACATTTTTTATGTTTTATTTCATGCTTTGACTATATTTTTCCATTTGGGGGCAATCTATTATTATAAATTTCACAAGTTCTACATCACCATGCATGCTCTCATGAGGTAAATAATAGTGAGGGAAACCTTTCAACACATTTACCAAATGCACTAGTACACTTTAGGTATGTATTCTCTAATCTATCATACATATATCATTATTCATTTTTTGCACTCAATATTTTAAAATTTCATTATTACCAAATTATCGAGCTCCTTAATTTATCTACACTATTTCTTATTACACTTAATTTCAAGGGGGAATATATGTTAGGAACAAGGCAATACACACAACTGAGGGGGGACATATCAATTGTGTCCTAAAATTTAAAACTTCAACCAATTTTCACACTTTATATCTCAAATTTGAATGATGAACATTAAAGCAAGATCACAACACATTAAGCAACACATAACACCAAGATTTTTTACATGGAAACCCTATTAGGGGAAAAACCCAACCCACAAGATGATGTACTCTGCTAAAAGAACTATACCCTGTTAGGATTATTACAAAGGGGAATGCACATGCATTCATGCACACTACCTAGAGCTCTGTAATGACCCTTACTATAAAGGCCACTAAAAACCACTAATACTGAACTGAGAAAATTTGTCAAACAGTTGGCATGCACTGAATTATTTCATTTGTAATGTAGTGTTTCAAGGTTGTAAATGTTAAGCAACAAATCCACAGTATATAATTGAGATAACAATGCCAAATGCAATGAAATGTAACAACACCAATGTTGACTCCTATAATAATTTTTAGAATATCAAAGAGTTGGCACCAAGAGATTACAAAGACCAAGATAGAGTTCTAATGACCGGCAGTGTCTATTGATTATGATTCTCCCAAAACTGATTAAACTATAACAGTGACTGAAAGTCTGAGAATATAAAGGGTTGTTACACATTACACATGAACATTGTCAAGTCCCTATCAATGCTATCTCATTCACCATACCAATCCACCTTTCTTGCAATGTCAATGCAGTAACAAATGCTGGAAAACAGTGACTGATTTTCTGATTACGTATGACTGTTTACAATATATCAATGACAGATTTTATGGACTGTTTATGACCAGAACTGGACTGTGGTAACAAGTCTGAATATATGCAAAATCATACAATGAACTTGCAATGCACCTTCTTTCACTCCACACACTACTCTCTTATTGCTATGACAATTACAATTGATAATAACAGTGACATACTAGGGATTGTTTTGACAGTGACTGGATAAATGCAACTTTTACACAATTCCTTGACATTCAAACATCATCCAAACTACATTAAAAGAACCTGGAAATCACTCCTTATTTGTTGAATGACTGCTGATGGATTAACACACGAGCTGCAACCCGAACTGGACCAAGATCTGCCCCTCTGATTACTGTTGTACCCTGTACTATACCAGTCTGTATAGTACGAACATGTACGACACTGCTATAAAATAATTTGCAAGGTGTTGGGTGCCGAAAATGGTATGATTTGAAACGCCTAGGGTTAATATATAACCCCTCCAATGCATAAAATCAAACCCCACTTGGTTTGTGAGATATGAGCAAAAATATAGGTCCAAACCCTAGTATGACTGAACTAAAAATGTACCAAAATGATCTCCAATTCTTTACCAAATGATTCACCAATGCAATGATGAATTCAGAACCCTTATTCCAAACAATTACAAACCCTCAATATCAATTTTTCAGGTCTCCTTTTTCGGACTGCCTTTTTCGGATTTTCTTTTTCGGATTGCTTTTTCGGATTGCTTTTTCGAATCTGCTAAAAATGGCCTCCTATAATTTCGGACCTGCTAAAAACGGCCGCCTATAATTTCGGACCTGCTAAAAATTGCCTCCTATAATTTTGGCCCTACTAAAAATGCCTCCTGAAATGCTGTCTCAATCACAAACAAACCCTTACATCAAATTCTCAATGAAGTACCAATGAGATGGCTGAGTACCAACTCCAAATTTGCAACCCTTCAGTAGATATTTCACTACCTCAGTTATGCCAATCTAGGGGAGTTATCATTCCTAAAGATCGAATAGAATTTGCAGACCAAAGACTACAAATTGCTCCACAATGGAAGAAGTAGAAGAAATCCCAAATCCAAGCATGTAGAAATGAAGCCCGAAGCCCTCTATTTATTCTTTTCCTTGAGAAGTTGCTAGAACTTCTAGAAACATCCAATTTTAATGTACTTTATAATAAAATAACATTATAATAATAAAGTACATTTCTCAACTCAAAATTATAACAATGTAGGCTCATAACTGAATGTAGGCCCAACTACAACTGAATGTAGGCTCAAGACTGAACGTAGGCTCAACTACAACTGGATGTAGGCTCAAACTGGATGTAGGCTCACTCTGGATGTAGGCTCCACTACAACTGCATGTAGGCCCAAACTGGATGTAGGCTCTACCGAATGTAGGCTCTGTCAACAATATGCAATCAAATGATCAACATAATGACCCTCTCTCCAAACCATTTGCCTATGAGAGTCGATGATAGGCAAATCTGTCATGCCAAACAATGTCAGCCAAAATGGGGACATGACAAGCTCACTACTCAAATACAAAAAGGGCTACAACCCAAAGGAAGGCTCACTACCTTACAACAAGTAGATGGACAACAATCCACTGTGGACTACAATCCACTAATCATGAACTGACTGATAGCATCTCTATTATGTCAATACAATTCCAATGAAATACATCAAATCTTCTGCCACAATTGCAGATTCCACTTATACCTCTTCCACAATATCTCATACAAACATACGATCCTCATCCAAACCATCACAATTACAAATGATTACACCTTTTTATATATTTCATCAACCTTGAATAAATTAATAAGGTCGACATTAATGTGATCAAAATCATGTCGGAAAAGATATAGTAAGGATCCAAATCTTCATCCTTGAACACGCTCTAGATCCATAAATCATGCCACAATCCATCATAATACGATGCATCACCATGTTGGACAAGAACAATAAGAACACCAACACACCATAAGAAAATCACCAAGTTCAATCACATAACTCAATGTGATCCAGCAATATGAATAGGAGACAATCTAGAAACATCAGCAAGCAACATGAAACAATATGACAACAACAACAACAACAAATCTATCTCAGAATTCATAATTATCCATGCACTGTTCATCAAGAACACTAATTAGTAACCTTTGTCACTCAAGAAAAATAGCTTTCCAGCATCCAAATCATGAAGCACTTGAGTTGAGGACACACATCCATGTCCTAAACTCACCACCAAGTTAGCAACTATAAATATTGCATAACCAAACCATACCGATCCAAACATTGTCACACTATCTCTTCTTGAACATCCAAACTACCAGTCTCTAATCAATCATCCATAACTCTCTCAAATCACCATGCGAACCTCTATAAATTGACATAGGTCAACTACAGACATCCTTGAAACCATCTATACATTCACAACATTTGATCTTTGATACATTAGCCATACAAAATAAATATTCTCACTGAACATACTAAGAAAACTGTCACAAACAGTAAAAATACATTGACATCAATGACAAAACATCAATGTTAGCACATATAAGCATGATAATCCAATAATCTCCAACAATATCATCTACTTTCTTAATTTTAGTTTTTGCAAGTTTCACAAGGTCAGAAGATCTCTTCAATGATTCAAACTCTTTAGATGTAAATAAATTATTATTATTTGTTATTACATCTTATTTTTATTATGTATTTTTAGTTTGGCACATGTATACACCCACAATTTTGCACACACACCAAAGTGAGAGAAAAATATAGAATAGAAAAGTTCACACCCTAACACTTGCCAATTTAGTGATAAACTACAATTGATTGAATACTTGAATGACTTGAAGATCAGTGATTAGAGATCACCGAGTACTGAATTGATATGTAAGATAATTGAATCAGTCATTCTGTTGTCATTGATGTCAACTAGTTTTGACAATACTTATCATGTTGGTTGAAAACATCTAAACATTTGTAAAGTGGAGAGAAAAAATGAAGAATTGAGATATCTACATAGAGGAAGATGGATATGACAAATGAGGATAAAGAATACTTTGGGTAACTTATTGATGAGTCTATGAATTCATATTGTTGGCTTGATTATGTTGCATTAATCTCTGATGAAGAAGGAATAAAAATGTACAAAGCAGTGTGGTTGGTAAATGAAGCACTTTAGTATGCACCGAGTCAGTATAGTTTATACCGAGCGACAGTATTAACTGAGCTTGTGTTTGCCGACACATTTCTTTGTTAACTGAGTATGGATGAAAGTATTAAATGCTTAAGTTTAGCCGATAAAAATTGATGAGCTGGAAGTTGTTATGATTTCGAGATTGAGGATAAAGTTTTTTATGAGATCCATGGCTGACAAAATTTGGAGAAGATCTAAAGGATGGAATTGAAATGAGTTACTGACACAACCGCCGAGGAAGGTTTAAGCGGCAAAATCAATGAAGGAGAATAAGCGGCAAAATTTGATGGATGATCATAAAACAATTTACTTGTCTATATAAGAGATATGAGTTTCATTGTTGAAACTATGCTGGAAGAAAGAAGATTGCAAAGATTTCGCGTGAACTCAATTTCATGTATGCTTGATCAGACTGGTTGAAGGAGAACCAAACTGCAGAATAGTACCGAGCGTCAGAGTGCTATTACCGAGGGACAGTAAGTTAATGAATGTTGAAGAAGTGAATTGATATATTGATCAGAAGATTTGTATGGGCTTAGAATAGATCTGAACTTCTGCAAATTGAGTTGTATTGTAATCAGATCAAATATTGTTTTAGTTTAACCATTGATACAGAAAAATCTCTTAACCAAGTGGACTTAACCGTCTTATGTTATGCCCCTATGTCATTCAATGAATGTACATTGTTATCCTATCGACCCCATAACGAATGTTGGTTGAACAATAACTGTTAGTCTTAAATCCTCTAACAAGGTCACACCTAACAGTGTGTTTTTAACCTTTAACAAGGTTGGCTCCTCACCGATCACTTCAAAAGAGTGAAAATTATTTTGGGTTACCGGTCCCAGGTGGTTTTTCCCTTAACAGGGTTTCCACGTTAAATCATTTTGTTATGTGTTTCTGTGATGATTGCTTCATTGTCATACTTTACATACTGCATATTTGATTTGGTCAGTAATCACAGTAAGCTAATTGACTGGTAATTAGTAAATTCACAGACAATATAATAATTTTTATTATCAAGCTGCAGAATTTGTTGAGATTGTTTAAAGTATTACATCTTTGCAATTGGGATTGTAGGGTAACTGATCTAACTGATTCACCCCCCTCTTAATTATTCTAACATTTCGGTCAATATTTTGGACACATGATTATAGAGCATAATTTGACTATTTCGACACACTCACTAACCTAAGTACCATTCCAAAACTCAAATATGCCAAAGTGGTATATTCAGAAACCTATCTCACTCAATTTCACCAGCTTACTCATGCTAAACAAGATCACAAGCACAATCATATTTAGCATATTTAAATCTTGAATTGTCACATGGTCAACATTCCTAGGGTTTTATTGTGACCCATTGACATGGATGCCAAAAATTTGTGTTCTATTTTCTTTATTGAAAAAAATTTACCATAAGACATTTGCATTTCATTCAATTATAGAATAATCAAAATCATATTTTGAAAATAGAATACAACATCTTTTCTTTTTGTAGGTACATCAATCAAAGCTTATGTCAAGCATCAACAACAATGCTCCATTCTTAAACAAGAAAGACTCATCATTATTCTCAAAGCATATTCAAATCACAATGTTTGATACAAAGCATCCAAAGGTTCACAATAAAAAAAATGACTTAACATCATTCACTATTCCAGCGCATTTATCTCTCATTCCTTTTATTATTAATTTAATGTTGAGCCCCTTGACTAATGTGAAAGGAAGCCTTGAACTTCAACCCATATAGGACAAGCACCACAATGCTCTTAAACACCATCCCCATTATAATTATCTTGAATGTGACTATATTTTACAAGTTCGAAACAAAATTGAACTGAAATGTTGATGCTAAAATCTGACACACAATTCAATCCATAAATTGTTATATCTTGATATTTTACAAGTGTGAAAACTTCATTTTTACATCAAACATATTTTTTAAAAAATCATCATCACAATTCTATCTCAAACTCTTGATCTCACAACTTTCAATCATTCACATATTATAAGAAATAGTGCATATATTTTTGAAAGGTTCTTTTATTTCCTTTCAATAATTTCAAGTTAAAAAAATATCTTTAAATATTTTTGTATTTGACAATATAACTAAGACATATATAGGACAATACATGCTCATCATAAGATACTCATGATTTAATTTCATATTTATTACACAGATAATGATGGCAAGTTTGAACCCTAATTTAAATGTTATGTTTAAAATAAGACATTCGAGTCACAACTACAAAATTATAATTCCAGCTTGCCCATCATACTCAAAAGAAGACTTAACTCTATGTTCATATACACACATGCATTTATATATAGATACATATAAATATAGGGGAAAAGCACCAATAACCGCTCACTTTTTGTCATAGTGACTCCAAGAAGCATTCACTTAAATAATCTCACATATACCAATAGTGGATCATTTATGTACTATTAGTTAATCATTTTTTGCTTTTTTTAAGGTTTTTTCATCCATGATTGGCCCATTTGTGCACTACTATTGGAGATTTGTGAACCACTACTGGGACATTCGTGCATCATTATTAGAACATTTGTCCACAAGCAATGGTGATTTTGAGTGAACGACTATTGGTGCAACGGGGTCATCTATAGGTTAATCTGATATATCATTCTATCTTAATTAAGCGTACAAAATTAGCTATAGCCATTACGAATAACTTTCCCCTATATATATGATTCCAACCAATAGTCCAATTATTTACATTCACATGTGGAAGTAAACTGGTGAGACATTCAAACTACACTCTTTATTCAAACAAATAACACTACAATATGCAGACAATTATCTGCTTGAGCAGTTTGGCTTTGATCAGAAAAACTCAAACATAGCAGTTAGATAAGCTCAAAAGCAATCATGTCAGTCATGAACGCTAAGGTTAAATTGTAGTTTGTTTGTTCTCTTGCAAATATAACTCGGATTGGATAAAGAAAGCGTACAGAGCAGTACCAATATTGATGTGGACTTTGTTGCTTACAATTGAAATAAAAACACAGCACATATTTGTCGTGGGATGAACAAAAGCAGCTCTGTCAGATAACAATAGAGCAGTACATTGACAAAATTCTGAGTCACTGACTACAATTGCACCTTTTCAAATTCAATGTGCCACTGTGTAACTGCTAGAAGCCATGGATGAGATTATTATGCAGGTTTACAGGTTAAATGTATTTCAATACTACAGTATTGCAGATTATATTACAAAATCATTTCACTAAAAATTTCTATAATGTAGTCCATAATATAAAAGTTGATATCTAGATCTAAAAGAGATGAATACTGAATGTGATTTAACGTTTATCAGTTATTGAGGGGTTATAATTTAATTGGGAGGGTGGTGATATGCGGTATATTAGTTGATTTATTATTTTTTTTAAACATTTTGAGGTATAATATAAAGGAAAGTTTAAGCAATATATTCTAAGTTTTCATGTGTTTAGGTGGTTCATGTAAAATCATATTAATGAGTTTAGGTGGGTCATCTTGAAAACACATTATTAAGTGGGTTCTACTTAAAAAACTATTGTAATTTCAAATGAGCTATTTAGGAGACTCCAATAATTGAACATGTTCCAATAGTTGTTGTAGTATTTGTTGATCTAATGCTCAATGTGTTTAATATTATAACCATAGTACTTGTGACATTAAAGTTGTAAGTGTTGATCATGAATACAATAATTGAATGAAGTGTATTTTGTAGATCTAAGAAGCAATAAACTATGTGATGTTGCAACTAACATTAGGACAGTGCACAATTATCTCTCTAATTTTGTTGGGACATTTCAGACACCTCAACAAAAAATATGATGATGTCACATCAGTACACTAAGAAAACATGACTTATTGTATAATTATCACCGTAATTTTGTTGGAAAATTTCAAACACCTCAACAAAAAACATGATGATGTGTCTAATCAGCACACCAAGAAAACATGACTTGGTGCACAACTATTGCCCTAACTTTGTTGGGACATTTCAAACACTTGAACAAAAAAACATGATGATGTCATATCAACACACCAAGAAAACATGACTTAATGCACAACTATCACCTTGACTTTGTTGGAACATTTCAGACACCTCAACAAAAAACATGATAATGTCACATCAATGCACCAAGAAAACGTGACTTAGTGCACAACAATCACTCTAACTTTGTTGGAACATTTCAGACACCTCAACAAAAAACATGATAATGTCACATCAGGGTACCAAGAAAACATGACTTAAACATGATGATGTGTCACCATATTTGCTAATGTGGACCTGAAAACTTAGTTATAAGCAAGGAACTTGTCAAGTAAAATGTTGTAAAAAGTTTGATTTTTTTGAAATTGCCACATGAGATTTTGAGGAGGACAAAGTTAGGGTGCTCAACTCCTTGATCCTCTCCCCTATGTAGTTTAAAACTTAAGAGTGTGTTGTTTATACCAAAAAATGATATAAAGAATAAGAACACTTTGTGTTTCAACCATAATAGATACCCCTCGATTCTTAACTCTTAACTATTAATCAAAGAGACATAAACATTCACTCAAACACAGTATAAAATGACACCATCATATTCTTTATAAAGATTAAACTAAAGAGATGATAAATACCCTGAGTCGGCTTAACCTTGGAGAAAACTTCATGGTCAAGAGCGTTTTAGTTGGAGTAGTATTGGGATGGGTGTCAAATGTTTCATCTCTATGAGCATCACCTAGACACAATGAGAGTTAAGTGGACCATTCATTCTCATAAAAGATAGATTCTTTTGAAGCACTACTCATAAAAACATGGATCTCTGAAATAGACGTCAAACCTATACACTTAAATAGTGATAATAATATTATAATGATAAATACCCTTCAATCTCAACATTTAAAATAAAAATGTTAGACAATTTGTACACCAATCAACAACTGGCAATATTAACTTTTCTTATTGCAGAAGACACATATTTATCCTACTCTTCTGCAGTGGACCCACACCCCCCACCCCTTGGAAATGGTCACGACAGCTTTAAAAGCTCAACAGAAAGCACTGGTAAAGTTCAAACACACTACCTACAGTAAAAAGCTCAACTGATAAATTGTAATTTCAAATGAGCTATCTAAAAGGGAGAATCCAATAATTGAGCATGTTCCAATAGTTGTTGTAGTATTTGTTGATCTAATGCTCAATGTGTTTAATATTATAATCATAGTACTTGTGACATTAAAGTTGTAAGTGTTGATCACGAATACAATAATTGAATTAAGTGAATTTTGTAAATCTAAGAAGCAATAAACTATGTGATGTTACAACTTACATTAGTACACCAATAAAACATGACTTAGTGCACAACTATCACTCTAATTTTGTTGGGACATTTCAGAAACCTGAACAAAAAATATGATGATGTCACATCAGTACACTAAGAAAACAAGACTTATTGCATAACTATCACCGTAATTTTGTTGGAAAATTTCAAACACCTCGACAAAAAACATGATGATGTGTCTAATCAACACACCAAGAAAACATGACTTGGTGCACAACTATCGCCCTAACTTTGTTGGGACATTTCAAACACTTGAACAAAAAAACATGATGAAGTCATATCAACACACCAAGAAAACATGACTTAATGCACAACTATCACCTTGACTTTGTTGGAACATTTCAGACACCTCAACAAAAAACATGATGATGTCACATCAATGCACCAAGAAAACGTGACTTAGTGCACAACAATCACTCTAACTTTGTTGGAACATTTTAGACACCTCAACAAAAAAATATGATGATGTCACATCAGCGCACCAAGAAAACATGACTTAAACATGATGATGTGTCACCATATTTGCTAATGTGGACCTAAAAACTTAGTTATAAGCAAGGAACTTGTCAAGTAAAATAGTGTATAAAGTTTGATTGTTATGAAATTGCCACATGAGATTTTGAGGAGGACGAAGTTAGGGTGCTCAACTCCTCGATCCTCTCCCCTAGGTAATTTAAAACTTAAGAGTGTGTTGTTTATACCAAAAAATGATATAAAGAATAAGAACACTTTGTGTTTCAACCGTAATAGATACCCCTTGATTCTTAATTCTTAACTATTAATCAACGAGACATAAACATTCACTCAAACACATTATAAAATGACACCATCATATTCTTTATAAAGATTAAACTAAAGAGATGATAAATACCCTAAGTCGGCTTAACCTTGGAGAAAACTACCTGGTCAAGAGCGCTTTAGTTGGAGTAGTATTGGGATGGGTGCCTAATGTTTCATCTTTGCAAGCATCGCCTAGATATAATAAGAGTTAAGTGGACCATTCATTCTCATAAAAGATAGATTCTTGTGAAACACTACTCATAAAACATGGATCACTAGTATAGACGCCAAACCTATACACTTAAATACCCTTCAATTTCAACATTTAAAATAAAAATGTTAGACAATTTGTACACCAAATAACAACTGGCAATATTAACTTTTCTTATTGCAGAAGACACATACTTTCCTGCTCTTCTGCAGTGGACCCCCCCACTCCCCTGGAAATGGTCACGCCAGCTTTAAAAGCTCAACAGAAAGCACTGGCAAAGTTCAAACACACTACCTACAGTAAAAAGCTCAACTGATAAACGACAGTTAGAAAAAAATACTCAAGTAAACTACACACGTGTGAAAATAAACACATTTTAACTTTTGCCGTCTGACTGCTGTCAACATCTGGCAAGCGCCTGGCGCGACCGAATCGAACGGTACAGCATCGCCGCGCTTTTCTGGGACAAGATCGGGCGCCGTCGGATCATCTTCCAACAAGCGAGCGCTTTAGCGTCTCCTCTGAAACTGGAGGTCAACGATGGCAGAACAACCCGGTCTTTACCCTCCCTCCAGGAAACACGATCGTTAAACCTCGGTTGATAATAACAGGACTAATTAAAAAAGGAAAAAAGCGGAAAAAGAATTTAAAATACATTTGTATTACTTTATTGTCAACCTCAACGGGGACACAACGGACCGCGCCGCCGCCGCCCCGTTTACGGGCCACCTGTAATAACACGCAATATATATATATATATATATATAAATAAATAAAATGGGGTCCAATTAGAATAAATTGTACAGTTCATTTGGTAGAGGAAATAATTATTAAGTGGGAGAATAAGTCCAAAGGTTGATGTGCATTATTTGTGGGGGATGAATGGAATTGTTTAAGAGAATGGCATGTGAGGGGTGCTAGTTTTTCCGGATCAACCACTCACTTAGAAAATGGCCACGCCAACCGAAGGTTCCCTTTGCCTTCCTCATCATCCACACAAGCATCATAATATTAAGTCATTGTTGTTTTGATGATATAAGCTCTATTTATGATGGCTTTGTTCAAGACAGAAAATTTATGATGGGTTAGTTCAGTCATTTTTGTCTCTGGTTAAGTGGTGGGAGAAATTGATTGTTGGAAAAGATTTGATAGTTAGGTTTGTATTGTTGGATTGTAGTTTAATTGGTATAGTAAAAGTTAGTAAGTATAAGATCATTTATATGATGTCGAGGTGTTCAATTACTACATTGTTAGTCGAATTGGTCATCGATTGATTTATGGATTGGTTGTGGCTCATTTTCTAATGTCCTCTTTGAATCACGCTACAAGTGATTGAAGTTACGAACTTGGCCTCTGATTTGTTTGATTTGCTCTTATATTAGTGACACTTTATATGGATTGGCTAGGGGTTGATAGTCCAACCTAGGACTACTATTATGCTATTGGGGTACTCTTACCACTCTTCAACTACTACTCCACTTGGTGATCAATCGATCTATAGCCATTTTATAACAAAAGGTACACTCCTTGAGTATGTCATCAACCAAGGTTTTGGTTTTTAAGGTTCAACAGTTGTGTAACTTTGACAAAATGGATATCTTTATTAGTGGCAACCTAGTTGAAGATTAAATTTTGACTTAGATGCATGTGCCCTCATAATTGTGAATCATTATATAGAGGCAGAGACATTTGATATCTATGTAATCTAGGTGTTTTTATCTAAAAACTAAGAGTCATGCCTCTCAATAATTTTGGTGGAGTGGATCTCCCTACTATTGATGGCTTAGCCAAATCTTGTTTTCTACTTTATATTTTTGCCCTCTCATATGTTGTAATCCATGTTACATAGAGATAAAGAAATTGATATCCATGTAATCTAGATATTTTTATTAAAAAATGGTTCGGACCTTGGGAGAATTTGATGGATTGGGTTCCCCTACCAATGGTAGCTAGTTGAAAAACAACTTCTAGTTCAAATATATGCTCCCTCCTAATATTGTAATATATTGCATAAAGGTAAAGATGGCAATATCTACATAATACAATTATGTCCATTAAAAAATATTTGACTCATGTGAAACTTAACAAACTAGATCCCCTTACTTATGACATCTAAGGCAAAATAGAACTTTTAGATTAAATGTGTGTTGTCTCATGATGTTGTAATTTACTATTTAAATAAAACTTGACTTTAATATCTATGTAATTTAGTAATTTCCATTAAAAAGTACTAGTTCATTTTTCATTCTATGATATGTTAATAGGGCATATAGTTATTATTCTTAAATATAACTATTTAATAAAGTATCATGCACTACTATCTATTTGTTGTGTTTATTTCAACTTAACATACATTAATACACAATATATGTTCAACTACTCATCATCTCATTTTAAAAATTAATTAATAGTGATCAAAATCTATCTCCTTGTAAGATATAAGTCAATATAATTCATTGCACACAAATTACATGTAGTACAATGTTATGTTATTAGAATAACATAACATATATTTGTCATCACATTAAATAGTTTGAATTTGTGCATTTAATGTCGGTTTTGTCTTAACACAAAACATGGCTATCAAAATCATATTTAAGTTTCAAGCTAAATGTCATAGTTGATGGTTTAAAAAAGACATTAATGGACAACATCTAACTTCAAACCAATCAAAATAAATTTTTAAATGAACAATATATGTTCCCAACTTACCATTTTTCAAAATCTTGTTGTCTAATAAATGGTTCCTTGAATTCTGAATAATGTACGGGTAAAAGCGCAATAAGCTATCACTCTTTTACAAAGGAAAAGGCTAACAAAATCAAAGTTGTTCAACTTCAATAGTATTAAAATGACATTTATGTTTGGAATTTGAAGATGGTGTAAACTAATTAAATGTGATAAAATGGATGAAGTTTATGATTAATATTTTTAATAATTTTTTTTGAATAAGAATTGATATGTTTTCTTAATTTTTAAAGATGATTTTTCAAAATATTGAAAATTAGGCGTCTAGTTCCCACCAAAAAATTATATGTAAATAAATATTTTTTCCCCTAATTTCAAAATATGTCATAGATGACATATATAGCTAGTGCATGAAGAAATAAAAATTGGTTTGTGACCTATATTTTCTCTTTTATAACAATTATAATTCCAACTCACTGAAATCGATAGTTTTCATCTCACAACATATTTTTCATAATAAATGTATCTCCATCAAAAAAAGAAATATATATTCTTGAAGAGGACTCTCTCCTCTAGTGCACCATATGTTTTTCAAATTTATTTAATATGATTTACTATTTTTTTCTTTCTCTGAAACAACATCTCTTTAACTGTTAAAATACCTACTTGCAATATTTTTTAATTACAATAAACTATGTTAAATTAAAACACTATAAAATCTATATGAGTATATTCTTGACTCTGGTCTCTACAAAAGGGTATTTTTATTATTTTTTTAAAAATATCATTAAAAATATTAGGAGTTATTGAAACACCAATTTTATGAAATAATTTTATTTTTATGGTAATTAGACCCAAAGTGGTATAAAACATGCATTTAATAGATATTTCCAATTGAAAAAGTTAAAGAGCTTATCTAACTTAGCTAGAATGAATCTAGCTAAACCATATGTTTGACCAAAATTAATTTTTAGTTAGAAATGCTAAAATTCAGCTGTGTTGATAAGTTAGCCTAAAAGATGACACATGATTGTGCTTTACCTATGTACAACTAATCACTTTTTTGATACCTCAACTACCAATATCTACAAGATAAAAACAAGATATAAGTTTTGTCTATTGATATATAAATGAAATAAATTTAAAATATGAAATCTATTTACAAATGCCTAAATTTTTAAATGAATTCCCTTCTTAATCCACACTAGCCCCTCTCAACCATTAGAATTATTTTCCATAGATCAAACTAATTAAATATTTAAGAAAGAGAATTTTATAAATTGAAACAAAGATTAAAAAAGATATTTCCATTTAATATGATAAATGTGCCCAAAAATTCTTGATTGAAAGATTATTAGACTTGTATAACTTATCATATTATGAAAACCTATCATATCCAAAACAAAAAAGTTTGATTACATAATATAGGTATTTGTGGATTGATTTAAATCTTTACAAATTTGAATATATTAGTTCTAGATATTTGATGGTTATTGAGTGTCTTTTCTTACAGTCATAGTCTTAAGCTAATTTCGTGTTTATGAAGTTATACTTGTTACAAAAATATTAGCCTTTGTCTTTTGAATACAACTACATTAGTTCCACAATTCTAATGCATCTCCCTCTCCATCAAAATTAGGAAACCACATTGAAACTAGGATTTAAGGAAAAAAAAACTTTCAATAGATCATATTCCTATCAATATTATTGACCCAAATTTTATCATATATTTTGTAGTTTTTTAGCCTCAAAAACAAAATTATAACCAAAATAAATGTTGACAATATCTTTCTAAAAATTATATTCAAAATAGAAAAAATATATGATTTATAGTTGAGAGAGTGAATTTATATGAAATATATAAAATTATAGCAACTCGCTCAATTTATTAATGGTCAAAAGTTGAATTTTGGTTTGGAAATTCTTTATTGAGTCATCCAAATTCAATTAAAAATTTTGCAATAAAATTTAGTCATGTGGATTACATAGAAAAATATACAAAAATTAGGGGTTTCTCCTCACTTTTGCCCAAATCATAGCTCTAGTACCACTTGGTGAGATCCACACATGTAATACCAAATAAATTACATTGTAGAAGATAGATCACACACAACACAAGAGATGTTCATGGGCCAAAATGCCTTATCTTATCCAATACATGTAGAAATAGAGTCAACTCTTAGGTAAGGCAACATTATACAATACTAGTGAGGAAGAAACCACTTCATGGTATATCTCCATAAGATCCTAAATTAAGTCATTGTTGTTTTGATGATATAAGCTCTATTTATGATGGCTTTGTTCAAGACAGAGAAAATTTATGATGGGTTAGTTCAAAGTCATTTTTGTCTCTGGTTAAGTGGTAGGAGAAATAGATGGTTGGAAAAGATTTTATAGTTAGGTTTGTATTGGTGGATTGTAGTTTAATTGGCATAGTAAAAGTTAGTAAGTATCAGATCATTTATTTGATGTCAAGGTGTTCAATTACTACATTGTTAGTCAAATTGGTCATCGATTGATTTATGGATTGGTTGTGACTCATTTTCCAACGCCCCCTTTGAATCACGTTACAAGTGATTGAAGTTACAAACTTGGCCTCTGATTTGTTTGATTTGCTCTTATACTAGTGACACTTTATATGGATTGGCTAGGAGGTGATAGTCGAATCTAGGACTACTATTATGCTATTGGGGTACTCTTACCACTTAACTACTATTCCACTTGGTGATTAATCGATCTATAGTCATTTATTAACAAAAGGTACACTCCATGATTATGTCATCAACCAAGGTTTTGGTTTCCCGAGGTTCAACACTTGTGTAACTTTGACAAAATGGATATCTTTATTAGTGGAAACTTAGTTGAAGATTAAATTTTGACTTAGATGCATGTGCCCCCATAATTGTGAATCATTATGTATAGGCAGAGACATCTTATATCTATGTAATCTAGGTGTTTCTATCTGAAAAACAAAGAGTCACGCCTCTCAATAATTTTGGTGGATTGGATCTCCCTCTCGTTGATGGCTTAGCCAAAACATGATTTCTACTTTACATTTTTTCCCTCTCATATGTTGTAATCCATGTTACATAGAGATAAAGAAAGTGATATCCATGTAATCTAGATATTTTCATTAAAAAATGGTTCAGACCTTGGGCGAATTTAATGGATTGGGTTCCCCTACCCATGGTAGCTAGTTGAAAAACAACTTCTAGTTCAAAGATATGCTCTCTCCTAATATTGTAATATATTACATAAAGGTAAAGATGTCGATATCTACATAATTCAATTATGTCCATTAAAAAATATTTGACTCATGTGAAACTTAACAAACTAGATCCCCTTACTTATGACATCTAAGGCAAGAGAGAACTTTTAGATTAAATGTATGTTGTCAAGCATGATGTTGTAATTTACTATGTAAATACAACTTGACTTTAATATCTATGTAATTTAGTAATTTCCATTAAAAAGTACTAGTTCATTTTTCATTCTATGATATGTTAATAGGACATATAGTTATTATTCTTAAATATGACTATATAATAAAGTGTCATGCACTACTATCTATTTGTTGTGTTTATTTCAACTTAACATACATTAATACACAATATATGTACAACTACTCATCATCTCATTTTAAAAATTAGCTAATAGTGATCAAAATCTATCTCCTTGTAGGATATAAGTCAATATAATTCATTGCACACAAAATTACATAGTACAATGTTATGCTATTAGAATAACATAACATATATTTGTCATCACATTAAATAGTTTGAATTTGTGCATTTAATGTCAATTTTGTCTTAACACATAAAACATGGCTATCAAAATCATATTTAAGTTTCAAGCTAAATGTCATAGTTGATGGTTTAAAAAAGACATTAATGGACAACATCTAACTTCAAATCAATCAAAATAAATTTTTGAATGAACAATACATGTTCCCAACTTACCATATTTCAAAATCTTGATGTCTAATAAATGGTTCCTTGAATTCTGAATAATGTACAACTAATCAATTTTTTTGATACATCAACTACCAATACCTACAAGATAAAAACAAGATATAAGTTTTGTCAATGGATATATAAACGAAACAAATTTAAACTATGAAATCTATTTACAAATGCCTAAATTTTTAAATGAATTCCCTTCTTAATCCACACTAGCCCCTCTCAACCATTAGAATTATTTTCCATAGATCAAACTAATTAAATATTTAAGAAAGAGAATTTTATAAATTGAAATAAAGATTTAAAAAGCTATTTCCATTTAATATGATAAATGTGCCCAAAAATTCTTGATTGAAAGATTATTAGACTTGTATAACTTATCATATTATGAAAACCAATCATATCCAAAACAAAAAAGTTTGAATACATAATATATGTATTTGTGGATTGATTTAAATCTTTAAAATTTTGAATATATTTATCCTAGATATTTGATGGTTATTGAGTTTCTTTTCTTACAGTTATAGTCTTAAGCTAATTTCATGTTTATGAAGTTATACTTGTTACAAAAATATTAGTCTTTGTCTTTTGAATACAACTACATTAGTTCCACAATTCTAATGCATCTCCCTCTCCATCAAAATTAGGAAACCACATTGAAACTAGGATTTAAGGGGAAAAAAAAACTTTCAATAGATCATATTCCTATTAATATTATTGACCCAAATTTTATCATATATTTTGTAGTTTTTTAGCCTCAAAAACAAAATTATAACCAAAATAAATGTTGACAATATTTTTTCTAAAAATTATGTTAAAATAGAAAAAATATATGATTTATAGTTGAGAGAGTGAATGTATATGAAATATATAAGATTATAGCAACTCGCTCAATTTATTAATGGTCAAAAGTTGAATTTTGGTTTGGAAATTATTTATTGAGTCATCCAAATTCAATTAAAAATTTGTAATAAAATTTAGTCATGTGGATTACATAGAAAAATATACAAAAATTAAGGTTTTCTCCTCACTTTTGCCCAAATAATAGCTCTAGTACCACTTGGTGAGATCCATAAATGTAATACCAAAAAAATTACATTGTAGAAGATAGATCACACACAACACAAGAGATGTTCATGGGCCAAAATGTCTTATCTTATCCAATTCATGTAGAAATAGAGTCAACTCTTAGGTAAGGCAACACTATACAATACTAGTGAGGAAGAAACCACTTCATGGTATATCTCCACAAGATCCAAAACACATTAGGGCTCGGCTTTTGATGGAGTTTCCTGGTTTTGCCAGAGATCCTTGAATGTCTTTTATTTTTTCTAGCAGATTGTGACTTGGAGGTTTGGGGAGACATCCTCACTCCCATTTCTTTGTTAATGGTAAGGGGAGCCATTCAAAACCCTAATTACTATGGTGCAGCTGAAGATTTTCTAGCTCATACTCATAAGCTATTGTTTCATCTTTGGTATGGTCATGATAGGGTGGACTGGTCTGTCTACCAAATCTATTGGATGTTAAAACCCATTTTGGTTATGGGAGCCATCAAAAAGGTTGGGGGAGCCTTTCAAAACCCTGATAGTCTGGTGCAGCTGAAGCTCTACGTGTACAATTATGTGAGTTGATGTTTCATTAATTCTGGTTATGGGAACCATCAAAACCCTTATGTTCAGTTTAGGGAGCCTGAAAACCCTAGATACATGGTGATGTTGTAAGGCGATGGTCTTACTCTTTAGGTCTCGGCAGCTTGAGCCTTTCTGATAATATTTTTATGGTTGATGTTGTAACGCTAGGTTGGTGCTGCTAGTAGTTCTACTGGCAGTTTGTGCTGGGGGGTTCTGTAAGGTTTATCTTGTTCCCCAGTTGTCTCACTTTGTTTTGAGCTAATTCTTCCTATGGTTATTATCAAGGTTATAGTTCCCACCAAAAACTATTTGTAAATGGTTTTGGGGCCCATTCAAAACCTACTTTTACCTTAATCAAAAACATCTCTTAAAATGATATCAATCTTTAGTAGATAGACCTTTGATTCCTAATAACATAATGGAATGGTAAACCATCAAGCCCGTTTAGGCCTTCTATTACCTAATATAATTTATGGTCTAGTATAAATACCTTAAGGGATTTGTGCTACATGTCAACATCTTTGTCCACCTAAATATATCATAATAGAATATCCTAAGTTACACAACATATGTCCTATATTGTCATATGTCATGCAATGGCTTTGGTTTTGATCCCAAAATACACTTATGTCTATATATAGTCTTGTTTAAATCTCAACTCTCATATTATTTTAATGCATGTTACTAGTAATTTGAGTAACAACAATGAGTAAACATGTATATATATCATTTTAAAAATGACAAAGGGTTGTTATAATTTCATGTATCTATTGTTTTAGAAAGTTAATCAAGATTTATACATTTGTTCCCTTCATTTTAAGGACTCTTTATTTTTTACCTAAACATTCCTAAATAATTATTTTAGTCCATTCCCTATCTAAATTATCGATACAAAATTTCATTGCATAGTTTCCTATAAAACTTTAAAAGTTCATGCATATGGACTATTGACTTATTCCTCTTAATTTAGGGATAATTTTGTTTTATAGTTCTTCCTCCTACATTTTGTGGGTTGAGAGATGAATGTGTTTTTATATTTATAATTTTTAAATTAAACATGTACGAGTCTTCAAAAAGTTTAGGATTTATATTTTTTGGAAAATTATTACTTATAAGTTTCACATAGACATTATGGCAAAAAGAAAGAGGAAACAAAATAAAAATAATTGAAGGCTAAGATCTAATTTTCCAAGGGAAGTTGATTTAGATTTGATAGGCTCTAATGAGAGTGTTTCTTAAATTAAACCATCTAAAAATAGCATGGACTCTAAATCCAATTGTAAAAAATATATACATTATGGATGTCTATCAATTTTAACAACCAACATAAGATGAACATAAAATACATTAAAAGAGAATAGAAATGGGAGGAAATGAATGGTGCTAGAAGACATTTTGAGGATGATATGTTATCCATTACAATAGTTTCAAAAAGGTGAGGTATCTCCTTAAGTATTTTAACTTGTTGATTATCAAAGATAACAACCACAAAAAGGAAAGGACCGCCACCTATTATGTCAAATGAAGAGCTAGAAATGGTCAATCAGTGCAAATATTTGATTGAAATTGGTCTTGGTGTCAAAGTAATAAAATTGGAATCATGTGTAGCACAAACTCAAACAAGGCCAAATCCTTTGATAAATATTGTACCAAGAAATTTATTGTGTGTTGCATTCCATAAATGGTATAGTGCAAATCAATATGGATAATCAAGGTATGAATTATAATAAAGATGAGTATAGAATTAGGAAGTAATTTTTCCCGATATCATTTATGAAAAAATTGGCCTTGATAGAAGTGTGCCCTACATTCTATCAAAATTTAGGAAATGCATAATAATATTATTTTGTGTCAATATAATAAGATAATTAAAATACTAGTGTTTGTTATTTTTTAGAAAAAATGATATCTTAATAACTAATTTTGAACAAAGGGCATGCATGATTATACAACCACATATTTGGATGACCAAATAGCTCTTCTTAACTTAGTCACATCATTTTTATATATCAATCATTAGTGGAGTTTCACTCACAAATAAACCTCTACATTTTTATGGACATGGAAGTCATGCTTTCATCACTTTTTAAGGGGCTAGTTCTTTGGGAAAACCTTTTTAATTTGTATGCCCATACTAGCCATAAGATTTATCCACTCAATGCAAGTATGTCTACATAAATTCAAGAAATGGTAAAAATTTGTAAGTTTCAAATTGATGGAAAACATCCCCACATCAAAATTAGGACATAACTTGTTAAACATGTTACTAAAGCTTTCAATATTATCCTTACATTTAATAATACTAAAGTAGGTTTTCAAAATAATACAATTTTGATGGAGGAGCATCTTGCTCACAAGATATTGGTTTTATTGTTTGATGTTCTTTCATGACATTGTTTTCTTTTGGTTAGTGGTCAAAACAAATTTCCAACTTCCTATAATCATCAATCAACAATCAATTTGGGAAAGCAGTTGAGAGGTATGAGAACTGAACAAGGCATTAGTTGTTAGTTTTGGAAGTTTTCTATTTATAAGTATTGAACTGCATTTGGAGAGGGGTGGGTAGGAGGATGGAAGTAAACTATTCATGTAGAAGGAGAAAAGTGGGTATTATTCTGATATAGTGTAGACCAATCAAAGAAAAGAATCCACATGATAGTTTTGGCATACCAGTAGGGGTTTAAGAGTTGATTTTGTATAGTGAAGAATTGATCCTTAAATTATCAAAGCTTAATGTAATTGATTTTGAATTTCGCATAAAGAAAGAAGAAAAAGTTTCCCTGATTTGAGAAAACTCTATCTTATACTCTTTATGTTGGAAATATATGTTTGGTTTTTATTGTCTGTTGTCATTGAAGTCAAACAGTATGGTGTGGAAGTGTTTTCTCTAACACTATGGTCCAAAGGGTTTTTTTGAAGGAATCTTTAGGTATATCTGATGGTTTGAATATGTCTGGAAGAAGCATGTTGGTGCAAAAGGAGTAAGGTTGTGTGTTGGACATGTTAGTGCTACAGAACAATGGATGACATGTGTGTATTCTAGAGATCATGTAACAATGATGTTTTTCAATACTTTAGTTTTATATTCTTAGGTCCAGAAGTCTATGGTTCAATAACAAAGACATACAGTTGAAGATGACAGTTGTTTAGATGTGTAGTAACTATATGGTTTTTGCACCAAAAATAAATAAAAAAAGATGTGCAGATGTTATTTGTATTGTATTTAGGTTTTTTCTTGGTTGTGGTATTTTGTGGTGATCCAAAAACTATTCCTGGTGATCTAGAAATAATGTTACCAAGTAATGTAGTTATAATCAATTTATGTTCTAGTTTGGAAATGTGTCGTAATGGCTTCTAATGTAGACAACTACCAAAAGATATGGCATTTGACGTGGAGTTTGGATCTTGCCTTATGTTTGGTGGTCTAGATACAACTTGCAAGTGATGTGGTTCGTTGAGCAGTGTGATGCTACGCATTTGAGATAACAATTAAATTTCTTCCAGTTATTGCAAATCTAGCATTAGGTTGTGTGTAACATGTTTGGGGTCCCCTATCTCTCTTGGAGTGGATCATGCTTCATATTTTTGGTCTGAGTATTACATTTAATGTTTATCTCTTATCTGAATGGGTTCATTTTATGTGTGACCTTTGTTTTGGTCTACATGCTTTTGGGAATGGACCTTAGTGTAATTTTTTATTGAGATGGATGACTTATGATTTTCTTTTAATTTCCTTTTGGCATGGCTGACCTTGTTGTAATTCCAACAACCTGTCTTGTATATAAGTAAAGTGTGAAGTATATGAGAATGTAAAGCTCTATAAGCAGAGTTTCAAAAGAGAAGAGTTTATTTTATGAGGTTTCTATTTTGCGACTATGGTAGAGAAGTAAAGGAAGAGATAGTGTGTTGATAGAGTTGTGTAGGAAATTTGCATTATCAGGAGAAATTCTCTTTATCTATTGTGAATAATTGTATGTACAATTTGTCCCTAGGACAATGAGTCTTGGGTACACAAGTTCTTTTATGCATCTTTCTACTTTGGTAATGAGCCTTAGTTTGCAAGTTCAAAGAAGTGATATAGTATATATATCCAATGTTGTATTCTCTATGAGCCTTTTTTTGCAATTCCAGAGTAGTGAGCTCTTACTATCTTTGTAAACAAATTATATATTCAGTAATTTGTCTATATGAGTAATGCTCACTATGGTTGTTCCCAGTTTGGGTTTTCCATGTGTAAAAATCTTGGTGTTGATGTGTTGTTGTTTTAATTCATTATTTTCTTAATGTGTTATAATGTGAACATTCAAGATAGTTGACTATCTAAGTAAGAGTTTTGGTTTATGTTGATTCAACACCCCCCCCCCTCCCTCTCAACATCTAGCGTGTGTTCAACACTTTATTCTCTATAGAAGAAAATTATCATGCACATTCATTGTGCATGCATCTTGTGCCTTTTTAATTTATTTTTTGTCTCTCTAGGCTTGGGAAGTTTAATACAAAAATATTTGGGTTTAATCCTATACTATCATCTTCAATTATGATTTTTTATTATATCTTCATTCTCTATGAAATCCTTATTCTCTTTTTTCTTGTAAGGTTTCTCTTATAATGGTATCAAAGCATTAAATTCATATCTCTTTAATGTGTAGCTAGTACATTTGAGTTTTTGTCGCATGTGAGGGAAAATTTAGTGTTGTTTGTTTACCGTTGAGGAAGTTGATTGTCATCAAATTTACCCACTCAATCAATATACACTTTCTAGTGACATGATCCAAGTGAAACATTCTTTGTCAAAGAATGAAATAAGGTGGGAGGTATTGTAAATATCAAGTTTGGCATGACCTCAAGAATATGAATTGTCCAAAAAAAAATTGGTACAAATGGTGAAGTTATGCTATTGAGAGTCAATATTGATTTTGAATAATTGAAACTAGCAAAACATGTGAATGAAAAAATAAATTTAGATATTTATGTGAACCAAAAATTAAAAAAATTAAAAAATCGACGACATGAGCATGCCAATACAAGTAAACCCACCAAATTGGAATGTAGATTAATTTCCAAAATGAAGAAGATTATTCATATCTTCTCCTCCACTTCCAAGAAGTGAGGTGGTTCATTATTGTGTATATCTTATAAAATTTAAAGCTATGATTTGGATGCTTTAAAAGTATTTATTTGGATATTAATTAAACACCAAAATAGCAAGTTATATGCATTCAAGATAGACAAAACCATTTAGATTTAGAAGCTATTGAAACACTAGACCAATTAGTGAGATGTAAATTATTTATATGGTCTATTAAATAATTTTTTTAAGTTTCCAAGTGTAATAGTTTGTCAGAAGCTTAATCTCATGCATTATCGTTCAAGAAAGATAGGTAAACATTCTCAAATTAGATGAATATATCTAATCATGGATAAACAAAAAGAAATGAGGAAAATGGAACTTTGAAAATAAATGGAAGAAAAAATTAATGGATAGAGAGAAGGAAAATCTAATTAATTGGAAAAATAAAAATAAAGAAAAAGATGGTCTGGAGGAGAATTATGGAGACAAAAGAGGGAAATGGAAATAACCATCAACAAAAGGATGAGCTAAAAAGGAGCAATAAAGGATTAATAAATACAAGCATAAAGATTCAAACATATGAAAACCATAAGATGCAAGTAGGAAGAGATGTTGGAGTATTCTTAGGTATATGTATAGTATTTTAATCATTACTTATATATTTCACTTAATAAATTTTAGATTAGTGGCTACTCTTAGTCCCCTACAAATAAAAACCAATTTTCTAGACTTTTAGATCAAGTATTGTTTGCTCGTGTTTTCTTCAATAATGGTGAATACATCTACTTTTATTAGTTTTTGATATAAATTATTTCAACAATAACGTTATAGATTAACCAAAACCATTCATAGGCATTTTGGTAACTAAAAATAAAGGTATTTCATCGTTTGGGTATAACGCATAATATATTTATCCTTAAATGTTAACCATACATTTAAAAATTCCTTGGGAATTTGTAATAGAAGCTAATAATTCTAAATTTCTATCAAAGAATAGTCTTACTACACTGTGTGACCAATATTACCAAATTATTTGTACAATATTATGTGAGTGTGTGAGTGAGTGAGTGATTAGGTATGCATATGAAAGAAAAGGTAGCATATTCAAAGGGTTGGTGATGAAAGAGGGCCCAATTGTAGGAATTGTCCATATGGAGAAAGTCTCCAATAATAGTGGTTATAGCTCAAGGTATAATTATTAAAAAATAGCTCTTTTTAACACTAGTGTGGTCTATCAAGGTCTATAACAACTTTCGTGTGAGGTTGAAAGCTATTAGGTATGTGGTATTTTGGTGTTGTATTTTGTTGGTTAGGGGTTACTAGCTATATGCAATAGATTATGTTTGTTGTTATAAATTTTTGCTTCATTTTTCATCTATGGTTGTCTATTATATCCTTGATAGGGTTGTTTTTATACATGTTTAGTTTTAGATATTGCACTGCTACATTTAGCTATATGGTTAGGGACCTTTTGATAAATACTTTATTCATTATTCTAAAAATGCATTTAAAGAGGCAATATGTATTACATTGAGAGGTGTTCTATAGTGGAAACAAGACATGAAGCTTCATGTGGTGACCCTATATATAGAAGTTTAAAAACATAGTTGATATACATTAAGATCAAAAAATATTTTACAGTAAAATCAAATCTCTTTAAATAAATTAAAATAATCTCTCTATCTATATATCTATCTAACTATCAGTATATCTATCTATCAAATAAAATAATTACAAATTAATATATATTAACATTTTTTAAATAGATATATTTAAAATATCTATAATAGTAAATATATATAAAAATATTATCTATACAACATATATCAATAATAATCTAAATGAATTTATAAATAAATAATTTTAAAAATTAAAGAATTATTAAAAAGAATGAAGTAAATATTGTTTGAGATAACTTTTATTATAAAGTTATATGAAATTTAATAATATTTTAAATAATAATTTCATGAAATATGATTTGAAATTAAGAATAATTCAAAACTCAATACAAAACTCTTCACATAATTTTACTAAAAATATTCAATCTTATTTTTATAAAGTATATTATATCTATCTATATTCTAATAAAGAGACCAAATATAGGAATAAAATCATCACATAATGATGAAAAAAAAATCACAAACCTTATAGAACACTATCATTCTACCCATGATAAATAAAAAATCCTCTCACCAAATTCTATGAATCATCTCAAGTAAAAGTAGAGTGAAATTTGGGATCACGATTATGTTTCAAAAAGGGTCGTTTATCTACCAACTACCTAGAAGGTGCAGGGTTATATTTTACTAGGTGAGACCTGAGATCTTATGACATGACAAACTAGGCTTTGCTTGGCCATTTAAAATAAAAATATAAAATGGTTGGAGCTAAACAATTTTCAAATGGTATTAGATTGAGTAAACTTTAGTGTTGGGCAATTGCTTTGTGGAAGAGAAACCTTATTATATGTAAATGCCCTAAGAACTAATATATGATTTAGATAAGGTTTTCCTTCTATACAAGTTAGGAATGGAAAACTTTAGAGCCATTTTAGATGACCTTAAAATTAAAGAATGGAGAGTTTAATAAGTGGAATGTTTGTTAGGTCATTTTACCTCTTAATTCCACCTGTTTGCAAATTAAAATACATACAAAATTGTTTGAGTAAAGCTTGTTTAAGAAGGTCAAACTTAGGTGGCAAATAAATTGGTTTAAGAAAACTTTTGGATGAATTTCACTTAATTTTAATATATGTTTGGGATTTCGAGATCTTGATAATGGAGCTTGGGAGTAAGTATGAGTTTTGATCATCAGCCTCCACCAATAATTTAGAGAAATACATGAGAGGATCTTAAGCAAAGATTACGAGTCCCAATTTTCTATACCAAAAAAGCAGGAAAAGAATATAATATTATTTAAATACTAGCAATGCATGTCATTATCTTTGGTTATGATGAAAGATTGTTGATTAGTTTTTACATTTAGAATTAAATGTGAGTGTAGGGAAAGAATGTATATCTTGTATCTTATATTGTAAATCATATTTTATTTTTACATTTTAAGCTAGTGTAAACGTGAAATTAGTGCGTTTCAGTTATTTTTATTTAATTTTCTATCTAATTTGATCATATGCTTTAATACAATAATATATTTGTAATGTAAATTTTTGTATTTGATTTGACTCTTGGAATAATTTCTATCTAGGTCAATTTTACACCTTTTATTCTATTGTCTATACATTTATTATTTACCTGTTATCATTGCACCGTCATCCATGCTTTACTTTTATATATTTGCTTGCTTATTGTCTCGAAATTATCATTTTACTACAGCATTCATTTATGAGTGGTTTGTTCAATCTTGAGGAATACAGAATAATTAGAAAACTAAGATATTCAAATTTGAGTTCTAATTTTCTTGTCATTTTCAACTAGTTGCACACATTTTAAGTTTCAAGTTGCCATATTACTGTATTTAAAGATATTTACTATGCATTTAGTTCAACAAGACAAAATATAAAAATAATTAGAGTACACTTGATTTTCAAAAATGAATAAAAATCAAATCCACTATAGGTCATCTAGATATCTATGTATTTTATCTTAATAAGGTCATCACTATTAATCTAGACTATCAAATAGGTATAACATAGAAGAACACATTTACCTAATGATTTGACAAACTCCTAAACAATGTCCTAAGAAAACACATTTACCTATTGATTCAATAAACTCCTAAACAATGTCCTTGGACACTACATTGACAAAATCATTTATGAGCAAGGTGATGATAAATAAGCTAGTAAGTGCATATCGTGTCAGATTGCTCTCATGCACACAAATCAAATACACACTATAAGTCAAGTCCGTAACTTTTCAAATCAAACTCAGCACTGGAGAATTAGTTGTAGGGTTTTCTGAATGATACAAAAGCTAAAACAATAATCATACAATGGCAATTAATCATTTGACAATGAGAAATAAATTATGCACAACTTCAACTATATTATTCCATCACTAGTTTTAAACTAACTTGGTACATCACATTAAAATTTTGTGTACTTGTTATAATTATGTGTCCCATAATATGGGTTAATTTATGTTTATTGATTAAATTTACTTAAGTAGTCTAAATTTATGTAAAGTAGATTGTATTTCATTCATTTGTGCTCATCGATTGCAATATATTTAATTATTCTAAAGTTGTGTGAAGGGAATTGCATTCCCTCGCATTTTTGGTAAAATCATCATCCTACACTCCATAGGTCTTTGCATTAAGATTTTACCTTCTAAATTAGTATTTTTAGATTTAATTTTTAAATGATTTTTGTTCTCATATCAAATTTACTCTTTTATTAGGGTTCAATATCATCCTCCTATTTGAGGGTTTGTGATTTATTGTCTGACTTCGCTTTTTCCCACCCTAATCACTCTTGGATCTAACTCTAGAATTTTAGTTTTAGATTTAATTTATCATTATGTTTTCATGCTACATAATCTAAAAATGATTTTATTGTTTCCACTTTATCTCATACACCTACTTAGATTGTATTATTTATGCCTCAAGATACTTGAGATCCTAATGTTCCTTTGTGAATGCATGTTCATTTAAAGAAAATATGACTACTTAATCCAGTAATGATGAGGTTCACTGTGATGCTCATATTGAGAACAACTAAAAGATCATGAATATTACTATAATTATTGGTCAATACATATACATTTAAGAAAATGAGATATTGCTCTAGTTAGTTATTAATTATTGCACTAATAAATGCACAATCTCCTCAATAATTAGCAGGTTTTTTTAACATCAAACATTAGATGGTATTGCATATGACATGTGAATATTCTTCATAGTGTTGATATTATGATGGCTTTCTAATGGAATATCCTCTCATCATTCCTCTTTTATTTAACATTATCCTTCCATAGTTACCATAGTTATTTCTATTATCACATGTATTATCACTCCCAGTGCCACCTATACTTATTTTATACCTACTTCTAATGGATTCTCTCTTTTTTACCTACATTAGTGTTTCACTCACATCTCATCAATCCACACATTTAAATACTATTGTTATACCTTCTTCTCATCTTAGGTCTCACAAATTTCCTCATGTTAGATAACTAAGAGGGGGGGTGAATCAGTTAGTTCCAGTTATCCTACAGTCCCAAATCTCCCAGATGTATATATTCAAACTTTTCAAATAAATAATCAACTCGATACGCTATCAACAATAACTTTTCCCTTCATCTATTGTTTGACAGCCATTTCAATATTGTGTTTACCGATCAAACTAAATATGAAATGTGTAAAGTAAAATAACAATCCAATCACATCAAATACACATAACACATAGATTTTCAACATGGAAACCCTGTTAGGGGAAAAACCACCTAGGACTGGTAACCCAAAATAATTCACTCTTCTGAAGTGAGCTCGATTAGGAGCCAACCTTGTCAAAGGTTACAAAATATAATGTGAGGTGTGACCTAGTTAAAGGATTTATCACTAACCATTAACTCTTGACCAACATTCACTATGGGGTCAACAAGAAAACCAACAACATTCCTTGAATGTCATATTGAAATACAAAAAGACAGTTAAGTCCACTCTATTAAGAGATGTTGTTGTAACAATGGTTAAACTGTAGTAGTAGTGATCTGATTCAAATACAGCTTAGATTGTAGATTTTTAGATCTATGCTAAGCTCAAAATACCTCCTCTGATCAATATTTAGTTAAATCCTTCATATCCTCCAACATATTCAGCTCGATGAATAATACCCTGATGCTCGGTAATTCTTGTAGTTCAGCTCGGTTCTATCTGTAACCAGTTTTATTAGTGGTGCATGAAAATAGTCTTTTCACGTGAATTCTCTTGCAGTGTCAATAAGCTACAGACTCGATAATGAATCTCATGTCTCTTTAAATAGACTCCATAAAGTGTTTTCATATCATTCATTGGATTTTTCCTTGTAATCTCCATAGTTCCTTTGGTCACTTCAAGCTTCCTCAGAAAATGTGTCTATAACACATTTCATCCTTCTCCATTCGATCAATCTTGAATTTTGTCAGTTGTTAGATCATCATAACAAAATTTATCTTTTACCTCATAATCATAAGCAATCATCCAGCTCATCAATTCAGTCGGTTGTTATAAACTTTATTTGTTTCTCTTACTTGGTTAATACAGAATGTGTTGGTGATAACTAACTTGGTTATTATTGTTACTCAGTATACACAACACTAGCTCAGTGTATACTGAAATCTTCAATTATCGACCACATAAACTTGTTCAGTTCTGATCTTCAATACATAACAAATTCATGTAATATAATCAAGTCAACAACGTGATGCCATAGACTCATCAATAAGTTACTTAATGTATACCTTATCCATATCTTCCATATCCATCTCATCTTCATGTAGATATCTCATTCCTTTATCATTTTCTTCTTCATATGTTTGTAACTATCATGATAAGTACAGTCAAACCTTGTTGACATCCATGAAAATACATTGAATAATTTAATTTCCTTACATGTCACTTTAGTAGCTCAATGATCTCTAATCACTGACCTATACTTGTCCATTCAGTTCATCAAGATATTCAATCAGTTGTAGGTTATCAATCTCTCCCTTTGGCATTGATGGCAACACAAATATGAAATATGCCATAGAATACCAAACATATGTACTACAACTTTGTATAAATGTTGTAGCTCGATAAGCTCTCCCTAGCTTGTTCATTTTATATGTTTAATCACTACATAGCATTTCAGGCAAACTCTCCCTATGGATTTGATCTTTTGCTTCTCTAAATCATCTCTCTATTTTTTATTCATTCTCTCCCACTAGATAGATATTTCATTGTTCTTTCTCTCTCTCTTTGATAACAATGCCAAAAAAGAGTAAACAGCTTTGTAGTAGCCAAAATATCTCTATTGTTCGGTTTAGATCAAGTACCTTCATTTACCAAAATACAATTTTATATGTTCCAACTCTCACAATCTTTAGGAAACCTAAAGTGTGAATAATATGCATCAACATTATTTGATTTTCTGATAAAGTATAGGTTGATGCAACCTCCTAATCACCTTAGTGACTGATAGATAGGGGATGGACCCCTAGTCTAGTCCTCAAGTACTCAAAAGTATCCTTCAGTAAGGGTTTGGTAAATATGTTTGCAAGTCATTATTTAGATTTTACAAACTCCAGTTTCACTTGCTTTTCTTGTTCTTGTTCCCTCAAGTAGTGATACTTAATAGATATGTTCTTTTTCTTTGCATGCATCATTGTATTCTTGGAAATTTTTATAGCACTTGTGTTGTCACAATATATAATCACTGGATCAGTGATCTCTTCATTCATCCCTTCCATCAGTTGTTTTATCCATGCAATGTTTGAACAATTAGCAACAATAGCAACATATTATGCTTTAGCCGTAGACTAAGAAATACATGCATGTTTCTTGCTTATCCAAGTAACTAGTCTTTCTCCCAAAAAGAATGCTCCATCAATTGTGCTCTTTCAGTCATCAATATTTCTAGCCTAATTTGTGTCGGTGTAAACTTGTAGTTCAAAATTGCCTTGTTTCTTGTACCATAAACCATATTTATCTGTGTTCTTCAAGTATCTCAGAATCCTTTTAACAATGGTCATATGTGATTCCCTAGGATTAGCAGAAAATCTTGCTACAATCCCAACATCATGTGCAATATTAGGTCTATTATGCACAACATACATCAGTTTTCCAATCATTGATCTATATAGTGTTTGATTTACCTCGGTTGACTGATCATCCTTTGTCAATTTTCATCTTGTGACCATCGATGTACCTACTAATTTTGAATCTTCCATTCCAAAGGTCTTCAACATTTATTTAATGTACTTTGATTATGTTATGAATATCCCTTCATTTTGTTGTAGAATTTTCAAACCTACAAAAAATTTAATCTCTCCAAACATTGTCATTTCAAATTCCTTTCTCATTTCATCATCAAATGATTTGCATAGATTATCATGTCCTCCAAATATGATATCTTCAACAAAAATTTCAGCAATAATAATCTTTTCACCAATTTCTCCTTTCAAATACAAATTGCTATTATCACTTGTCCTCACAAATCTAATACTAATAAGATATGCATGTAGTCTTTCATACCATGCTCTTGATGCTTGTTTTAGTCCATACAGTGCTTTGTGCAATTTACATACCATGTTTTTCTTATTTGGATCAACAAAACCTTCAAGTTGTTCAATGTAAACCTCTTCCTCAAGTATCCCATTCAAAAATGCATATTTAACATCCATTTGATATACTTTGAATCCTTTATAGGCAACATATGCAAGTAATATTCTAACTCCTTCAAGTCTAGCAACTGGTGCAAAAGTATCACCATAATCAATTCCTTCTTCTTGTGCATACCCTTTACATACAAGTCTAGCTTTGTTCCTAGTGACTTCACCATTATCATTCAACTTGTTTCTGAATATCCATTTTGTTCCAATAACATTTTTATCACTTGGTCTCAGTACCAATATCCATGTTTTGTTCTTCAGTATTTTCTCAATTTCCTAATTCATTGCTTTAATCCATTCATAATTCTCAAGTGCATCTCTAACATTTTTAGGTTCAAATTCACAAACTAAACATGTGTTTTGTCTCAACTTACTTTGTTTCATCATGCCAAATTTCTTGTCTCCAATAATTTGATTATGTGGATGGCGTCTTCTCACAAATTTTGATAACACCTATTCTCTTCTTTGTTCATCAGTCGGTGCAAGATCAATTTCTTCCTCGTTATCTTCTTCCTGATCCTCGATATCTATAGGCTGATGCTCGGTATCTTTATTTTGTTGTTCGGTAGCTTCAACCTGTATCTCGGGTAGAATGTCAGCTTTCTCAATGAATGTATATCTACCATAGTAGATTCTGATTTATTTTTGTTTTCTTCTTCATTTTTCTCAGCAAACTCATCAACTCTCACATTTTCACTTTCAATCATTTTGTTAGAAACCCTATTCAAACATTTATAAGCTTTTCTCTTAGTAGAATATCCTAATAATATTCCTTCATCACCTTTAGAATCAAATTTTCTATTTCTATCATCTTTCAGAATGTAACATCTACTTCCAAATATTCTGACATAACTTACATTAGGTGTGTACCCCAACCATAACTTATAAGGTGTCTTATTTCAATCTTTCTTCAGTTGTACTTGGTTCAATGTATATATAGCAGTGCTAAGAGCTTCCCTCCAGTACATTTGTGCAACATCCTTCTCAATCATCAGTGTTCTAGCACAATCAACAATAGATCCATTCCTCCTTTCAGCAATTCCATTCTGTTGTGGTGTTCTCGGTGCAGAAACCTATCTTTTAATTCCATGCTCATTACAAAAGTTAGTGAATTCATCAAAAATAAAATCACCTCCTCTATTAGATCTTAAGAATTTTAACTCTTTTCCACTTTAGCTTTATACCATTTAAAAATTTTGAAAGCTTCATATTTCTCTTTCAAAATCATAACTATCATCATCCTAGAGTAGTCATAAACAAATAAAATAAAATATTTGTCACCATAATAACTTTGAGTTCTCATAGGACCACATAAGTCAGTATGAACCAACTCCAAAATAGATTTAGATGAATAGGTCTTGCTCTTGAAACTAGATTTTGACATTTTTCCCATTTGACATTGTTTGCACATGACATGGTCAGCTTTAGATAAGCTTGGTAAGTCTCTAACTTTTCTTTTCTTACTGATATTAACCATGTTGTCAAAATTCACATGACATAACATTTTATGGCATAACCACACATCTTCAGTTCTAGCCATCAAACAAGAAGTTTCAGCATTGTCAAGATAGAACATATTACCTTTTGATTGTTCACCAATACCGACCAACTTTCCAATCTCATCATAGATTTTCACCTTTCTATTTTCAAATGCAACTCGGTGACCTAAGTTATTCAGTTGTGCCACACTTAGAAAATTATAGCTAAGTCCCTTCACCCAATATGCATTCTCACATCTAATCTTATTGTTCAACAAGATAGATCCTTTTCCTTTTACTAGACAAGGTGTATTATTTCCCATTTTAACAGATCATCCATTATAATGTTCAAGGTATTCAAATTTATCTTCATCAATAGTCATATGATGGGTACAACCACTATCAATAATCCATGTATCATTTTTGCTAACTTTAGAGATAAGTGTTGTTTCAACATACCTTTCCTCTTCTTCTGAATCTTCTTTCAAAGCTATGAATACCACCTCAATGTCTTCATCAGTCTCAGTGTCAGTGTCATCATCATCTTCAACAAGGTAACATGCTTTCTTTCCTTTATCTTTGTAGTCTCGTTTACTTCTTCAGTCATATTGTCGGTTGCCTCTACAATCTTGGTTATCTCTTCTATCAAATTTTTTTTCACCGGATGGTTCATTGTCTTTGTCATCATCTTTTCTGTTATGACACCTAGCTACAATATGACCGATCTCTTAATAGTTAAAACATACCAAAGGTAATTTCCCCTTATATCTTCCTTTACCTTTTTGCAATCTCTAAGCCATTAATGCTTCAAGTTCATCTTCATCATTGTCACTGTCACTTTTATTTCTTATCATATGTTTACTGCTTTATTTTCCAATTTTCAAAGATGACATATATGCAGACTCAACACTCGGTACAATATTGTTATCATAGCTATTCAACTCAAAAGTATTCAATTTAATGATTAGGCTATCAAGTGTAAGAACATTACCCGATGCAAATCTCATTTCATGGATTGAAGATATTCTAATAGCATAGACATGCAGCAAGGTTCTAAGAATTTTACTCAAAATAGTGTCTTCATCAATAACACCTCCCACTCCTCGATAGCATTAACAATCTCCTTGATTCAGTTACTGTACTGAGAAATGTTTTCTCCTTCTTTCATCTTCATGTCATCAAACTTTTCTCTAAGACTCTCAGCTCTTTCTCTCATCACATTCACATCTCCTCCGTGAACTAGTGTAAGTTTGTCCCACATTGCTTTGTCTAATGTACATGTCTTGACATCTTCAAATTCAGCATATGTTAAGGCAACATCAATCTCAATCATTGTCATGTTATGTCCATGTCTATCTCTCAACTAATCAACAGTCAAAGGTCTAATTGTCAGTTATATGTAATCATTGGTCAGGTAAAATACTGCAGATTCTCCAATGCCAGATATGTGCAACTTCATTATGCTTTTCCATGTAGATAAGTTCTCTTTATTCAACTTTGGCACCTCTCTCTTATACATCTTGTGATCTTTAGCTTAAGTCCTTTAAACTTTCCTTCCAAGCAACCAATCTACTCTGATACCAATTGTTAGATAACTAAGAGGGGGGGTGAATCAGTTAGTTCCAGTTATCCTACAATCCCAAATCTCCCAGATGTATATATTCAAACTTTTTAAACAAATAATCAACTTGGTACGCTATCAACAATAACTTTTCCCTTCATCTACCGATTGACAGTCATTTCAATACTATGTTTATGTGTAAAGTAAAATAACAATCCAATCACATCAAATATACATAACACATAGATTTTTAACGTGGAAACCCTGTTAGGGGAAAAACCACCTAGGACCGATAACCCAAAATAATTCACTCTTCTGAAGTGAGCTCGGTTAGGATCCAACCCTGTCAAAGGTTATAAAACACACTATGAGGTGTGACCTAGTTAAAGTATTTATCACTAACAATTAATTCTTGACCAGTATTAACTATGGGGTCAACAAGAAAACAAACAACATTCCGTGAATGTCATATTGAAATACAAAAAGACTGTTAAGTCCACTCGATTAAGATATTTTACTGTAACAATGGTTAAACTGATACAGTAGTGATCTGATTCAAATAAAACTTAGATTGCAAATTTTCAAATCTATGCTAAGCTCAAAATACCTCCTCTAATCAATATTTAGTTCAATTCTTCATATCCTCCAACATATTCAGCTCGGTGAATAATACCCTGATGCTCGGTAATGCCTGCAATTTAGCTCGGTTCTATATGTAACCAGTTTTATCAGTGGTGCATGAAAATAGTCCTTTCACATGAATTCTCCTGCAGTATCAATAAGCTACGGACTCAATAATGAATCTCATGTCTCTTTAAATAGACTCCATAAACCATTTTCATATCATCTGTTGGATTTTGCCTCTTAATCTCCATCGTTCCTTTTGTCGCTTCAAGCTTCCTCGATAGATGTGTCTATAACATGTTTCATCCTTCTCCATTTGATCAATCTTGAATTTTTTCATTCGTTAGATCATCATAACAAACTTTATCTTTTACCTCAAAATCATAAGCAATCATCTAGATCATCAATTCAGTCGACTGTTATAAACTTTATTTGTTTCTCTTATTCGATTAATATAGAATGTGTCAAGGTGATAACTAACTTGGTTATTACTGTTACTCAGTACACACAACACTAGCTCGGTGTATACTAAAATCTTAAATTACCAACCACATAAACTTTTTCAGTTCTAATCTTCAATACATAACAAATTCATGTAATACAATCAAGTCAACAACATGATGCCATAGACTCATCAATAAGTTACCCAATGTATACCTTAGCCATATCTTCCATATCCATCTCATCTTCATGTAGATATCTCATCCCTTTATCATTTTATTCTTTAGATGTTTGTAACTATCATGATAAGTACAGTCAAACCTACTTGAGATCAATGACAATACACTGACTGATTTAATTGCCTTACATATCACTTTAACAGCTCGATGATCTCTAATCACTGACTTATACTTGTCCATTCAGTTCATCAAGATATTCAATCAGTTGTAGGTTATCACCTCCCTCCCACCCTATGTCCATTCCACTTTATAATGTGATTCATCATTCCTTGACCATGATATTTTTGGCATGTGATAGTTGATCATATTGATAGGCTTCAAGTTCGGTGACTTTTCCAATCATGGTTTTCCCCAAATCAATTAGAGAAGAGTGCAAGGGGTAAATTGCCTCTTACAAGGCCTGGGGGGACTATCCCTTCAATGGGGACCTTGGAGTGGAGCCCACATTAGAGGTTTAGGGGCAATGCTCCCAACAGGGAATACTAGGGAAACAATCCCAAAACAAAAAAAATTCCATTATTTAATAAATAAGTTGACTATTTTTTTGCATGTAAATTGACCTTTGTAAACCACCAAAAAGGGCTTGATAAATAAGTGATTGTGTAATGTGAAATATCATCAAATTATAATTTTCTCTTTGTTAGATGATAAAAATAAAGTGGACAACTATAAATATCTACAAATGTAGCCTACATTTGGTGAACCATGTTTTTTATTACGGTAAAAATAGGTTTTGAAGGGGCCCTGAAACCCTTTAACACAGATAAGAGATAAGCATGGAAAACCAAAAGAATAGCTAGCTACCCCAAAAAGGAGCAGGCTACAAAGGGACAACTCTCGGATATTCAATAACACCTACACAACAAAAAGCAAAAAGAGCTAGAAACAAAACAGAGAAAAAGACCACCAGCAACAAGATCAAGACAGAGTCTTCAAGAAGCCCTCAGAGTCCTCCAGCTGAGCTGCATAGTCTTGATATTATCTTTCAGCCTCATAATATCATGATCTTCGACCTTAAGTTTCTTTTTAGCATTGGACCTTGTTCTGGTACCGGGACCCATCTGCTGACTAGGACCAGTGAGATCAATGTTATCAGTCAAAGGGCCCTCTCTATTCCCTTCCAGCATTTTGCTTAACGTATTCAGGTTCTCCAAAGTAGACTTCATTCCTGAATTTGCTAGACCAAGAAAATTCTTCAACATAGCTTCATTCTTGCTAGTCTTCTCATGAATGGGGACCATGGCTATCTCAACAGCTTTTTTAATTTTTTCATCCAACTCAGTACCGTAATAAAAAACACAAGCTTTAGCATTGGAGATAGTCTCCTTCCTGAGATTATCAGTGATATCCTCCAACATGATGTTCTTATTCTCCAATTTGATACATCTGTTCTTCAACTCAACCAGATCATTCTGCACCCACTTATCCAAATTATAGCTATAGATAGACTTGTTCTTAGCAATTTGAAAGGGGGGTCATAATAATGGGTCTCTTGACCTATGAATCCATCTTTCTAAGGTCATCCTGAATGGGGTGGGACCTTTTTCTATTAGAGATTCTCTCACTGTCATCCTTCTTATTCTCCTTCCCAGAGCTAGGGGAGTTGTGGGAATCCAAATTTTCCTCCTCCATAACCCTAAAGCTATCTTTACCCAAATCATCAACACTATTATCAACCACATTAGTGTCAACATCTTTGTCTTTGTTTCCCTCAACCTTAGCCTCATAAATAGTATTACCTTTACCATCAGCTTTGCCAATATCTGAAGCAGGGTTAGGCTTCTCCCCACTATTAAGGTTATCCTGCTCATCCCCGAAATCACCCTCAATAGTATCAGTGATGTTTCTAATTATGACATCAGGGTTCACTGTCTCATTTTCCTCAGGGATTTGGGTGGTGGAATTGGACTCAGCATTATGACCCTCATGGGTATTATCACCAGCCTCAGGGTCATTATCAGGCAGGATCGTAGAAGTAGGCTCCAAAAAAGTAGGCCCTGAAATGGTAGGACTCACAGGGGGATCTACATTGTTCTTAGCAGTAATAGGGGCATTATCCTCAAAAAAGACCTTAGTAGGCTCCAAGCCTTCCTTGGGCCTAGTAGTATCAGGCTCAGAGGAAGGGAGGGCTTTCTTATTTTTCTTCTTCCTAGAAGGAGAGCCCAAAATCTTCCTTTTTTTGACCTGGGCAGGGATAGGATCAGGAATATGGTCTCTCTCATAATCAGCAATAAGGAGAATAAGCTCAACATGAAGAATAGGGAAATTATTTACCCTATATTCAATAATACTTTGGTTGAGCGAACACAAAAGGAAATAGGGAAAGGAAATCCTTTTGTCATGTCGAAAATGATTAGCTAAGACAAAATAGTAGTTATAAACCCTAGAAAATCTCCCTTCAAGAGTGAAATACTCCATCATAACCTTAATGACAGAGTCCCAAATTTCCTCAATATTGTCCATATCCACATAGTCTTTCTTACCTTTAACCATGAGAGCCCTCTCCTCATCAGTGATAGGAAATGACTGGTAAGCTCTGGTTCCGACCTTGATCTCCTTTGAGTACTTCATACCATCCAGAGGTAGGCTAGTAATTTCATAAAGAAGCTCAAGGTTGAGGCTAAAGGACTTTCCAGCAAGATTCACCATGCCCTTATCCCACCCATCCGCGAAGGCTTTGGAAACATCATTATCAAAGCCATGAAGTCTTTGAAGATACCGATGGACTTGGCCTTTTTTCAAAACACTCCAGACTTCCTTATCTTGCTTCCACTTACAATCATCGACTCTTCTCTTCTGAGATCACCACCCATGGCCGAACAATCACCCTAGTTTTCATAGGAAGAAGAGTCTGCTTATTATGCTTAGACAAAACAGTGCTATCAATATTATGGCTCTTAAGCATGTAAAGACTATTCATCTAGTTCTCACCCATGTTCACATGCATGAATTGACAGCAATTACTTATCATGGTGACAAGGCACATCAAATTTTGAGCTTTCATAATGGGAAAATAATTTTGCATCTTAGAAATGTACTTAGCAATATTTCGCATGACCTCCGAGATCACCACAAACTGATTAGATTTATCAAGTATCCTCATTAATGTTACTATTAATGACTCCTTCCTTTTGTCTAATTTTGTCATAATTAATAGATGAGATGATATCATCATTGCTAATAGTATTACCATACCATTTTTTAATTCTCTCACTTTTGGCTCCAATATTAGCAAGGCCATCGACAACTTGATTGGTTTCTTGGTAATTGTGAGAAATGTAGAATGACTCAAAGGTTTGAACAATGGTGTTTATTTTGGATATGATATGTTCAATAGTCTAGGAGGGGGTAGTGGTGCCTTTAATATTATTAATTATATTTAAAGAATCACCTTCCAGCCAGACTCTTTTGAGACCTAATTCTTCCACCAGCAAGATTGTATCGAGGGAAGCCAAAGCCTCTGCCCTGTGATTGGTCTGAGAACCCAAGGGGACTAGGATAGCTCCCAAACAGTTACCATTACTGTCTCTAATGATACCACCTCCCCCCGAGACACCTGGATTACCTTTGGAGGCACCATCAAAATTAGCTTTGACCCAACCAATAGGAGGGGCAATCCAGACCGTGCTATCTCTAGGAGAAAGAAGCTAAGAGTTGTGAAGAGGAAACTTCCAGTTAGTCCATTCAATAGTAGAGAGACTATCCCTGAGCTTGCTCTTACTATTGATGATGACATTGATGAAGTTTTCCTCAAGAGCTCTGTTGAGATTGTTGCAAATAATGTCAAGTTTAGCATACTTCTCTCTGAAGATTCTATTGTTTCTTTCCTTCTAGATACACCAGCATAGATGGGGCGAGATGAGGTTCCAGAATTCTCTAGCCAGAAAATTGTCAAAAGGGAATCTCCATTGAATAACAAAGTCCTACCAAGAATTAGGAAAGAGCCAACACAAATTCCATTTTTGAAAAACAAGATTCCAAACCCTTCGAGTAAAACTACAGTGAAGCATGAGATGATCATAGGATTCAGCTTGTTCCATACAAAGAAAGCATCTATTAACAAAAAAGAAACCTCTTTTTGCTAAATTGTCAAGAGTAAGGGGCTTATTCTGGAAAAGGATCCAATAGAAAAAGTTAATCTTAGGGGTGAGGAATTTATACCATACAGAAGCACACTGAGACTTAACTTCCTTGGAGAAGAAATGGGAGTAGGTAGAGGCCACCAAAAATTTACCATTAGAAGAAGGATTCCACACAATTTTATCAGAATGATTATCCTTTTTGAACCAAGACTACAGCTCAAACATGAGAGGGGACAGTCTACTATCAAAGCTAGCAAGGTCCTTCTAGGTGTTGTTATGCCAATAGTCAGAGACTTTGAAACCAAAATTAGCTTTAGCTTGAGTAATTATATCCTTCCAATCTTGCTTCTTAGACAAAGGGTCTTCTTGGATCCAAGGGTCATCCCAGAAATCAATTTTGGTCCCATCTCCCAAATTCCACCATATCCCTTCTCTTATAAAGTCAATGGAAGAGCATAGACTATTCCATATGTAAGAGCCATTCACCCTGACACCATTGTTTATGAGGTCCTCCAGATTGTTAGATTCAAAGAGGTATTTACTTCTAATAATTCCATTCCAATGCTTTTTGTCTCCATAGACTCTGCAAACTTGCTTTGCCAGGAGGGCTTTATTGACAAGCTTGATAGGTCTTAGACCCAAACCCCCTTTGTTCTTAGGTTTTCAGACTTTGTCCCAAGCAACCAGACTTAGTCTTTTTTAATCTTCAACACTAGTCCATAAAAACCTTTTTTTGGATAGTTTCAAGCACCACAGCAAACTTGTGGGGAATCTTAAAAAGACTCAAGGCATACACAAGAAGATTTGGCAGAGTGGAATTTAAAAGCTAAAGCTTGCCAAAGCTGCTAAGAAGGGCACCTTTCTAGCCTACCAATTTTCTATTGAATCTATCAACAATAAGATTCCAAAAGCTATCAGGGGGTTTGGAGCAAAGAGGAAGATCCAAATAAGAAGAGGGGAGGGTACCAATGCTACAACCGAGAATTTTGGAGATCTTGGCCTGTCTCTCAGGGGGGGTATTAATAAAGAAGATGAAGCTCTTATTCCAATTGATAAGTTGACCCATAGCTGAGGTGTAGATAGACAGGGCTTTTTTAAGATTCCTGGCTTCTTTGACAGTAGCTTCTCCCATGAAAAGAGTATCATCAACAAATTACTCATGGGAGCAAGAGGATCTGACCAAAGAAGGTTGAAGGCCAATGATGCTTCCTTCATTAACAAGTTTAGAGATATATCTACCCAGACCCTCAGCCAAAATAGCAAACAAAATTGGGGAGATAAGGTCCCCCTGCTTTTAGGCCCTTGGAAGGTTTGAAGAAGTTAGAGGACCCCCCATTCACAATGACAGAGGAGGAGACAGTAGAAACTAGCTGATCAATAATTCTGAGGACCCCCAAATTAAAGCCAAAACTACTTAAATTTTTCTGAAGAAACTGCCAATCAACCCTATCATAGGCTTTAGCTAAATCCAGTTTCATAAGAAATCCTTGTTTCTTGGTAGCTTCAAGGGAGTGAATGTTCTCATGGGCCACCACAATGGAATCAAGGATTTGTCTCCCCAACACAAACCCATTCTGTTGAGGAGAAATGATAAAAGGTAGCAAGGAAAGCAATCTAGTAGTCATAACTTTGGCTATAATCTTATATATCCCATTACAGAGGTTGATGGGTCTGAAAGAGTCAACCGTATTAGCTCCAAGATTTTTAGGAATGAGGACCAAAAAAGTGGCATTGAGTTCTCTAAGAAGAGCTTTAGTTCCAAAGAATTCTTTAACATCATTCATAACATCTTGACCAGTGATCTCCCAAAACTGCTGGAAGAAAAAGAGGGGGAAGCCATTAGGACCCAGGGATTTATCACCTTCAAAGGAAAAAATAGCATCTCTAATTTCCTTATCTTTAGGAATAACTTTAAGTCTGGAATTTGTGCCTCTATCAATAATGAAGGGGATAGCCGAAAGGATTTCTTGTTGACTCTGCAAATCAAGGTTGTCCTCTTTAGAAAGGAGGGAGAAGGACCGAAGCATTTCCTTTCTAATATCTTCATCCTTAGCCGGAGTATTGTCATTCGAGATAAGAGAGGAAATTTTGTTTATAGCTTTGTGTTTCATAGCAGTCATATCAAAGAATCTAGTATTTTTGTCCCCGTCTTTAAGCCAGAGGGCTCTAGATCTCTGTATCCAAAAAGATTCCTCTTTAGATATTATGTTATGATAATTAGCCACCAGCAAATTCTCAGCTTTTTTGTGATCCTTAGAGAGACCCTCTTTCTGAATTATCTCCTGAATGACCTTGATTTTTTCATGTTTGTTACTTTTGGCCTTAAAAATATCTCCAAAAACTTCCTTATTCTAGATTCTAACATTTCTCTTAGCATTACTCAACTTTTTAGCTATTCTATACATAGCACTGCCTTCCTGATTGTAGTTCCACCATTTGGAGATACAATCCTTCAAGCTAGGATGGGCTAACCACATCTTCTCAAAATGGAAAGGGATATTCTTTTTTCCATTCAGAAGATTAGCATTAAAAATAATAGGGAAATGGTCAGACCCCATCCTAATGGAAGAAGATAAAGAGCAGGAAAAATTAGAAAGCCAATCAAGAGATAAAAGAGTTCTGTCAAGTTTCAGCTGGATGAGATCAGCTCCAGTTCTTCTATTCGACCAAGTGTAGGATATCCCTTCCAACTCCATATCAATGAAAGATTGATCATTGATATACTCCATAAGATCCATTCTGCTATCAACTTGAGAGAGGGCCCCACCCATTTTATCATCAGCCTGCAAAGAGGTGTTGAAATCTCCCATAACCATCCAACTAGAATCTTGGAAATTGTTTCTGATTTCTTTTACTCTTTTCCAGAATCTCGACCTGCCATTTTTAGTATTTGGAGCATAGATATTCATCAAATTCCAAGAGCAATTAGCTTTAAGGTGTTTGACTTGGACAAGGATAATATTCTTCTCAAGAAGGAGCTTCATACAGTTAACAATAGAGATATTCCAAAAGATGACAACCCCTCCAAAAAAGCCATCAGAGTCACTACCAATGCTACTGCCATTCTTAAAAGGATTTGGTGAACCATGTTAAATCTATGTGTTATTGTGAATTATTATTTTTGCTTATTTTATTTTGCATTATATTAAATATTGCTCATTCTTCATGTCTACCTAAACTCGAATAGATATTATCTTTCGTCACACAACCTCATTATACTTCTTATGCCATCTCATACACTTATAAATCACTATTATTTTTATTTATACATTGGGTAAATTATTCAAAGAAATAGCTAATCTTAAAAAGCAAGTGAGAGATTTACCTAGTAAAAAATATTTTATTCCCATGCAATCCTTCACATCACACACAACTTGCTTTCAAATTTTGTTACACATTTATTGCCTCATTGGTTTATTCTACCAACATTTGAATCATATGGCAAAAAAATGTGATCCCTAGTGTTAATTTATAATTTTATATGTGACTGTTAGAATAATTGAGAGGGGGGGTGAATCATTTAGATTAGTTATCAAATAGTCTCAATTACAAAATGTATCACTTAAAACAAATTCAGCAAATATTTGTAGCTCGGTAACATAAAATACTAAACTGTCTGTGTCTTTACCGATTACCAGTTAATTACTCACAGTGATTACCGACCAAATCAAATATGCAATATGTAAATTATGACAACAAATCAATCATCACAGAAACACATAACACAAAGATTTAACGTGGAAACCCTGTTAAGGAAAAAACCACCTGGGACCGGTAACCCAAAATAATTTTCACTCTTCTGAAGTGAGCTTGGTGAAGAGCCAACCCTGTTAAAGGTTACAAATATACTGTTAGGTGTGACCTTGTTAGAGGATTTAAGACTAACAATTATCGTTCAACCAACATTCACTATGGGGTTGATAGGATAACAATGTACATTTATTGAATGACATGGGGTATATCATAAGACGGTTAAGTCCACTCGGTTAAGAGATTTTTCTATATCAATGGTTAAACTGAAATAGTGATTGATCTGATTATAATACAACTCAAATTGTAGATGTTCAAATCTATTCTAAGCCCATACAAATTCTCTGATCAATATATCAATTCACTTCCTCAATATTCATTAACTTATTGTCCCTCAGTAAAAGCTCTCTGATGCTCAGTACTATTTTGCAGTTTGATTCTTCTTCAACCAGTCTGATCAAGCATGCATGAAACTGTATTCACATGAAATCTCTGTAGTCTTCTATCTTCCAGCATGTTTCAATAAAGAAACTCATATCTCTTATATAGACAAATAAACCATTTTCATATCAACCATCATATTTTGCCGCTTAATCTCCTTTGTTAATTTTGCCTCTTAAACTTTCTTAGGTAGTTGTGTCATAAAAATGTTTCAATTCCATCCCTTAGATCTTCTCTGAATTTTGTCAGTCGTGGATCTTGTAACAAACTTTATCCTCAATCTTGAAATCATAACACTTTACAGCTCATCAATTTCTATCGGCTAAACTTAAGTATTAAATGCTTTCATCCATACTCGGTTAACAAAGAAATGTCTCGGTGAACACAAGCTTGGTTAATACTATCACTCAGTATACACTACACTGGCTTAGTGTATACTGAAGTGCTTCATTTACCGACCACACTGCTTTGTTAAGTTTTGCTACCAACTTCATAACAAATTAATGCAACATAATCAAGTCAACCATATGAAGTCATAGACTCATCAATAAGTTACCAAAAGTATTCCTTATCCTCATTTGTCATGTCCATCTTCCTCCATGTAGATATCTCAGTTCTTCATCTTTTCTCTCCTCTTTACATATGTTTAGATATTTGCAACTATCATGATAAGTACTGTCAAAACTAGTTGACATCAGTGACAACAAAATAGTTGATTTAATTATCTTACATATCGTTTCAGTACTCGGTGATCTCTAATCACTAATCTTCAAGTCATTCAGGTACTCAATCAGTTGTAGTTCATTAGTGACATGCTTGGATTTTTTATAAAAGGATAAGATATTCTCTTAATTGTTTGAAGAACACTAAGAGATTGTTTTATGTAATATGGTGAGTCCTAAAATGGGTGTCTTTTAGTAGATCTTGTTTTTACTTTATCAAACATTATCAAACTTGTATGTGTCATAGGGGGTAAAATATCAGATAAATGATAAATCTTCAATAACCAAAGTGAGATCCAACCACAAAGATCCACATTATTCCAATATTGCACCCTACTTAAAAAATATTAACAAGATCAAGAATGCATCACAAAGTAAATAATGAAAGCACAAACATTCAAACCCGATAATCTCTTCCTTGGCTCTCTCCTTCTCAATGCAATGTAGGCTCTCAGAATTGCTTAAGTGTGACAACATGAGAATTCAAGACTATGCTTGTAAAATTATGAGAATTAAGCCTCATTATATAGAATTGTGAACTTTAATAAGGGTTGAGTGATTGATCATATAACTAGAATTGATTGATCAGATGACTAATCTTGATCAATTACAAGACTAAATAGATTGGATAGTGAAAACTGAATTGATTGCTTAGTCATACTAAAATGAATGGGGAGAAGAATTGTTAGTGAGTGACAGTTAAAAGGGGTGGAACTAGAAGAACAAACATCATTGAATAAGTTCACAAATTTATTTAATTGTGCATGAGGGAAATTAATAAATTAAATAATCTATTTATTTTTAGAAGAACTAGTTTGCATTGGGAAGATGGAAAATTAAATAAATTGATCATTTGTTTAATTTTAGATGTAGTTAAGTAATAGGAATTATCACTTAATTATGGTGATAATAACAATGAGGAATATTTTAATTAAATAAAATAACTATTTAATTAAACTTATAGAAATAGATTGATTAGATAATAAAAAATATTTAATTAATTTTTGGAAGAATGTATAAAGAATCTTGACATAATATTAAATAGAAACTAAATAATTAAATAATTAATTAAAACTATTCAATTATTGGAATTGGAGGGAAATGATGAATTTAAAATTTGAATAAGAAGAAAGACATGAACTAATTAAATAATAAATATTATTTAATTAATTAAGAGGAATATTAGTTTAAAATTATTATTTACAAGCATGGAATAATTTTAGGTGTCTACATTTTGCAACTCTTTGAGACAATGTATTTTCAAGAATTGTTTCAAAGAATAACTAATAAAAATCATGCCCCAGAATTCCCCAACAAGAACAAGGTGATGACCTCTCAAGAGATTGTTTGTGCAAGAAAGACATGAATGATCTCTCGAAAGAAGGTGATGAATGTTAGATGAAATGATGAAAGAGTAGAATAGTTAATAAGAAGTAATGAATGTTAGTAGGTGTATGCACCCTAAAATGGTTGCCTAGACTTTGGGCCCCATTCTTGCAATTTATCAAATCCTTGAATCAAGATTTTCAAAAATCAGCATTTTTCAATTATATCAATTTCCTTGATCAAGTCCTATTTTATCATTTTCGATTATTTGCCTTGGGCTAACCATTTTATCCTAAGTTTTTATTTATTTAAAAAGAATATTTTCTCCCCTTTTAATAAATAAAAAGCCCCCACTTTTCCTCTTATCCTAAGTTGCACAAATAAAGCATTATTCCTATTTTATTAAAAAAAGAAAAGCATTTTTTGTCTCATATGGACACAAAAGTCAACTCTTATTTTCTCATTGGAGGATATTTGTGCACATGGATTGCTCCTCTTTCAAGCTCCACCGTTGATTAAATCTTTTGCCTCTTAATCTCCATGGTCCATTCCTTTTCATTTCCTATAAAAGGAGAGCTCTCTTCTTCATTTTCATATGCATTTTTTAATACTAATTTTATGCTACGAGTTTTCTAGGTCATTTGGAGCTTTTTAAAGACATTCTTGCATCCAAGCTTTGAAGACATTATTGTTGCATCTCATTTAGTTTGCTTTCATAGTTGCATAATCATGGCATTCTTAGTATAGATTTCCTTTATGCAATAGATTAATCTCACATAGCTTAATTAGGAGGGATTGTAAGATTTGTACTTTCCTTTTCATAGTCTAGCTTGTACTTTCTTTTCATAGATTAGATTTCCTTTCAAGCATTGCATTGTTATCATTTAGCTTAGCTTGCATTGCATTTCATTTGATTCTTGGAGATATTGGCATTCTTGCTCTTGTCTTCACTGGAATCTCTCATTGTGTGGTTGACTAGCAAGGTCATGAGTTTATAGCTCTAGCTGAGAGCAATTTTACAATCTTGCAACTCCATGCATAGAGAGTTATGGATCAATTTGTGAGGGCTCATTCTTGAGTTTCCTTGCATATAAGGATTCATAGAAGTGCACTACTTTTATGTGTATAGTAGGTTATGATGACTATTTGATCAATATTCGATACAAAGATTGTTGATAAGAATCATGTATGGTTTTACAAAGGACTCATCCTGTATAAGACTAGTGACAATGTTTTGTTAGGAATAGTCCCAAGAGATAACTGAGAGGGGGGTGAATCAGTTATCTACAAGATTCAATTCTTTATCCACTTAAGTACAGAAGAACATTATGCATAAACACAATATAAGAACACTTAACACAACACCACAATTTTGGTTACGAGGAAACCCAACTAGGTAAAAATCTCGGTGGGAATTAGCACCCACTATAAACTACAATAGAGTATTATGATCCCTGTTAGAAGATCTTACAACCCTGCATTAAGTATAGTGACCTGGTCAAGGGTCAGACCCTGTTAGAATTCTTTTACAATTAACCCTATTAGGGGTGAGGACACAATGTCCGAGAGCACATTGCTCAAAGGGGTGAAGGCTACAACCTTTTGTTTAACAAATACACACTATATCTGGATCTTGGTGAACTGTGCGTAGACCTTTTGTCTTGATCAGTTCCAATGAATAGCATATACTCTCTACTTTGTCACATAAACCTTATGTTGATGGCTCAACACTTTGTACCTTCCGCTCTTCTCGTATCTTTCAACTATCTGCCATACTTAGCAATCACAAATGACTGCCTATAAATATATTTCCTCTAAATGATATAATCAAGTCAACCTGTTAGAACCATCTTGAAATCATATTAGAGAAACAATACAAATCTCCAATAACATCTTAGTCAGCTCTACTAAGCATGCAACACAAATTAGGACCGCCCAACTCAATATGAGTAGATGCGTCGCTTCACACTGTCAGCTCCACCAATTTAACTAATACTTTCTTCTCATGTTGAATTACATCATGCACTCTTTAAAAACCATTCTTAACTCTTCTCCAAACACTAATCCAAGCACGCATATCAAACTGATAGGTGCAACTACTGCAATAATAAAAACAATGTCAGCTCTACCAGAGAAACATAGGAAATTGTGACTGTCAACTGGAGACTTCATAACTCAACCTGTATTGGACATTTGACTTTGTGTTTATGAACATAGTATCATACATGTGTCTACAACATAAATATAAATGTGCAAGGCTCCATTACAACCATATTGTAAATCACATACATAACTCTTCCTAGGACCTGTCAAGAACACTCACTGATACTGACTACTATATTACTGTCTTCACTCAGAATCAACCTCTATGTCTATGATATCATGCTAATAACATATCTAGGAAACATATACTCAAGGCTCTCTCCATCAAGCTTACATGCATGATGCTTCCCATATGTTGTCATCAATGACAAACATACAGTCAGCACTAGCTTGCTGGAAAATCTCCAAAAATCTCCTCCTTTGGCATTGATGACAACATATGGAATGAAAAACACCACCAATCCAAATGTATAATCATTTTATAATATTCTCCATTTCCTCAATAAAACTTCCCCAAGGATGAATCCTCCATCTCTTACTATTTTATTTCTTCTTGCTAAATACTCACTCCCCCTTGCTGCAATTATTTTATAACATTCTCTATTTCCTCATCAAAACTTCCTTAAGGATGAATCCTTCATCTACTACTGAATTCTCTGAATATCAACTATTGTAGCCTCTTGTTGTTGTTTTTTCATGACTATATACTTACTCCCCCTTTGACATCAATGGCAAAGGGCGCCAAATAATTAAGCATCATTACTACTCCTAAAGTAGAGTAGTCAACCCTTCATCAGTCACTGAGGACTGATGCACTCCTGAAATCTCTAATCAGATTTAGGGAAGGGGATTAATCCCAACTTCTCCCTGAGATACTCAAATGTATCCTTAGGTAAAGTCTTTGTGAATATGTCTGCTAGCTGATCTTTTGTGCTCACATAGTCCAACTTTACTTCTTTCTTAGCTACTTTCTCTCTTAGGAAGTGATATTTTATTTCAATGTATTTTGTCTTTGCATGCATCATAGGGTTCATAGACATATTAATAGTGCTAGTGTTATCACAATGAATAATAATAGGGTAATCAATCTAAATACCAAAATCCTTTATCATTTGCTTGATCCACACAATTGTAGAGCAATTTAATGCTGCTACAACATACTCTACTTCTGTTGTGGATTGAGAAATAAATTTTTGCTTCTTACTTGTCCAAGTAACAAGCCTATCTCCAAGAAATACTACTCCTCCTGAGGTACTCTTCCTATCATTCATGCATCCTGCCCAATCTACATCTGTATACACATGAAGTTCTACATTTTCTGAATTAGGATACCATAAACCATAGTCTATAGTTCCTTTCAAGTATCTGAATATCCTCTTTACTTCCATGAGATGACTTTGTTTAGGATCTACTGCAAATCTTCCAACAATACCAACTGCATTGTAAATATCAGGTCTAGATTGAGTAAGGTAGATTAGTTTACCAATCATAGATTTGTACAAGGTTATGTCTACTACTGTTGAATCATCTTCTTTTGAAATCTTGCATCCTATTATCATAGGGGTACTTATTGGCTTGCAATTATCCATCTTGAACTTCTTCAGTATCTCTTTCACATACTTAGATTGATTAATGAATATACCTTTATCTGTCTACTGCACATTCAGTCCCAAAAAGTACTTGATAGGTCCAATCATGCTCATCTCAAATTCGCTCTACATCTCTTTAGCAAATTCAGCACTAAGCTTGTTATTACCACCAAAGATAATGTCATCAACAAATATAGCAACTAACAATAATCCATTAGGTGTCTCTCTTATGAATAAATTACAATTTGTTGCTCCTTTCTTGAATCCAATCTTTGTCAAGTATCCATCAAGTCTTTCATATCATGCTCTAGGGGCTTGCTTAAGTTCATAGAGGGCTTTCTTCAATCTGCATACCATATCAGGTCTATCTGATAAGGTAAATCCTTCAGGATTCTCTATGTATACTTCTTCTTTCAGCTCTCCATTTAGGAATGTTAACTTAACATCCATCTGGTATACCTTAAAGTCTTTGAAGGTGGCATAGGCTAGAAACAACTTTATGGCTTCCAGTCTCCTTACAGGGGCAAATGTATCTAAATAATCAATTCCTTCTCTTTGTGCATATCGTTTACACACTAGTCTTGCTTTGTTTCTTACCACCGTTCCATCTTCATTCATCTTATTTCTGAATATCCACTTGGTTCCAATCACATTCATATCACTAGGCCTAGGGACCAATTCCCATGTATCATTTTTAATTATCTGATCTAGCTCTTCTTTCATTTCTTCATGCCAATCTGAATCATTACATGCATCTTTAACACTTAAGGGTTCAATCTGTGATAGTAAACATACATCTTCATTTGTTGTGGACCTCTTAGCTTTTGATCTTGTCATGAATTTACTATTCTCATCTCCAATGATGTCTTCCTTTGAATGATATCTAGATCTGAATTTAGGAACATTAGGTGTGACTTTCTCATCTAACTTTTTTGATTCTTCTTCACTTGTTTCAGGGTCATTGAATAATACATCAATGATGTCAAACATTTCATCAACAACTATTTCCCTAGTGGTAGGTTCAGGTTATTCTTCAATCATAGGTGCATAATCATGATATCTTTCTTGAATCATAAACTTATCATCAATCTTAACATGAGCACTTTCAATGATCTTCTTCAATCTTAAATTGAAACATCTATAAGCTTTGGTTTTAGTAGAGTAACCAATAAAAATACCTTCATCACTTCTTGCATCAAACTTGCCAATTGCTTCATCTCTCTTAATGTAGCACTTTCTTCCAAAGATTCTGAAGTATTTTACTTTAGGTACATTCCCAAACCATAGCTCATAAGGTGTCTTGTGTGCACCTGGCCTCAATTGAATTCTATTGATTGTATAGATTGCAGTATTGACCACATCTCTCCAATAGGTGTGTGCAACCTTTCCTTCAATCATGATGGTGCGTGTTGTGTCAAGTATGATCTTATTCCTTCTTTCTACAATTCCATTCTTCTAAGGGGTTCTAGGTGCACTTAATTGTCTCTTTATCCCATGTTCTTCGCAGTACTCAAAAAAATCTATCAGAGGTGAATTCTCCTCCTCTGTTTGATCTCACACACTTAATCTTCAATCCAAACTCATTTTCAACCTTAGCTTTAAATATTTTGAGCTTCTCAAATGCTTCAAATTTATCCTTTAAGAATGCAACCCACATCATTGTAGAATAATCATCAACAAACAAAATAAAGTACCTTTCACCATAGTATGATCTTGTTTGAGTTGGTCCACATAGGTCTATATGCACTAGATCCATTTTTTTCTCTGTCAAATTATGCTTTCTTTTGAATGAATTTCTCACATGCTTTCCCATCACACATTCCCTACATACTGTATCAACTAGTTTTGAAATCCTAGGAAGGTTACTTACTACCTTTACATTTCTTATCTTTACTATGTTGTCAAAATTGATGTGACATAGTCTTTTATGCCATAACCAATTGTCATCTACTTTAGCAACAAAACAATTTGCTTCAAGATTGAGCTTAAAAACATTACCTTTAGCCTTTGAACTTGATGCAATCATTTCTCCTTCCTTGTTATTAATGATGCACTTGTTGTCTTTGAATTCCAATTGATATCCTTTTTCAAGCAACTATCCAACACTTAGAAGATTATGCTGCAAACCATCAACATAAATAACATCATCAGTGTTGTTCTTTCCATCCAAGGTGATAGCTCCTCTTCCTATGATAGGTTTAGGAGTGTTGTCTCCAAATATAACCATGTTGCCTTTGTATCTATCCAAATGTACAAATCTATCCTTGTCTCATGTCATGTGATGTGAGCAATTGTTGTCAATGATCCAATCTGTCCTGATGTCAGCTTGTGAAATTGATGCTAACTCTTCTGCTTCCTTTTCATCTTCAGGGTCCATTTCATCAAACATTTTCTCCATGTCTTCAAGAGACATGAATCCAATTTCATCCTCTACTAACTCTTCATCTGATACTCCATCACCAGCATAGTAATATTCTTTTGTATACTTAGGAACTTGTAGTTAGTTTTGAACTTCTTGACTCTTGTAGGACACTTGGATGCAAAGTGACCAACCTTATTACATGAAAAGCATTTGAATGGTAATTGGCCTTCATATTTTCCTTTTCCTTTCCTTTCTTTCTTAGCAATCAAAGCAATGAAATCATTTAGTTCTTTCTCTTCATCATCATCATCAAAATTACCAGAAGTGTTCAAGGATTTCTTACCATGGACTAAGGCTTTAAAGGTTGTCTCACTTTTAGGATGTGTCTTCAAACTTGATATCTCAAAGGCTGAAATCTTGCTGATTAAGGTCTCTCTTTTGAAGTCTTTTGATAATTTCATAGTCTCATCTAGGATGTTTATCTTGCTCTCATATTCTGGTGTCAAAGTAGTCATCAACTTATCCATTATGTCTTCTTCCGAGATCTCTCCACCATTGTTTCTAATTCCTACAACTACTTCATTAATCCTTTGATTGTAGGCTCTAATGTTCTCTTTAGGTAGCATCTCCAATGTAGTATACTTTTTCTTCCATGTCTTTCTATGTGCATTCTTAGCTTGGATGTCTCCTTCAAACATGTCTTCTAGATACTTCCATATCTTGTAGGCTTTATCAACTTTCTTGATCTTTGAAAACTCACTCTCATACAAGGCGTTGATAAGGGCTTCTTTGGCAATATCATTTTGAGTGAACATCTCCTTTTTCTTAAGAGTTGCATCTTCTTTTGCAAGATCTGCTAGAGAGGGAATCTAAACTTCTTTGGTAGCTACTTCAAAAATCTCAAGGGCAATGCACTACAAATGTGTCATCATTTTGTTCTTCCAATCTAGATAGTTCTCTCCATCAAACTTAGGACTTTCTTTTCTAAAGAATGTCATCCAATCAACCTCAAGTTGTTAAACTTTCTCTCTGAGGCACTTGGCTCTGATACCAATTAATAGAAATAGTCCCAAGAGATAACTGAGAGGGGGGGGGGTGAATCAGTTATCTACAAGATTTGATTATTTATCCAATTAAGTACACAAGAACATTAAGCATAAACATAATATAAGAACACTTAACACAACACCATAATTTTGGTTACAGGGAAACCCAAATAGGTAAAAACCCTGGTGGGAATTAGCACCCACTATAAAACTGCACTAGAGTATTATGATCCATGTTCTAGATTCTTCTCCTTAAACGGTGCCAACATTGGTTACATCCCCAATGTATATATTTTACTTAATTTACATTGGTGGATTTTACCTCGTAATCATGAAAAATCACATTTTTTAATATCTCCAATGTTTAACCAAACAATATCCTTGAAATCTGTAAAACATTTTATGCTTGGTGTCCAGATTCAATGTATCTAACATAATTTGTTATGTTGGCATGTGTTACTCGGTAGCATGTTTTATTCTTACTCGATAACATGTATACTCAACTCGGTACCTATCTTTCTCTTTGATGCAATAACTACTATGACTTGGTAACTTTTTGGTGCATATCTTGCTTTAATCGGTGCCTATCCCCAATTTCCCTTTACCAAAACTATATTTTCCTTTACCGACTAACTTGTTTTCTTTACCAACTAACTTTGACAATCAATATGAATTTAACAAACCTAATTAAAATAAAATAACTCTTTAGGAGTATCAATCTCCTCCTTTGGCATTAGTTTGGCATCTTTGTTAAAAACTTTAAAGTCATCAAAATTTTGTGTCCTTAATCAAAATTTGACCATTAAAAACTCTCAGTATAGCTTATAACTCCTTAAATCTTATAAATTCTTATAACTCCCCCTGTGGAAATACTTCTTATATAGATATATCCTTATGATGTTACTGATATTGTATCCCCCTTTATATACATATATTTATCCCCCTTTTTTGACAAATATGCCAAAAAGAAAATTACGTACATGGATCCGGTGGTGGAATCTTATCCAAAATATATCGATATCTCTTCTTTGCATCTCCCAGGGATGTCTCCCATGATTCCTTTAGTATTTTCAACACTACAATTTTCTCACCAATTTCATCCACTAATCCAATCATGATATCCATAATACTGATGTCAGGGGTATTCACTAATCCTTTTACCTTCATGTGAATATGCTTATGCAATAATTCAATTTGGGGTATCGAAATTGCTTGTAGCTCTAGAAGTTCCATTCTAATCTTGTTCTCTTCTTTCTTAGCTCATGTTGCAATCCCATTAAATGTTTTAGCCTTTGATAATAAACTTGAAATGTTCTAGGCTTAGTTGTGACCTTTATCAACTTCTCGGTCAGCTCTTTTTCAATAGACTCATCTTTCTTTTTGATATCCTCAGTAAAGTTTGAAATAATTTATTTTTTTTAAATAATGAAAGAATATCTTTCAACTCATTCTCTAATTCTACAACCAATTCAGAAAGTGATACCTTATCTAATGCAACAGATTAAAGTAAATCTCCAATTATCTTGATCTCCATATTCTTCTCATATGCACTTGCATTAGATACTTGATGGCCTATGTACCAGGTTCTTTCACTTGTTTTACCAATTCTTCCAATTGACTTGATAGGTTGCCCTTCTCATTTATAGTAGCATCAAGAACAATTTCCTGCAATATATCCTTTACATTCTCTAGCACATCTATCTTTTTCTTCTTGGCTAGCATTTTATCCTAGGCTTCTTTCATTTTAAGTAGATCTCTAAATTTAGATAGCTCTTTAGGGCTTAGTGAGGAGATATCTACCTTTGGAATTACTATCAATTGGCTTAAGTCAAATTTTTCTTTCTCATGCTTTATTTTCTTTGAATTTTTCTTCTCTACTTGTATACTTTCACCTGTAGAAAAATTTGGAGAATGTCATGCCTTCATTGCATCAAATGTAGTCATTGTAGTTGTATCCTTAGTTATTTCATCTCTTTCTTCTTATTGATTTTCTTCCTTCTTTGATTCATGTTTCTCTTCTTCCTTCTCTTCATGTTTTGCATCTTTCATCTCTTCTTCTTTATCCTCATCCTTTTCCTTTGCTTGCTCCTTCTCTTGCTCTTGCTTGTCTATATTTTGTTTTTGTCATGTGGTCTTGGTAGAAGTGACCTGCTTGGTATTCTGACTTGTAGTAGTCTTGGTTTCTTTTTTTTCCTTGGTTCCCTTTTATTCAGTCTCCTTTACCTATTCGATGGACTTCTCCTCTACATCAATAGGAATATCTTTAGTAACTTGTGAGGTAACCTCATTAATCTCAGGAAAATCAACTACTTGTTCTAGAACTGGATCATCATCCATCAATTTTACATTACTTGTATCATCAATGTCCTTGTCCTTAGTGACTATAACATCTTCATCATGTGTTATTTCTTCCGTTGGATCCTTTTCAGTGATATCCTCAATAATCACTTCATCTTTTTTTAGGGTCAAGTCAATAGGATCTAACTTTCCTTGATTTGCCTTAGTCTCAGTTGATTGGTTAGGAAAGAATATCTTCTCCATATATCATCGGTTACCTTTTACACTGCTTCTAGATCACCAACCATGATCCTCAATGATCTTCTTTTTGCTAGAAATATCTTTGAGTTCTCCTTCAATGCTTTTTTAATCTCTTGTACTAACAACTCAGGTACAATAATTTCTAGGGATATTTCCCTCTCTTTTTTTCCAAAATTCATAGCATACTTCCATCTAGCCTGAATCTTTTTGTATAGCTCATCAGGTATTCAGTTGGCAACTTCAACCGGAATAGTTCTAAATTTATGCAGTGTAAAGAAAATTGCCTCCTCAATCTTTTATTTTTCTTCATCACTCCTTGTTTCATACTTTTCATATTTGATTCCTGTAAAACCTCCATAGTTCTTAATATTTTCCATAAACTTGTTTAAGTCTTTCAGTTTTGGGGGCTAATTTTGCACAACTTTAAATTTGCTAAGTCTTATGATTTTGTCTCACTATCTTCTTGTAGTTTTAGCTTTCTCCTTGGTCTTCTTGATGTTTTATTTTCCCTCATGTATGTTGTAGGCTTCAGTTGTCCTATCTCAGATTTCTTCTTCTCCCTTGGTGTAGAAGTAGACCTTGTCAATGGTCTTGATCCCTTAGGGCTAGGTGTTTCTGTTTTCACTTTTATTTTCTTTCCCTTGATCTTAGATGGACTTGCCTCATCTTCTTCAATAGTAACACCCATATTTTCTGACAACTTACTGATCATTTTACTAGTTTTTCTCTGAGCCTTAGGTATCAATATACCTAGTTTTATCTTTTCCTTCACTTCTTTGTATGTCTCATATTGATTATCTCTCTTATCAATAGGTTTAGCTCATAGGGCTTCAATCTACTAAGATGTAGTGTCTATGTTAATTTCATAGCCCATTGGTTGTAGCCAGATAGTCCTTGGCTCCACAGCTTTCACAATGCAAGTATCAATGTCCACTTCAAAACAAATTATATATCAATGCTTTTCCACTATCTAAGTTGGAATTCTAAATTTCTTGTGCATTTTGGTTTGGAACTTAGTGAAATAGTCATTCATTACAATATCAAAGTTGTCTCCTAGACTTTGAATGAATTCACTAATCTGATATATAAACAGTTTCTTCACACTCCAAATTACATTACTAATTGATGGAAAGAAGTTTTGAAAGTAAAAGAATATACATACCAACAATGAACCAAACTTCAAAGTGTTTTTATTTCCTTTTCGAATAGTGTTCATATTATCATCAAATTGTTTCAGCAGGATCTCAAATAGATCAATCTCCATGTCCTTCTTGACTATCTTATAGGCTAAATCCACTACTCCACATGGTACACTATCTACTCGAGATGATTGGAATATTTGGTAAGATATAACATTACATGAGAATCTTAGTTAAGGATCTTCAACGGTTGATAATTTAAGATCTCTTCCTTCCCATTTAGCTTGTGTCAAATCACACAATGTGTTCTTTTTGGTTTGCTTGTTAGCCTTCATTCTATCACTAATTGGGTATCCAATCACAATATGTAAAACATCTTTTGTGATCTATACTGATACATCGAGCCACATAAACTGGTTGTGAACTTGGCTCAACACAATTCTCATCCTCTTTGATTTGAATACACTCGGTGCATACAGGGCGTGCATTAAACCCTTAGTCTCCAAATGGATATGTTCATATTTCAAATTCCCATTCTCACACAGATTCTAGAATGATGTGTCGATATCAGTTTGATAAATTTTCTTGATCTTACAATGAATGAAGGCACAAATGTATTTGATCAAAATCACTCTTGGAGGAATTTAAGATAGAGCTCTCATTTGTCAGATTCAATTGCTTTAGCTAAAGGTATCTTGTACTTTGGATTGACAGGATCAACCTTCTCAACAACAATATGTTTCTAAACTTTAGGTGTCATTGATTAAAAGATATAATCGGTTGAGTGAAGTAGGGTTTCTCTTGAAAATCAATTTGGTCACACTTTCACGTCTTAGGAAAACACCAAAAATCACTTAAATATCCTTGATAGTGCTTAGATTTGTTCATTCAATCACTCAAAAGCTCTCAGAAGACTCGTCTCTACAATATGCTCAAATACTCTTGAAAATCTTAGGTAAAAATGAAATAGAAAAGTGGTCTATTTATACCTTTTCCTTGATTAGGGTTTCCAATGGCTACAATTTTAGCATTTAATGTTGTCGCCAACTCCCTTTTTCACCGATTACCAAATTACACTTCCTTACACCGAGTGAAACAAAATAACATAGACTTTTACTGATCAAACATGAAATGTTAACTTCACAACATATATCCAGATGCATTTAAATATGCTTATATGGATCTTTGCACAAATTTTAGGAACCAATTTAAGATTGAAACTTAGCTCACAATTCCTAAACATACCTTTAATCGATTAGGTGAAGATAGGTGCACCCGATCCAGAGGATGAGGTGTCATCGATTGTTCCAAGTACAATTCCATCATCTAGAGACTTCTTTCTCCATATTTTATTCATCTGATCTCTTATTTCTTCAATATTTACTTGAGTAGTTTCATTTATCTCTTCCTCGGTTGGAGCTTTTCCTTGGTACCTGTAGTCTTTGACTAGGTGACCTACCTCATGACAGTGAAAACATGCCATTCCAAGATTTCTCTATGACCTTCTATTGTTTCTACCATGCATCAGAATGCAATTTGTTTCTATGTGTCCAAATATCTCACATGTTGTACATGAAATTCTTGAATTATAGTCCCATGGTATTGTTGAGCCTTGTCGGTTGTTTGTAGCATTCTGTCAATTAGGTACCCATTTGACATTCTTTCTTTGTGACCTACAATCTTCAGACTTGTGACCGTATCTATTGCAAGAATTACAGTAACCATTAAATTTTTGTTTCCTTGTATTGTTAGCAATCCTTGATCTACATTCAAATGCTTGATGTCTATACTTATTGAAATTGTAACAATAACCATCAAATTTAGGAATTCTCGATGGTTTACCTCTTTTACTTCTGTAGGCATTAGTTGTATGACTAGGTTTCCCACAATGATAACAAATAGGCTTCTTTGTCTTCGATTGAGTAGCAATATCTTGGTTGGCTTCTTGGTTTGAGGACTCTCCCTTCTCGGTAGTGTTGTTTCCCATAAACCCAAGTCCAGTTGTATCTCTCTGTTGTCTCTAACTTCTAATTTGTTCATCTAATATTCTTAATGTTTCTTCAGTCCTTTTCAATACTTTATTTGTATCCTTTTCAGATCTCAGTTCACTCTTCAAATGTTCATTTTATGATCTCAATCCAGTAATCTCTTCAAATTTCCTTGAAATCTCCTGATTAACACCAATTAACTAATCTATCATATTATAGTGATTTCGTGTCTACCTTTCACAAAAAAAATACCTTTAGAGTCCACCTCTTGAGCTTATATTTAGTTCTTGTAGTGTTGACATGTGGTAAGGTTGCAAACATGTTTGAGGATGAAAGCTTTGTACTCTTATAAAAGAGTGCCAATAAAACACACATTCACCTCCAACGTGAAATGTGAGTAGAAAGGGGAGGGGGAAGATGCCACAGTCCTTGTAACTTCAAATCAGGAAAAACTTATTGTTGTAATAAAATATACAATTCCTTACAATATTATTGAATTTATTCTAGAATACAAAGTAAAAATAGTTATAATATTTTTTATAAGAGGTATTTAGAAATAAAAATATTTCTTTAAATGGCTATACACTTACTACAAACTCAAGGCCTAGGTTATTGAACCCTTTAGGGGTTTGAGTGGGGGTATGTATTATGTACATTTTATGACCCTAACCATGCCTAAGTAGTTCTTTAATATAGATCCTAGATTACTTATGGTCAAACTTGTTATGTTCAAGCTTGAGATCCTGATTATCATCTCAAAGGCATTACTAAATCAAGATACCCTATGTGGGTTGAGTTTCCCTTTCCCAACCTAGCCTTTCACTCCTTTTTGTGATATATCACTAGTTAATTAGGCAAAGTTCTATCGAGAAAACAACACACTAACAAATGGACCATCCTACATTCTCACCATAGGGACTGCATCAAAATGGACCTAATACAACCACTTCCAACCTCTATTAAACTTGTGGGACCTAGTTTTTGATTTTATCAATGCATTAATTTTACAAACTTAATGTACTTCTACTATTGTAGGGAATCCACCTCATTCATGATTACCTTTCCACAAACCTAAAGCTTCATAAATACCCTCAAATAACACCCACACTATTGCTCAAGCACCTGGTGATGAGTCTTATAATCTCATCTATGTTCCCCCCTATTCTCCAAATCTTCTCAACAATCCTTATCTACACAATATCCAACCTTCCCCTTCTTCATTCCACTCTCTGTGTCTTCCAGCCTACCTTTTTTACAACAAAATATTTAAAGATGAAGCTATTGGATATCAAAATAGGGCTACAAAAATGATGAAGGAGGTCCCTAATCTTGCAAACAATTTATCTACTAAAATAACCTTGCCACCAATTTCTATTATCCCTATAAAAATTAACTTCAACATCCTTCCCAAGGGCCGCTTGGATCATATTAAAAATACCCAAAACTACATTCCTAGAAAGTGACTTAATGTGCCAAACTTATCCCAAACTTGTCCCAATAAAGTGGAAAATAATATCACAAAATATCTAAGGGTTGACCTTCCCCACTCATAAACATCAAGCCAAACATTCCATTCAAGTTAACCAATGTAATGTTTTGATGTTGTAAGAAGTGAAAGTTGATTTAGTTTAGTTGGACACTACTCTTACTACGATTTGGCTAGATGTCCAGTTCTTCCATACCAACCATGTTGATGGTGATGGTGTTGGTGGTGTTTTTGGTCTTTCCCCATGGTAGGCTAAACATATGGTGGCATTTTTATCTAGTCCTAAAAAGCATTGTTTTTGGGATACTAACCTCATTAATGTTTTATTGATGGTTTTGGCTCAATTTATGCTCTGAACTCTCCAGCTAAGAGACTTGTTCTTTGGTAAGGGATTCGTACTAATGTTCCCAATATTGAGTGGGTCTTGGGAGGATACATTAACATGGTCAAACAACCTTAAAATTGTAGTTGGGATTGAATTTATCACTTTTTATAGCTTGAATTTGAAGCTTGGATGATATCCCAAAACTTCCTTGGTGTGCATGACCCTCTCTTGGGTAAATCAAACTTCAAATGCCTTATCAGTTCACATGGATTGATTATAGAGAAGGAATCTTAAGAAAATTGAGTTGATAGGATCAATTTTATAGATTTCCAAACCACCCCATTCTCTATTTGCCTGATGGACATCTCGTTTCTTTATACCTTTCAAGCACTCTTTTTTATCACTTTCCCATCTTCACCACCCTCTCCCTTTTGAATTCTACTTATATTCCTAATGACCTTCATTAAAAGTTGAATGTTGTCCATCTTAAAAACCAAGATTTTATTTATGGCCTCATGGCTATTTGGAATGTTGAGATAAAGTCACAAAAAGATAGCTAGATTAGTTGGTTGGGGAGAACTATTGAAAGGTGCACCACTTTCCTTCATAAGTATAGGAGGAGATTTGTTGATAAATATTATAGACTCGAGAAATATCCTAAATAATACCTTGATTATGGGTGATCATAGTTGGTCCTAATTGGCTAGGTCCTTACATTGTCACAAAAGTGTATGGCTCTAGTGCATATAGAATTACTGATATGAATGGTGTGCCTCTTAAGGAACCTATTAATATTAAGCATTTGCGTCGTTATTATTCTTGATAATTCATCCTTACTTTAATTGTGGTTAAATTTTTCTCTTGAGTATTCTTTATGTTTTATCAATTGTGATGTATAATATTAAAAGGTTATACCTTAAATTTTAACTGCATATCTTTTGTCATCAATTCATGTTTGTTCCTTTAAATTTCTTATGTTATTAATCACAAATTAATTACAAAAATAATAAATAGAGATAGTAAATATGTAAGTTCATCATATATATGTATATATATAGTTGTTTTGGTATACAAAGAAGGCGTTGAACAAAATGTGCTTGATATCAAAATAGTACATCAAGCATCATCCATAGGAAGGTGAGATTCAGATCTCTCAAATCTAGGTCGGGATGATGGTGTTGCTCTATGTATGGTCAAGGTAAAGGTATGGCTCCGGGATGAGCTCCTCTTTGACAGACTATGAGATATGTGCCACTGCTCCCGTAACTCATGCTCTAACTACTCCACCCTCTCTACCAATAATTGTAGCTCCACTTCTGCGGGCGCAAAGATATCCCTATGCCTCCCAGGATCTCACACCCTCTCATATAGGACTCATGAGGTGGAAGAAATTCTCGATGACACGACCATGCCCATCATGACATCTCTCATAAAGGATCTCCACTCCTTAGTGCTAGTTGCATATCATTTTTTTAGTTTATCATTTATCACATATTCATAAAATTTGCACTTATTCTAAATTTGTTCGTGCCTGGATCTCCCTCACAAAAGATGGGATATGTGTCTCGGTAGGGTGTTGTGGGTGGCGGTCGACTAGACTCCCCTCACTCCTCCTACCTCATCTAGGGTGGGGGTATCTTCGCTTGGGTATGTACAAATCAAGATCGTAGGGGCCTAGTTGTTATGAAGATGGTGGTTCCTCATCCACTACACCACCCATTGTCGGCACATCCTCCCCACCCTTTGTCTCCATGGCCTCTCTTCCTGGTGGTAGCTCTTCCTCCTCCTCCTCATCCTCATCTCCATGTTGAGCCCTAAAATATGGACCTGGATCTCCAATAGGATAGTCATATGGGAACATGGGTCTTGTTCCCTGCACACTAATGTATCACAAGTAGTCCCTCGACACTCGTGCATCCTTGATTATAGGGGGGACCTAGACATCATTTGGACTCTTAGTATTTTTCATCTCTATATCATTGATAGTCGGTCGAGGTATGGTCCCAAGCCTCCTTATGTATCTCTTCTCGTGTGTATATCGAGGTACCTATACTGGAGTGCCCCGCTGAAGACCAAATTATCGCATCACTCCCTCATAATAGTAGGGCACCACTAGATAGTCACGTCTTCCCTCTAGTAGCCTTTGTATTTGCATCCATCTCAACTGCAGTGCTAAGTCCAACCATGCTATCATGTGATGGTAAGGCCTCCACACAACCTCTATACCTGGTAGTTGGTATAGTCTGACCTTCCGGTATAGAACATCACCAAACTCCCAGTAATGGCCCAATATATATACAAATACTCTTGGTGACTCAACTGGTATGTCCACAAGACATCGTGTAGGCCTCGTACATGTAAATTGCTCAAAGTTCCACACTTGTAAGAGTGTACACATTGTCAGGTTGTACCTCTGATATCTGATGAACTTCCTAAGCTCATAGTAAAGGTGTGCAAGCATGTGTTGACCCCGCACATATATTGTGGATTGTCTCTCCATGTGACAAACAACATGTGTAAGAGAAGTGCATAAGATGGTACCCTTCATGTCAGGGATCACTATTATGGCAATGGTACAAAGTATGAGCCTCCTCAACAAAGAAGTTCATCCAAGCAGAATACCTTCAAGCTCAATTGATCGGGTCTCTCTCTTTGTATGACAATCTCATACAGTACTCAAAATCTTTCATGTTCTCTTCTAGAGAATGATTGACCTGTGGTCTAACCGTCGATCCTCAAACTGGCAGATGTAAGATCTGGTGAACATCCTCTAGTGTAACTATCTTCTCCCTGATAGGTAGATGGAACGAGCATGTATCCTCATCCCATCTCTCCATCAATGCTAGTAGCATAGCTCTATGAAATTGAATATTAGGTAGTCAAGCTACCTAGTAGAGCCTAGTGTCTCTCATAACCTATGTCTCTATTGCATCTAGCTCTCCTATATACTCTCAAACGCATATCATAATGTTTGACATGTAGTGTTCTCTCATCACTAGCAACTCCTACATTAGCAACATGGAAAAACTCAATCAGTACTCAGCATCAAAATAACGGCTATCAACATCTACAATTATTCATTCTGACCTATCTAGGGAATATGTTGACTTCCTGGGAAGAGGTTGACTTTCTCCCTGAGGAACAGTCAACCTCCCAAAAACATGTTGATTTCTTGGGAACAGGTTAACTTCCTGACCTAGCTATCAAAAATAGCTTCCTATAGCATGTAGAACAACTTCATAAATCTATATAAAGCATGGAAATGGAAGGAAAATGTAAGGAAATGGGCACGAGCATCAAGACATACCTCCTCTAGCTCTGCGTCATCTGCTACTGCCTGTCAGAGCACCTCCATTTGCATCGGTGATAGTTCCTCCTTCCTCGACATCTTTTACCTTATCCTTCTTCACCTTCAAGAAAATGTTCCAAATGAGCTTTCACAAAGGTAACTTCACTTTATATTTGTTATTAATTAGGTTACCATTTTTTTGAGAAATTATCTTATAATTGTTAGATGTTAATTCCCTCCTTCACTCTTTCAATCATATATTGAATTTAGTAGCTCTGATTTGGGTGTCATCACAGACATTGGAATCATGAATCAATTACCTTGTTATCCAAGTACCTTTGAAAACATCTAGGATTCATCTTTAATGGACTTTAAGGCTACTTGTCATCATTTTCCTTATTCAGTTCATTATGGTAAATATGATACCATGTTTCACCTTTCCCGAATGAGCAAGATGAAATAGGGGGCATATAGTTACTCGCTAACTTCATCACCTTTCTCTAGTAAGTCCTAGGTGATTTTGATTATCACTAACCCATGGTTTTGCAAGATGCGGTTACTAATATTTTCTTGCATGAACTGTGCATGTGGACTTAGCCATATCATTTTTCAGTTATATATATGTTTTTTCTTACTTTATCTTGCATATGCACAAAGTGTCATATACCACTAAAGTGGGGGCTAAATGTATTGTCTTAAATTGGACACACTTTAATTTATGACCTTTTCGCTCCTCTTTAGTGTGTTTGCATTACACATTCACACTTGGAGCACACACTTTCCTCTTTCTTTCTCTCTCTCCTAGGCAAAATTGAGGTAGGACCTAACACTTCCTCCTTGATTTCCCTTTATTTCACTCATAGGTCAAGGTAGGATCTAATTTCTATGCATCCTCCTCTTTCTAGGCCTCATTTTCCTAAATCTAGCCTCGATTTATTAGTCCCCGGTACACATTACACCCAGATCCTCTACTGTTCTGGAAGCTTGGGTTACAAACCCAAGACTCTAGTCTCCTGGGGAACAAGTCAACCTATTCTTTGGTGGTTGGAAAGTGTTGGGCCTGGTCCTATTTCAAAGTTCCATTATTTCCCGCTCACTGTTGTCGGCTCCCACATGGGTAATTTTAGAAATTCACTATAAAAAGATATCTAATGCCTCATTTGCCTCATTATGGACGATGATAGGAGCAAGGCACAAGCATGCATGGACACCCCAATCTGACATAGAGAAATTGCAAGGTGGAAGCTAAGGGTTGAATCTAATTCTTTCATTGCAAAGTGAGGCATTCAGTTACATGTCTTCAATTCAAGCATTCAAGCATTACATGACATCATGGATATGCAAGGGGATCATGAATATGGTTAGAGTACTTTAGCCTTGGGGTGTTGGTATGCTTTTTGTGCTATATTTAGATCTAATCTTTGTCTTTTCATATTTTTTCACACATTTACATTTACAAGCACACTTACATGCTAGGGTTTCACTCATAGAGTAGATTCTTAGCATTTTTTTAGCTCTTTTACATTCTAGATCTATAATCTAGGATTCACAAGCACTACATACACACACAACATCTTTCCTAATGACTATTTGTGGACTAAGGAAAACCCCTTTATAGCCACCCACACACACTAATTTTGTAACAGACTTGTAGGTTATCAATTTGGCGACCACATATCTAGAATCTACACCCTGGGACCTTTCTGAAGAAGTTATGTCAACTTTGCTACAGTGTCTCGGGAACATGGTGACTTCGTGGAAAAGTGTCCAGAACATGTTGCACCACCTCTTCCTGGAGGTCTGAAAAAAAAAACATTTTCTGGGTTTTCTGTTGTGATCGTAAATCCGTAGTCGGAAGTCCTGCCACAACCTCAGATCTATAATTTTCAGAGCAAAAAGCCATATTCCATTGCATATTTCAAGGTAAGTACCCTATCATTTGTTTCATATGTTAGAATAGATCTATTTTTTTATCTTAATTGGGTTAATTGCATATACTTGGTTCCTAGACTCATCTTACACTTTTAGCTTAATCAATCAGTTCAATCTTGTTGTTTTCATTATATATCTATAATCAAATTACATCGCATGAAAGAGGCCTTGCTAGTGTACTTTCTTGATATAACTTGGTTTAGCATGGGTATCCCTTATCACCTTTGGGATCTTGCTAATCTAACTTAGGTTGTATTGAGAGTTATACTCGGAAGTCCCTCTTTTTCTTGTATTGAATGGCTTAGGGAGAAAGTGTTAAACTTGATATACCTAGCTTACATTGTTAGACTCATTGATGCCATTTCCCCCCCGAACTAACTAACTCTTTTGTTTAACCCAAATCCCTATTAGCTAATTAATTCCTATTAATTAAGCTAATTCCCATTATTCCTAACCTTATTAATATTTATGCTAATTGAAAATCCCTTAGTCCCAAAAGTGGCCCATGCACTTGTCACTTTCCATCATTCTCACTCTTCCAACTCACATTTTGACCAAATAAAATATTTGGTGCTCACATGTGGGAGATGACAAATCTTCCCAATAGCCACCCTACCCATTTCTTCTACCCACTAATCACCTTTCCTTCCCCAGTCCTCTTAACATTTTGCTAAAAATATTTCCAAATGTCACACTCCTCTTCTTCCAAGGTTGCTCACACATGTGTGAGCACACCTTGACTTCTTCCTTATGCCAAATGTTCTTCCCAAGGTTGTGACACTTGTCATCATGCTATGAATCCAAGCCAGCTTACCTCTTTTCCTTTAATCTCAAACCTTCATAAGATTTTGATCTCAAACCATTTCATCCTTCTTCCTAGCTATAAATTTGAGCCTCCTCCCTTCACAAATCATCCACTTTCATGCTATCATTACTATGTCAAAATCCTTCTAGAAAACCACTTCATTTTAACATTATCATGCTAAATCACTTCCATCATTTATCTCATTGTTTTGTTGATTGTGAGAGCATTCCACATTAATTCACCATTCAAAGAGAAAATCAATGGAGTTTTGTGCACTCCATTTGTCTCATCTTGAGTGTTGAAGGTTTATGCATTGTCTTTAGTTTAGTTTATTGTCTTTCCATTTACTTAGCAATCATATTTCCATCACCACAACAGATTTAGCTTTGAGGCTAGCTCTAAAGTACAAAACTTTCAATTTGGAAATAGGAATGGGAAAGATAGATCATGCTTTGAATTATTGTTGATTTAGTTCCAGATTTTACAATTATTGTGTTTGAAGATACTTTTTGTTAATTTGGATTAACGCCTTCAACATTATAATAGAGATTTCCTGCAGTGTCATTAACAATAATTCATTATGGGATTTCCTGCAGTGTCATTAATCAACTGGTGATACATTGGCCCCGATAGACATGGATGAATAGATCAACATCACTGGATTTGGTTTTTGGATTTTTGTTCTTTTGAATTCATCTGCACACTTGATATGTTTGGGAGTAAGAATTACTAAACATACTCCGACAACCCAGATATTTTGTTCCACAATGTGTATTTCTGGCCCTCCTGGGTTTGTAATAGGGAAGTTGCTCGTAGTATGCCAAGGTGCCTGTACGACTATATATCTATGTAAATACTTTGTATCAACGATGATTTTGGGTTTTCTTCTTGATTATTTCCCAGTTGAGCCTTTGAATCAGTTTTATAAGTAAAATAATAGCAGTGTATATTCGCTTTTGCCTTAAAAAAAACAATATTTCATTATAAGTTGATTGGTTGAAATTTTTGTTGTTTGTAGTGAATTGATTGTTGCTAACAACTACTAATCGTTATCTACTTTTGTTTGTTGCGAAGTTGTTTCTATTGCTATATTGTTCAGCTACAACATAATGCAAATATTATTGTAATCCTTCTTGTGTAATTGTTGTTCATTATTTATAGATGCTATATAATTTTTATTCTTAATCCAATAAAAAAAATATTACATTTTCTTGGCCTTGAAGTGGATTGATACTTCTAGGGTTGTTTACAACAATGTTGGGAACCAACAAAAATGATCGTAGTTCAAACCAATTTCAAGACCTTGAATATAATTAACAAGCATCCAAATTAATAAAATATTGTGTATGTAATAACTTTATTTTTTTCATACTTTGTCTTCTTCACGATGACTAAAATCTTAGATATCATAATTATTCTATTTAAAACATCTACAAACTTAATCGACCTATGAAATTTATTACTCAACAAACAAACTCATGACTAACAAAAAACATTAAATGTAAAAATATTTATAATCAATTGTAAAATATATATATATATATATATTAAATTTTCTACATTTACCATATCTATACAAAATATAATGAAAAAACACAAAATATATACTTTTATCCATGTATGTTTGGCCAATAAAATCCAAAGCATATACTTTTATCCATGCGTGTTTGGCCAATAAAACCCCCATGGTTATTTCCAAGCAATTCACATTTTTAATGCATTGAGAAACACTTAGGCCTTATGTCTCGTTACTTGTGACCAAATATCATTAGGTAAAATCCGCAAATACACAATTCAAAACTTCCTCATGTTAGGTGGAGAGGGTCACCTTTATCATTCTAAGCCTTGTTTATTTATTTACTCAAATTTAGTCCTCCAAGGTGAATTGGTGTTTCCTAGTGTTAACTTGCATGTTTTACAAGTTACAACGAACTTAATGGGAAAACTTACACCTATTTCCATGAAACTTGTACCTCTCAATTTTAATATTTTTCATGGGGAGTTGCACCTTACTCCATTAAATTATTGTTTTTCATTGGGACTTACACCTCAATTCCATAAAGAGGGCACTATTCACATACATAAATGACAAAGAAAAAGAAATATAATCTTCCAAACCGGATCCCAAGCTCAACCAAATAGTGATTAAACAATATGCCCTAAAACAAAAAGGTCAAAGTTTTGGCCTAGGGAGAAGAAGAAACCATTTCAAACTTTCTAAGGACATGGAAGGAGCTCAAAGCCCCACGTTATCCTTCATTTCCTTTGTACAAAAATAGAGAGAGAGCAATAATTGGAATGGGTGACTAGGAAAAGCACCTCAATAAAAAAATGGCATAATTTAATCCCTTCATTTCAACATCAAAGAGAAGACATTTTGACAAAAGAGGGCCACATTATAGACCTTTGTACCACCAACATGAAGCCTATAGTAATTATAGCTATTAGAACACAAAACCTATGATTAATCATATGGGTATCTCTTAAACAAAAAGTTAGGGCAGATCTGATCTTTAGGGGGACATTGACAACCTCATCTATGTTTGATTTGAGCACCATTGGCTTTGGAAGGTGTGAGGCTAAGGTTGTCATTACAAAGGGTGACAACCATTCTATTTATTGAAAGGTGTGTATGGGTATTGGTGGAAGATAGAAGCATGATATTTATGGGGAATGCAATGTTATTATTGGGTTATGCCATTATAATAAATAGTTTGTGAATAAAAAAAGAAGTTAAAAGATATGTTTGCATCTTGGTGAGAGAGTATTGTAGCATGGTGAGCTTGGAATTTGTACCCAAAAGTGTATTTAGAGTTTTGTATTATCCTCATGGAAATGACGGAGATGGTGGGTGGCAATAGATTATATATTTGAACATTTTATATGTACATGAACATTATTAGTAAAGAGTAGGAAGATTATCTACTCATGTATTAAAGAGCATTAAAGCCACCATTGTCATAATTGAATATATAATTACAATATAATAGCTTTATAATTATTAGTAATGTCCATATTGGTAGAAAATGGATATTAACATGTTAAATTTGATGATTTTACATTATTTTAAAAATTAATAAGATTTGTTTCTAATGAAAATGGATATTATTATTATAATAATAAAATTTGTATGTCTATGTCATTTTTATTAGTTTCATAGTTATATTTAAGGGGGCTACTTCGATACAAAGTCATACTTTGCAAACTATATATTTTTATATAAAGTTAGGTCTTTTGTTATATGCTATCCATTTATATTTTGTAAATTCTTATTCATTTATTACTTTTTCCATTCACATAATTACATGTCCTTATACATTTGCCTCATCCACATATGCATTTCAACTATGTTTGTACTCATTTCTATGTATATGTTGTCTACCAAGAGGTGGCTCATTTTTTGTTGCAAGACTAGTTTGTGATCACAAGATCATCCCAATGAGCATAGACTCATCTTACTCACATTTAAAATTTAAAATGTGACTACAACCCGCCTTCGCCTTGATAGCCTAGGGTTGACTAAACATAAGTTTGTGTGATATATTGTTATGTCCCTATATTTAAGGCATTTAATGCATTTATTAGAAACACAGGGGAATTGCAAGAAGAAATCATTTGCTTTGCACACTTTGATGGTGCTCTAAAAGGAATCTAGCCCTACATAAACATTTTAGGAACATTGGCATAACTAAATTTTTTTATAATGATTATTCAATTTTAGGGGTTGATATTAGAGAAATCAACTCCCTATGATGAATCAACAACCCTTAGATATATTTAAATAGTATCAAGTCGTCATATATTCAAAATGAGTAGAGGAGACTATTATATACTAGGTGAGGTTACAAAATATAGCATAATTAATTACATTGATGGGTCTAAGCTTGAAGTATGGGTTTGCAACCATAAGTTCATCCTAGACCTACAAACTTGTCCTTCAACAAATCACAAATCTATTGTATATTTCAAGGAACAATGATCATATAAATGCCCTAACCTTACATCAAATGTCAAATAGATCCCATAATCTCTCTTTTTGGTACACACTCTTTGGTCATTAAACTATGCACACTTATTCTCCATCTACAATAAAATATACAAAATATCAAATATCTAACTCATTATTAGTTAGTCTAGTTTAGTTGTGCTTATGTATATGTAAATTTTATTATATTCTCTTAAATTAAGATTAATGATTTATTTGGTTGTATGTTTTGGTGAACCTAATCAATCCTTCATAACCTATCTTTTTTTTATGATGTTTTAGCCAACATTGGGGTTTTTAGATTTATGTCTTTTCAAATTTCTGCTAACAAATCTTATATGTGGTCTATGAATACACATTTGAAGCATGATACATGTAATTATACTCTCATTTTATGTCCTTGTGAGATTCCAAATCTACACATGTGTTCATGGGTATGTAGAATTATAAATTATGGTTATATATTAAAGTGTTAAAATACATGTACATGGGTATATCTTGCATCTAAATTGAACATATACACAATAAATCATTTTAGATGCCATCCAAGTCAATTACTCCAACCTACCAAACTTAGAAGTTACTATAAAGGGCTTGACAATGTTATATATAAGAGCTCCTTGGTTATGTCAATTTAACCATCACTTTATGGATTATTACTCTTGAGACTATTTTCCATGTGATGCTTAGAATTTTTGCATAAAGCATCCTTTTGGATCACTTATAGATCCATGCAATAGGTGTGGTCTCATCCAAGCTTCATTGTGAAATCAAATTTATTTGTTAAACTAAGCAACATGCATGACAACAAATGATAATGTATATGAATTTTGGCAAGTAATTGAAAAGGATAAAACATTAATATCTCAAGAAAAATAATAATCTGTATGGCATCTACATCATTTATCTCTAATCCCTTTTATTCTCATGTTAACATTTCTTGGACGATCATGTCTCTTTAGAGTTTGTAACATCTAGTTTTGTAAAATCGGAACAATATAATAACAACCAAGCCTCTTCTTTTCTTAGTGATCTTTATTTACATGTTGCATTACCTTTAGATCTTCACATAGATACTCATTCTAATGAACATTATGTGTCTCATGGAGCCACATATAACCACTATTACAAAGAATTTTTCTTATCATCTAAGGTGGGTAGTCATTATGCAAAAGCTCAATTATAAGGGAAAATGATTAGGTTTGAATTGATAGGGAAATTGTAAACCTATTAAAATCCTCAAAAATGATGATTTTAAGGGAATTGATTATTTATATTCTATTAGTGATGACATTAATTTACTCATAATATATCTTGATTCAATCTATGATAGTTTTAAACCTATTTTTCCTCCACTGGATACTTTTACAAATGATGAAGTTGTAATTGAATAATTAGGTGTATATAATGAATTACCTAGATATCACCAAGAGAAAGTATTTCCTAGTGTTTTTGGGACTTTTTCATGCCTTGGGAAAGATTCTCCATCTCTATAGATTGATCTTGCTACTCTACTCTCTCAACAATTTAATGACGATTATAAGAAGTCTTGTTGCAATTGGTGTTACACATGGCATAGTGATATAACATAATGATTAAGAATCAACTCAAAGCTAGGTAGTTATCTAGGCCAATGTGAACAATGTCATGTGATCATATTACTTAAGGAATTTAGAGACATGTTTAAATAGTCATACCAAGGGAATTTTGATTATTGATCTTAAATTTGTGATGCATAAGTTGTCTTATATCTTGATACAAAACCTATTGAATAAGAGATCAGGAAGATGTACCATACCATTTTTGGGGTGGTTAGAGAATAGTTAAAAAATGATTCTTAAGACTACATTTATAAGACTAACTGATTGCTTGACTTGAATCTCAAATGTGTTGCTAATTATAAAACTTGATTAACATATTTACATTTGCACTAAATTTAGAAATATAACAAAACATCCCCTTAGGTGACTTCCCTCTTCCTAACATTGATATTATCCTATAATCCTTTATTGGATATAGGTTGCTATCATTTACAAATAAACTCTTAAGCTACAATCAAATCATAATTCATCCCCAAGATCAACACAAGACTGGTTTTATCACATGTTGGAGAGTAGTTTTCTATGTTGTCATGCCTTTGGGATAGAAAAATGCTAGAGTTACATATCGAAGGGGTATGGCACTAATTTTTATTATCTTATATATAAGGTATTAGAGAATTGAGTGGATGATATATTTAGCAAAAATCTAATGGATATGTATCTATTATTTATAAGTTTTGAAGACAATTTTTTAATATATGTGGCAGCACAACATCAAGTTACAGATTGATTAGAAGTGGTTTAACTTAACCATGGTGAGTAATGATCTTCTCCCTATTCAAATCTCTCTATTTTCTAAAATGCTCTTACCTGGTGTTGAAGACAAGCTAATTTGGAAAGGGAATCCCTTTGGATCCTATTCAGTGGCATCTATTATTTCTTTGTTGTCTACCTCCCAGTGTCCTCCCTCTTTTTTGTCTAAGGCCTGGGTGCATGATTTGATCCCAAAGGTTAATATTTTATTCTAGATCCTTCTTCAAAATAAGATTCTTTGTAATGGAGGTTTTTCTTTTCCTAACAGGTGATATCTCTACTTGGAAAGTGAAGAGTCTATATCTCATATCTCTCTTCACTATTGTTTCACTTGCCATATTTGGAGTAGGATTTTGCAGAAATGGAACATTTGTAGGGTTTTTCCTGAGTCTATTCAATACGTCTTCCTACAATGATGTTACCCCTCTTCTAGTTAGTCCACTAGGGGTCTCTAGTCTTTTACTTTCCCTCACCTTATTTAGGGGGTCTAGAAGGAGAAAAATAATCAAATCTTCTGAGAATTTGCCCTCCCTCCTGAGATTGTCTATGAGAAGATTATTAGACCTATTAGTGAGAACTTTCATGCTCTGGGGAAAGATCATTCTCCTCATCCCCCAAGCAATGAATTTGATCAAAGAATTTCACAAGAGTGGAACCTTAGTTTTTCTCTTTCCAGATGTAAGATCAAGAACTCAAGTGAAGGCTATGTATGGTTTTATCCTCCTACTGGTTGGGTAAAAATCAATTTTGATGGGGCGGCTAAAGGTAATCCTAGGTCGGATGGGTGTGAGGGAATGACCAAAGATGAAAATGGCACATGTTTGGCAATGGTGGTACTCCCCTTGGGTACTCAAACCAACCACCTTGTTGAGGCTATGAGAGTCTATCAATCTTCGATTCTTGCTAAACGTCTCAATTGTAAAAGGGTTTGGATCGAAGGTGACTCCAACAACATTATAAGATGCCTCAAGGGAGAAAATAGGGATTCTTCGACCATTGACAACATTATTTCCTTTTCAATTAAAACTATCCAAACCTTTGAATGTAGCTTTATTTCCCATGCTTTTTGGGAATTTAATATTTTTGTTGATTGGTTAGCTAACAAATGGGTCATGGACGACTTGTTGCTTACATGGATGGGTGAAGTGGAGTTGGGTAATGATGTTAGGGCCCTCCTTAACCATGATAGAATCCAAAAAAAGGTGTGTAACATCTCCACCTTTTCCAATGATTTCAAGGACCAAGGACTTAATTATGGGGAGTTATAGCAAGTGTCTGATAAACTGGCTGGCACTTGGTGAGCACAAAAGCTTGCATGCTTTCTAGGTGTTAAAAGCCCTTATTTGGGCAATTTATCATGGTTTATGGACCACCCTTATTTTTAGTTTGTAGAGCGCTATTAAGAGCATTATGGGCAGTGACAAAAAGAGAATGGAGCTAATTACCTGCAAATATTGGAAGGCCAACCCTACCATTTAGCGTATCCTCAGTAGAGGGGATATCACAGAGTTTATGCAAAGGTTGCATGGAAGGAACCCGGTTGTTACTAAATTATTCAAGGAGTGACATGATGGTAAAATTACTATATGTGGTAGGTCGATGAATGTGGATTTTGGTGTGCTTGCATAGATCATGGGCCTTCCTTTGGAAGGAATCAAATTTTATAGAGACATGAAAGTTTTTGATTCTTTAGTGAAAAAGTTCCCTAATGAGGATGAAGAGAAGAAGAAACTAGTTAATGTCAACAAGCTTACTTTGTGCCCAAGTAGATTAAGCTTGTTTGGAGACAAGTGCTCGTGGCAGTTATGTAGTATTTCACCCTTGATGGCAGATTCACCAGGGTCTACGGTTATCACTTTGTTCTTTTGAATCACTTCAAGTATGATGAAAAGGTGTCTTTCCCTTCTATCTACTTTCTTCCTTGAACACAAGCATTCGGGATTACAAAGCTAACCCTTAGGGAAGCTTAGTCCTTCATGAGGGCCTTATGCTTCTTATTTATGAGTATTACAATTCTTCCTCTATTGAGCGTCATACCCTTGGTAATTATGATTCAGATGAGGATGTGTCTTGTATAGTGTGGATTGGGAAGAGGAGGGATGGGGCACTGATGTTGGTGAAGAACCTAGAATTTCCCCTCCTTTGAAAAAACGTAAACTAAGTGGAAACTCCCCTGTGTGTAATGTTGGGAAGGGTAAGGGTATAAATTTGGCCCCTTCACCTTCCTCAGTCTCTAAGAAGGTGGTTAAGCCCAAGCATAGTAGGAGTAAACATAAATTTGTGGCTTTTGACCCTTTCTGCAATTCCTGATACTCAGGATGACCCTGTTTCCCCTTCGGTGTTTGAGGATTTTTCCCACTAATGAAGAGGATACTTGAGAGGTTGTGAATCTCAGTGAGGTCAATTTCCAACCTAACAAAGAGCCTACTATTGGTATTTTGGAAACTGTGAGGGAAGGGGTTGTAGACTTTTATTGCCTAATCAAATAGGCATTTCATGCGATCAAAGACCTTAACATTAGGCAGTGTGCCCTCACTAGAAAATTTGAAGTGTTTGAGTCCTCTGGAGTGGATAAGGATACTAACATTGTGGTGGCTGTCTAGGATTTATGGACTAAAACTGAAAAGAATTTGCTCACTAATAGCCTCTATCAAACTATGGAAAAAGTGGAGAATTTGAGGAGGGACTATGATGATAAAGTTGGGGAGATGGAGGCTAAGGTAAATAATATGGAGACTCCTTTGAAGAAGATTGGTGAACACAGTTATAAAATCCTCAAGTCTTCAGCTGAACATTTGAGGATTTTAGTGGCTAAGTTGGAGTAGTTGAATCAGGAGAAATTCATCATGGAGGTGGATGGGGACAAGGAAGATGGTCCTGATGTGTCTGTTGGCCCAAGAAAAGAAACTTGTGCCAACGATAAGAAGAAGCCACTGAAGTTTAACCATGAAATTGAAGACCTAAATAGTTCTTTGGATAATATGGATCAATTGGAACTAGAGGTGGTTGAGCTTTTGAAATTTTTTTCTTAATTTTGTTTCTATTGCTTGTCCTTTCGTGTCTTTTTTATGGTTCTTTGCTAGTTTTTTATTATATTATGGCTCTGTCTTGTTTTGTCTTTGTTGTCATCTTTCTGCTATATAGAATTTTGGTCATAGTGTCATTCTTGTTATGCTCTAGTGCTTATCCTTATGTAATCTTGATGTAAAGGGTTTTGGGTCCCTTCAAAAACCTATTTTTGCCTTAATAAAAAATACAACACCAAGTAAAATATTCAAAAGTGTGTCTATAGTTGATAGTGGTTGGTTATCAGATTTGTTATATCTTAGGGGTAACATTAAGGTAGATATTAAGAATATTTGGGCTATATTAGTAACATGCTTCCTCTACATAAATTATTGTAATTACATAGACTTCTAAGGAGGTACAAGCCATTAGATGCTTTATTTCCCAAGTAGTGGATAAAACATTGTCATTCACAAATAAGTAATATGCTCAATTTGAGTGGATGATGAATATCAAAAAGTATTTGAGGACACAAAAATAGTTGCTAATTTTTTTCATTCATCATGTTTAATATTGATGATAAATTTTTATTATTAAACATTTTATTTGTGAAATATGCTATATTAAAGTTTTGTTGACTAAAGTGATAAAAATACAACAAACACATACTTTATTACATTAGACACAATTTAGATATGAAAGATGATATACATCTATTAAGAGATTATTGTCAATCATCATCTCTTCATTGTTAAGATTACAAATTACATGAATCATATTGAGTCACACGTCAACACAAAAGTAGACCCTTTGAAATACTTATTAAGAGACAATATTTTAAGATAGGCTACAAATTGGGTGAAGTTTCATTTTTAGCTCAATCTTAACTTCATATTCCAATTCAATTGATAAAAGAGAAAACAAATATTATCAAATTAGCTACAAAACCTTCCTCTACTCAAATGCCAGTGGATATGAAATTTCCTGGTATGCATATTTTACATGTTAATATTTCCTATATAGATGTATGATTAGTTTAAGGGTAGGAGCAATTTAGATCCCTACTACAGGTGACTCATACCATTATCATTGTAGATGGATTTTTAGGATATTATAGATTGATTTTAAGACATTGATAATAAGGGTAAATATAAGGTATTGATTGTATGGTTGTGATCTACCATATCCCTCAAAGTTAAAGCTATTGTACATTGTGACTCCAAAATTATGGTTGTATAAATCACATGCAATTACAAAGTTAGGGAAACAAAATTAACACGATATTATGAGCTAGTGTTATATAACTACATGTGTCTTTTAATTCATACACTATCGATGCAATCTCATGAAAACACAACCAACATGATGATGGTATGGTAAGTGTTGCTTCCTCAATGTGCATGGAAGATAATATTCCTTGGTTTATTATGTTTACACATATAGTAAAATGGCCCACTACTCGTGATGCATCTTACATGGTTGCTACATGCTTAGTTAAGGACTATTCCATCTCATTTCTTTATTTAGTTATGGGAGCAATTTTAGCCCTATATTGTTAGAATACATAGATCTACCTCCAAAAATATTTGCTATCATGCATCTATTGATTTTGGGGAGCATGCTATTGTAAAATTTTTAATGAATAATACCTTATTAATGAGCTATATTGGATCAAAATGAGAATAAATAACATGATTTTGTCAAAAAAAATGTGTTATATGGTAAAAAGATAATAATTCAAAATATGTACCTACTCACAAAGCTTCACCCCTATGCAACACCATATTCATTCTCTGCACATGGATTGATTTGGTTGGTAATATTCCCCTAAGCACTTTCAAAAGACATGCAATTATTATTATTGATAAAAATATTATATGAATGATCAAAGTTGTACCATTAAAAGCCACCACAACTGCTAGTATTTATAATTTCATTCTGGAAAATCTTGTTTAAATAGACTTAGCTTCTCATTCACCATTATGATGGATAATGGTACATCATTTAAAAACAAAGAGTTGGAGAATTTATTAGAAAATATTCATATACAACATAAGTTTCTGATGTTGTATCATCCATAAAGTAACATGTAGGTTAAGGTCACTAAACAATAATTGAATAAATCTTTAAAAAGATTGTTAATAAAAGTGGTATTAATTGGCATAGAAAACTTATATTATGTGCATATTGACGTACTAGCATGCACGCTCTTAACTAGTATACACCTTATTCTTTGGTTTGTTGTATGAATGGCATAATGCCTCTTGAACTTGGGATTTAATCTTATCTATTTATCTTCATGATATGATTGAGATTATACACGTCAAGAATACTATTTGATAGAGCTTGAAACCCTTGATGAGAGATGAGTGAATGCACTATATACTCTATGCATTTAGTACAAAGAAAACTAAGAAAAACATAACAAATAAATCATTCAATAAGATTTATAGATTGGACTTTGGTCCTTCATGCAAGTTCAAATTATCCAAATGATATAAAAGGGTTAAGAGGAAAATTTAGACCTAATTATATTAGCTCGTTTGTGTGTCATTGATTGTTAGTATGGTAATATAACATTTATCTTTTCCACTCATGATGATAAGTTGATGAAATAAATAACTAGTTTATGCATTTGGAATGATATTATTGTTGATCATCATATGCAATGGGGATTTTATTTCATGATATTCAATATGCCATTGTACTCATTTGATGATATTTAGCAATACATGTGCTTTGATGATCACACCATTAAATATCACTTGTTGGTACTTTCATTCTTATCTATTCAAGATGATTCTCATTATCAGCTATCACTTCATTTGTCGAGTCATTAGGATTATCTTATTTAGGCATTACATTATGACCATGAGATTGCACATTAATACCACCTTCAAGATATACATTGGGAAGCATCATGTGTCCATTCTCTTTATATTTGAACCATCATTGTCATATCTTTAAAAGTGGAGGCACCAAACCCCCTTTCTACAATGCCCACATTGTATAACATCATTATGCTTATTTGGGGCCTCTTATGCAACTTGAGTATTCACTCTCACACTTTGCATTTTATGCTCACTAGAATCATTTTGATTGTATTTGGGGACATTGTGTTGATAATTTATCTCCCCATCCCACTTAGAAGCTCATTTCCCTTCTTATCACATTTCGGGGCATTATGTTAAGTGCTACCTTCTCTATTGTGGACATCATTCTAAGCACTACCCTCTTCATCCTATCCAAGGGAATTACTCTAAGAAATTCCTTTTATCGAGTCATGACACCATTATATTTATACTAGGCTCTTGCCCACTAAAAACTACACCACTATCCTCTATCCATTTTAGGGGCAAAATTATTCATCATCATGTCCAATCCATGCTCTCACATGATACATTATTTTCAATAAATTTCTAGACATGTCTATACAATTACATGATTAGAAATGATTGTATGCTTACATGAGTATATGTTCAAATGCTTAGATCATGTATTTATTTTTCATGTGTTAATGTTTTTTTGTCTTGCCACAATTTCTCATATCCTATAGAAATAATCAACTGTCATAGGGGAAGAGGGCATATCTTGTCACTAACATTCCTATATTTAGATAGGTAGATACTTACATGTGCTTATATAAAGACGTCTTCTAAAGAATTCATACACACAATATGAATACACATTATCATGTCCTTATAGGTTAGATTACTTTATATGGATCCCATGATGACATCCTTTGATTGCTTTAGATACTTGCTTTACATTCATGTTTGTGAGTGCTACATACTTTTAAATGCATGATCATTTTAGGATTCACATACATCTCAAAATGGGGGCAAAATGTAATTGTAAATATTACATATTCTTGCCATTTTCCTATGTAGTTTTGTGGCTATTTCGAGGAGAGATCTTTGATACATTTATATATTGACAAATGACATAATTTTGTGAAAAAATTAAGTCCTTTTCCATAGATTATCTACCTACAATTCTCACACATATATGCACCTGTGCCACTCATCCACATTCTTGTGATTACAAACCCTTTTGCAATCACCCCATCCTCTTGTTGATCACACCTATTACACTTGCACTCATTTCTATTCACACATTGCCTACTAAGATTGAGGCCCTTTTTTGTTTCAAGAATAGTTCATGGTTGTGATGTCATCCTTTTAGTCACAAACACATGTCCTCCCTTGAATTTAAATGTGACCAACAACCCACTTTTAACTTTCCACTTAAGGTCATCCAAACATAAGTTTGTACAAGTGATATGCTATAATGTCCTTGTATTTAAGGATATTAAATCCATTCATTTGAAACACAAATGAATCATTTAAGGAGAGATTATCTCCTTTACTCACTTGAATGTACACTCTTAAGAGAATCTAGCTCCCCACAAACATTTTAGAAGTATTGATATTATTGAAGATTATAATTTTTGTCATTTAGTAATTTATGGGGTTAATCTAAAAGAACTTGACTTTCTATGGTGAATTGATAGTCTTAAGGCATTATATATACCACCAAGTCCCTAGACATTTAAAAAAAGAGAAGAGAAGATTGTCACACATCAATCAAGGTTGTAGGGAAAAATATCACTAACTACTTGACGAGTTTTGAATCCACGGTATAGATTTGTAACCACTACACCATCCCAAGCTTGCCAACTTTTCCTCTAACAAGGCATTGATCCAATACAAATTTATGGATTCCCATGGTATTCTTTGTTTAGAAACCACTTGTTTTAGTCTACTAAGTACACTTATTATTTATATATATCCATTCATTACAATTTATTAGAATATTAATATCAAACTACTTATTAACTAGTATAAGTTAATCGTGCATTATATGTATGCATTTCATTGGATTAGTCTAGATTAAGCTCAAGGAAAGTTTATTTTCCTTTATGAGCATGCATAACAATAACAAGCTTCAAAAGGTTGTAAAGGCGTGACATCAAAGCTATGTTTGAAGCTAGGTCTAAATAGAGGGAAGATGCTAACACATATATGCCAAGACTTGTATTCAAAAGCTTTGCTTACACATTGATAAACTTGTTTTTTTAGGTAAGAGATAAATTTCATGTTCATGGAGGCATTGTGATAGACATTATTGAATTTAATTTACACATGCAAAACTAAATATTATTTACACATGTAGTCTAAAAAAAAATGAAAGCTGTCAGGCTATATGCTAAACATATTGACAATCAATTTAATTGTTGTTATTAATGATGACAATCAACAACCACCGAAGAAAACAAACACTCCATTTACATCTCATGTGATTATTATTCTGATGATATAAAGTTAAGGACAAGTAAGACTAAACATATTGACAACCAATTTTATTGATGTTACTGACTGCAATCCAGTTTTCACAGAAGACAATAATTGCTCCATCTACATCTCATGTGACCACTACTAAGATGAACAATTGCTCCATCTACATCTCATGTGACCACTACTAAGATGAACAATTGCTCCATCTACATCTCATGTGACCACTACTGAGATGATGTAAGACTAAACATACTGACAACCAATTTTATTGATGTCATCCAATATCCACTGAAGACAACAATTGCTCCATTTACATCTCATGAGACCACTACTAACATGATGTAAAGCTAAGGGCAAGCAAGGCCCCATAGATTGTGTACTTTGAAAGCTCATTGGCAACGGAGGAGGGTGAAGAAAAAAGGGACCATGTTAGAGATTAAACAACATCATAATAGGAGGGACAAGGGGATGTGCCAAATTACATGTTATGTGGGGAACATGATGGATTGGAGCTATCACGGCGATGACAATTATTAGAGCAAAAAATAGTGGATAACTAACAGGAGGAAAAAAAATAAAAAATGAGGGAGAAAAATGGTGATGGTTTATGTTTGGAACCAAATGTGTTGTTGTGTACATGTTGGTGTCGACTGAGGCAGAGAAAAACTGGTCATCATTCCGTTTGTAGCAAAAATCGGAAGAAGTTCTGTGTTATGTCGGCTCTCAACACATCTAGTATTGAAAATCATTCAACTCATTCATAGCTAAGCTTGCGGCCTGGGATTTGAACCTGGGTTGACAGCAGCCCCTCATAAAAATAGCCCCACAACAGCAACAATCCCAGATGCCACTTTTACGTACGGGAAAATAACAGCGGGGTTCCCATTTCTGTTGTAATAAATTTGCAGGGAGAATGCGTGCAGGAACTCAGGAGCTTGTTTAGACTTGTGGGTGTCTGAGGGGAAGCGCATATGTGCGGTTTTTGTACGAGAAATTTTTGAGTCACGCGGTTTGGATCTCGTAAGATGAAGGCGCCTTCTTCCAATGGCCTTGTCTCTCATTCTACAGATGGTAAATTTTCTAAAGCTCTGGGTCGTTTGGTGTGGTGGGTTTGGCTTGGCGGGGGGTTGAACACGCGACCTGTGCTCTGCTAACATAGACCACGCGGAATGATTTTGTTGTTGTTGCACTTTACAGACTTCTTAGCCCGGATTTGCAGATTTTGGGTAGCACAAGTTAGAGGCTTTGCAGCGTGGTTTGGCTTTTGTTTTTTTGGTTCAACTTTTACTTGAATGTTTTCCTAGTCTTCAGTCCAAAGTGCCTGAAATCATCATTTAGAGTTACAACATGGGTCGGTGATAGTTGTGTTCTGTGTAACTGTGATAAAATTTTGGGTTTCTGCTGCTGCATTTTGTAACTATAATATGTAGAAACAAACGAGGTAGATACCTGGAGTCGAACCTGGAACCTTTTCTAAAATCATTTTTGGGTATAGTTGCATTTGTCTTGGGCCAGCAAGGAAGGCCACGGTTCATTGTGTACCGTCTGGAGAAAATTTGCTCTAACATCTAAATTCAACTTTCTTGGAGGGCATCTCCACCATACACAAGAACTGAAGTTCTTTGCTGGCAGTGACAGATCATGTTATATAAATCCTTTCTAATTTGGCAGGTTTGAGATTCTGTGCTAGATTAAGGACAGATGATGTATGCCATGACACCCTGTATATCTGTACCCATTTTTTTTGGGTGAAATCTCAGCTCAGATGCGTGTAACTTCAAGAATTAACGTCGGAATCAGACAATGCAATGTGTTTGTTGATTTGGATTTGTTCAAAATTGGTGCAGGAAATTGTGTTTTCCAGAAGGAAAGAAAATCTAGATCTGGCATTCTTATATTTGGTAGAGAGTCAAGTCTGTTTCTTCTGTGTCAAGACATGGACCAGCTAGGATTTAAACCTAGGAATTTCCATATGTATTTGCACTGCGGGGTGCACTATCACTGAACCTCCGTGGTCCTCCTGAGGTCCTGTATTTGCAGGAGCGTGGATTGGGCCTCCAGTTTTCCCATCCTTGCTTTCTGAATGTAGGTGGATTTAGCAAGGCTTGTAATAGAATAATCTAAACTCTGGACTTTGATGCAAGGACTGGTAGCTCAGTGGTAGAGCATGCAGGATGCGAACGGGTGTTTTAAGTTTGAGTCCTAGCTGGTCTAGGAAAATTACATGCTGGGCTGGATAGATTAGGAACTAAGAGGAAGCGTAGCTTTAGAGGATGTTCGGAGGGCAATCAACAAATTGTACTGCAAAGGGGCTTGAAGCTGAATAATAGAGTGCCCCAACGTTGTCGTGGGAGGTCGTAGGATTTCTAGCTGGTTAATGGAAAATACCCTAGCTTGGTCAAGAGGTTGATAGCCAAGGGCAATTTGAGCCATACAAGGTAAAGTGAAAAATCTTTCTTGTTCCCACGAGGGAGGTTTCCTATTCCAAGGTGATCTGCTGGTTAGATTCTGACCTAAAATATTCCCATCGGTTCTTATGCAATTTATGTCTAATTGCCCCAGTTGTGGTTCAGACTGTCACTTTCTTGCAGCACTTTTGGCTTCCATTCATTTTTGTGTTACAAAGTTTGAACCTTGTATAAGTTAAAGCAAACAAATCTCCTTTCCTCTCAAGAAGTGTCTCAAACATTTCCGTCCCCCTGATATGTAACATGTGTCTAATTACTCCAGACAGGGTTCAGAAGCTACTATTCCTTGTAGAATTTTTGTTGCTGTACAGTTTTTCAGGTGCAAACATGTAAACACTGCATGTAACTGAACAATTCCCTTTGTTCCCACAAGGAGGGTCTCTTTTGCGAGTTGGGAAAGTGCATTTTAGTCCAAATCATAAAAAATCTCCTTCACCTTCATACGCAACTTGCGTCTAATTACCCCAGATGTGATTCGTCAGCTACTTTTCCTTAAATTTTTAGTTTCCAATCCTTTTGCCGGGTACGAAATTTAAATTGTATGTTAAGGCAGGGTGAACAAGTTCCCTTGTTATCACCAAATGGATGTCTCCAACGCCAACTTGGCGTGTTGGCTAGGCCTGGACATAAAACATTTCCTTCATTTTTGGATGCAATTTTTCTTTGACTATAGGGATGTGGTTCAGAATTTAGATAGTCATCTCCATGTGAATTTTTCGGTTTCTCTCTAATATACAAGGGGTGAAGAAAACTATTTTAGTAATTTAGTGTTGTTATTGTAATAGTTTCACCATTGGCAGATTCCGCTTGTGAAAATGAATGTTTTCTTGATCTTCTTTCTTTGCCATTGGTTCACGTCTCATGGCAGCTGATTTGGTCTCTGCTTCTGATAAATGCATTTGCCTTTTTCAGTTCCCTTTCTTTGGCAGTAGTGGTTCTAGGCATGCGCTCTTTTACTTTTAAAGTTTATATTATCTTCCGTTGTCACTATTTTGTAGGGTTATGCTTTTGTTAGGTTCTAGCTGCCAGTAACCGTCCCCTTACAAGCCATTGAGTCTGAGACCGTAGTTTATCATATTCATAATTGGTACTGACTTCTTTGTAAGAGAACGATATAGCAAATGCATAATTGATAATAGTAAATAGCCATATTCTTCTGAGTTTGACTTCTAGTAGAACCCAGGGGAGCCTTGCTTGGATTTAAAGGTGAATGTATCTTTTTAGATGTCAGCATTGCAACCTCCTTGTGAGAGCAAGGGGCTTTTTACACTTTACCTTGTATAAATTTTGAGAGTCTTGTGTTTGATCCGGTGACAAATTGCAGGATCAAATGAGGGGTTGCCACTTCACAAAACTCGTGAATGGGCTATTCAAGGCCATTTATATTGCATAAAGCAGCTTTCTGTTTCAAATGGTTTGGGACTTTTCCAGTCTTATGTTGGGATCTGGTGGTGGTTGTGTTGGGCCTTTAGGTGTAAATTTATGTGTAGTCTCAAAAGAAATTATCAGTTAACTCTGTTTGTAGAGGAGAGTCATTTAGAAGGCTTCCTATTCAAATTGACAGGGCTTCAGAAGATATATATATATATATATATATATATTGTTTACAAATATTCTGCTCATATGAGTATTAACATTAGACCAACAGTACTCTTGTGAGCACAACAATGAGACCTATACTAGAAACCACTTATGGAAGACTGAGAGTCACAACTTAGAAATCACTTATTGTAAACACCTCCACACTAGAAGCCAACAATGGAAGGCCAAGAATCACAACTTAGAATTAATTATCAGATGTCCTTTATGGGATTTGATGCCGGGTTCCACAATGAGAACTCAATGCTTCAACCAATTAAGCTCAACCCCTTGGACAATAAAATTATGTAATCATTGTATATATCATTTACTTTTATAATTTTACTTGTTGCCTTCTAATTATAAGGCTATACTTTTCATGAATTTGATACAGGAGAAAGGCGGAGCATTAATTCGGAGCTTTGGCATGCCTGTGCTGGACCTCTTGTTTCATTGCCACCAGTTGGTAGCCTTGTTGTTTATTTTCCACAGGGCCACAGTGAACAGGTAATATAACTGTTTGAATATTATCTATTGCCTACGTTGAACATTATTTTACTTTTTCATTCAATAATATTGTTTATCTGCAGGGCTATCTTGCACTTGCTATCTTGCACTTTCTAGTTTAGAAGTAAATAGGCAAATTCTTGTATAACGATTTGAATATGAACATTTGAACGAAATGTTTAGCAAGTTTTGAATTTTATGTTTGGCATTATTGGGAATCATTTAACCTTACAATCTATTAAGGATTTTTTAGTGTATTATTCAAACTTAATTATGATACCAGTTTTGGTGGATTGCCAATTTTACAAAGATTGTAAACCCATGTTTTGTTTTGTGTTTTCCTTGTCGGTAAATCTTTTGTAATAGGTAATTTTGGGCTACATTATTAAGAGTTGTAAACATGGTTAAAGATTTGAATGTATCTCATAGTCGTTACAGCTCAAACACGTTAGGCTTGGATCGTGGGTAGCCTTATTGCTGTGGGGGCACTTTGAACCGGCATTCCAATCTTAGGTTATTCCACGGTAGCATTTAATCACAACTACAACCCCTTGGACCAGTTAGTGTATTGTTTTAATATAACTGTTTGTAATTAAACAAGATCCTGTTATCCACCTTAGATGATTGGAAGTCTGAAATCTCATATGGTATATATTGCCTAGAATTTCTCCCTTCTGATAATAACTGACCTATAATATATCTGAAGTGCAAACCATAAAGAGTTACTCGGAATAAATGATTTCTCTGTTTTGTCTGAATTACATACATCATCAAATTTTTTGTTTTTAGCATGTCACCCCCCCCCCCCCAAACCTCCCCTTCAAGACTGTTACGAGAAATGAATTTGAAATTGTTGAACTTATATGGCTTAGTTTTCTGTGATCAGGTTGCAGCGTCGATGGCAAAGGAATCTGATGGACATATTCCCAACTACCCTAATCTTCCCTCCAAGTTGATTTGTCAGCTTCACAATGTTACATTGCATGTAAGATTCTATAGAGGAAACTGTTTAATTTGTAAGCAATTACCAGAGAATTAGTTTATGCATGTTCCCCTTTATCAATATTATGAATGTGATATTTTCTTTGTATATTCTAAAATTTTTCTCTGATCCTTTTAGGCGGATGCAGAGACTGATGAAGTATATGCACAGATGACTCTACAGCCTGTCAATACGGTAAAGACCAAATGTTCATGTCACTCGTCAAAATTGCTCCTTGTTAGGATGATTGGTATCATTTGTCTGGTTTAATTACTAATCTTTTACCCATGGTACTTAGTTTTCATATTTCACCTTGTGGAGAAACAAGAATATCGGTAATGCAGCTGTATTATAGGATCCATGGACATGTTTTCCTTGCTACTTCATAATAATTATAGCTTTGGATGTATGTTAATTATAATATTCAGCTGGCCATGGATGCATGTTTCTATGCTTGAAGTTGTTACAAATGGTATAATGTAGGAAGCAGAAATGACTTCCAATTAATAATTTGCTAGCAGGGGCATAAGCACTAGATCTCTGCAGCTGTTTATACATTTGTCATTCATTTGCATAATCACTTTGTTGTTTCCAAATTTCCAATGATGCTTGTGGGCAATTTCTGACATTATTAGGGGTATACCATCCACATTTGATGTTACGTTTTTCTGGATTTCACTTTGTCATTCCATTTGTTGTTAAAGAAACAAGATAGTGAAATCCAGAAAAAATAGAACACCGAATTGTCTTTATGTGGAATTTTGAAAAACTTATAATAAAAAAACTCAGAAAATCTGAACACAATCATATAGTTCAAATTTCAGGCTGCATAGTGCAGGCTTGTTTTGCACATAAGAAGAATTGGTTAGAATATTCATGAAAGGCATTTTCCTGTTTACATAATTGTTTTCTAATTTCTAGTGATGGCCACATACTATTGCTGACAGTATTCTAGTGGGAATCCAAATGTTTCAGATTGCATCTGGCAATAATCTTGTGCACTTATTTGTTTTGGTTAATACATTCTAAAAAGAAACATAAAGCTTTCCATTGGTTGCTTTTTTCTTTAATGGTAGTATTCTGTTAAAAGTAACAGCCTCTGCGTAGTTTGCATAACCTTTACCTTCTGATTTGTCTTTCAGTCTTCCATACCTATCTTGTTAACGTATCCTTAAAAGCAATAGAAGCTAATCATTACTTGCTCATATTAATAATAATAATAATCAGTTGTGAAAAGTAACAAACAACATAGTTTGTGTATCTTTTACCTTCTAATTTGTCTCGACTCTCTATTTGTCCTACATGCCACTCTTCCTTAGGTTAAGCTGCAGGTGAATGAATGGAAATGACAGACTTTCCTGGGCTCTTCATGGCTTTGAGAAAAGAAGCTGTTCAATTATTGTCTTATCCTTGTGAAAGCAGATTATACCACTTTGACATCTTCATACCTTGGTTAGGCTCATAGTCATGCGAGGACAGTAATCGGTCTATGTGTAATAAGAGAATTGTTGTGCAGGTTTCACAAAAAATGGTTATTGGAACTCCAGACTAGATAGACCTTCAAAATGCTAAATGGTAGGGGTCCAAACAGCATGTGAACTATGTCCTAGTCTAAAAGCAACAATGACAATATTAAATAATATTAAGTATAGTAATTTATTCCTAGCTTGATTTTGTGGAACATATTATCTACATGTCATGCTGTGTGATATAACATCATACACATTAAGTGTGTTATTTGGCTCGTCAGGCTCTAGTACTCCAAGCTATATTGCTCGTAGGGTTCCAAACAGCATGTGAACTATGTAATAGTCCAAAAGCAACAATGACAATATTAGATATTAATAAGTATAGGAATTTATTCCTAGCTTGATTTTGTATAACATGTTATCTACATGTCAATCTGTGTGATATACATCATACACATTAAGTGTGTTCTTTGGCTCCTCAGGCTCTAGCACTCCAAGTTATATTGCTCATTTCTGGAAATCCTTACTGTCAGTTACATATTGGTGTAATTGCTATATTCTGTTTTGATTGTTTATGATGGTTGTCTTTCTAACCCATGGAATAAAAAAGAAGTTTGTCATTTGACTGACAAGATGTTCCTTATAGTATGATAAGGATGCACTGCTGGCCTCTGATCTTGGCCTGAAACAAAGTAAGCAGCCAACGGAGTTCTTTTGCAAGACTCTGACTGCGAGTGATACAAGCACCCATGGTGGTTTTTCTGTGCCTCGCCGAGCTGCAGAGAAAATTTTCCCTACTCTGGTAAGCGTTTGCTATAGTTTTTGTTTGTACCAAAGTTTATTGTTCGACTTTCTTCTATATTGGAAGTGACTGAGACCCTGCTATGGAATATTATTCCAACTGTTACTGTTGGGCGTAATGTAGGAGTATAGCATGCAACCCCCAGCGCAAGAACTTGTGGCGAGAGATTTACATGACCATCCATGGACATTTAGACATATCTATCGTGGTACGTATCTATTAATTAGGTAGTTGTCGGCTGTTTTTAATGTTTTATTTGAGAAAGTATGTTATTTATGAAACGTACATAATTGTTTAAAGCATTTAATGGGAGGATTAGAGTTTTTGGACAATCTTTTCATTGAGGGGCCATTGGGAATTTATCTGAGTTATTCAAATTTTTGTATACATCTTTATTGAGTTAAAGTGCATTGCTCCCATTTCTAAGAATGTAACTAAGCCAAATCAGAATACATTTAAGATTTCTAATATGATTTAACTTTTGATCACAGTATGTCTCAAGAATGCTTAAGCAACAGAGAATCATGTCTTCTTGTTAGATTTATAAGAAAAATGAAGATGCTGAACCTCATGCCACCTCTCAACATACTTGTAGAACTGTGCATAAACCTCATTATGTTAGAAAGAAGAGTTACTTGATGTAACATTGACAGAAAAAATTAACATATTATTATTTGGTTTCAATTTTATCATTTTCTTCCTCTTACTGATGATGCATCATGTAGTTTGATCCAAGATGTCGATTCAAAGATATTCACAGTTTCTTGTCAGGAGCAATCTGATGTTTATATATTATTGTATTAACATAATCAACTGGAATGAATTATTATAGTTATTGTTTTTGATGATCCAAGGTGACAGGTACTTCAATTCTTATGTAGTTAGGAAGAAGAGTTACTTGATGTTCCATGTACAGCAAAACCAAGATATTAACATAATCAACTGGAAGGAATTGGTTAAACAATAGCTATTATTTTTTATATCCATGAATGGGACCAATTTTTTTTTTAAAATATTGGTAACTGCACCCTTTATTCAGTTTATTGCACACATGTAAGCACATGCTTAGAATTTACTATTTACTATATCAAGAAAAAAATTATTTGTAATTTATTTAGGAGGATGGCAACCCAGGCATATGATAGTGAAGTAGAACAAGCCAAAGATTGGCTTGTGCTTCTTTATAAAGTCTTCCTTATAAAGCCACTGGAACAATTCTTCAAAATGTACAGGTTATAGAAGTCCTTAGGTCAACCAAAGATTCTGTGATTTTTTTAGAAAATCAGAGGTTTAAAGATGTTTGACTTTATCACTCTGTAGACTGTCCTGAGCAATTCTTGAAGTGATGATATTTAGGTTATGGTTTTAGTGTGTAGATTAAGAGCAGAATTTGTGAATTATCAGTCTCTGATATAGTAATATCCAGACCACAAAATCTGGGTACAAGTGAAGTTAACAGAATATTAGCAATGACCATTTCTCTGTTATCTAAGCCACTATGTATTTATTTATATCCTAGACTATGCTGAATGTTGCTGATTAACCTGTCTGTTCCAAGTTTCTTTATTCCTTTTACTGCTTGATTGTGACGGGTTATTTCTGAGAAATTGCAACACATTTGTTATTACAGGTCAGCCAAAGAGACATCTTCTAACAACAGGTTGGAGTGTATTTGTAAGTGCAAAGAGACTTTTTGCCGGTGATTCAGTCCTTTTCTTAAGGTAATCCTACAAATGCTATCCGTAACCATTAGCAGATAATTTTAATGAATTGCCATGTTTTGAGTTTTATGAATTATCAGATTGTCTCTATTTTAGCTTTGATATTTGTCTAGGGATGCTCTAGGTATAAATTTCTCAAGGCTAGCGATTGCTTGTAATGCATGTGTACATGCTCCCATTGTTTGTTATTTTATAATCATTTAAGTTTTTTTGCCAAAAGTAAGACGAAAAGATAAAGCGATCTTATAGATAATTGCCCCATTTCAATTCGGATATAATAGTCATAATCAGAAAAGCATAAGTTTGCTAGACTTAAATATATCAGAACATGTAGAGGAATAGAATCTGAAAGATGGCATACCATTTTTTGAATGAAGAGTGTCTTTAGCTACTCCAAACAGTAAAGGGTGGAGATAAAATTGTGTCTCAAACAATAATTTTTCTAATCGCTAGTTACTGCCAGTGGGGCCAAGGATGCAGCATGTTTGATGACATGCAATTTTTAATAACTTCCATGAATTGAGAATAAAGCTGGCAGGCACTTGGTATTTAGACTATTTTTTTGGGTTGTATAAAAAGGGGTTAAAGGGGTCCAAATTAAAAGCCACAAAGGCATCCTTAAGGCTGATTGGCAGTGTTTGATTTTTGGCTTACTATAATTCTGGTGAGATATTTTGCTGTTTGCTTGGATTAGTGCAAAATGACGTGTCCTTGAAATTTGGTGAGTTCTTAATTACTTTTTCTTTTTATGACTGATCATGCGTCACATTCACCTTCCTAAATAACAGGGATGAGAAATCACAATTGCTTCTGGGTATAAGGCGTGCAAATAGGCAACAAGCAGCTATAGCATCCTCTGTCCTATCTAGTGACAGTATGCATATTGGAGTCCTGGCTGCAGCAGCTCATGCTGCTTCAAACCATAGCCCATTTACGGTTTTCTACAATCCCAGGTTACTTTGATTTTCTTCTGCCATTTGATTGCCCTGTTTGGATCAGATGTTGGTGGTATTTAATTTCATGAAAAAAAATGAATTTTAGATTTTTGTTTTATTGTTACTCTTATCAGGGCAAGCCCATCGGAGTTTGTCATTCCTCTTGCCAAGTACAACAAAGCAATCTATGGTACACAGGTTTCACTTGGTATGCGGTTCAGAATGATGTTTGAAACTGAAGAATCTAGTGTTCGCAGGTAATGTGTGCATACCTTTTTTTGTTAACTATAAAAGTAGTTAACTTGTTCCAAAAAAGCATCCTTGCTATCACAAAATGTGTTTTGTTTGCTGGGAGGTAGTTGTTAGGAAGAGAAACATATCACAGTTAATAAATAAGAATTTATTGAAAGGCATCTTGTATGTTAATTTCTTCATGCACAAATTGTTCTTATTTCCAATGGATAGAGTCATTTTGATTCCATGTAATTACTTCTTGTGGCCAAGCTTTGTCAGATATTATATTTATACCCTTGAGCAAGAAAGTGATTGGTTAACATCATCTGATAAAGATGCTATTCTTTGATAAAATTATCTTTGGACAGCAAGAATATTAAATTATATCATACTTCTCCAATGGGGGAATCATTTCGCATTTGCAAACTTATATGCTGCAAAAGCCTTGTATGATGCTATCTTCCAATCTGGAGCAGATTTCAGATGCAAGCTTTAGTGCACATTTTCACAATTAGAACTGTGAAATGTTGAAATAATAGCAAGCATATGCATTCTAACAAGGGAGAACCTACAAACTTTCAGCAAAAATACACTGCAATGATTTTGGATAAAAAGTCACCCAACAAAAATATCTATCTTTAAAACATTTGTGGTGTGACAGAAGCAAGAGTTTTGGCTGGTTGGATTAACGTTTTCTCTCAAGTATAAAAACAATCTATATATTAGATGAGAGGGCATATGCCTAGAAGATTTCTTCTGTGAATCAAACCATCTGCAGAATCTAAGAGCTTTTAGAGCCTTGAAAGTTCTTAATAGCATTGACATGACCCAGATTACAACAAAAACATTAATAGTTGATACTGCCGATGAATTTAAAAACCCACAGAGTAGCATTTGCAGAAATATGGAAGAAATTTCTTAATAATTGGATGGGGAGAGGAGAGGAGGGGTAGGGGGCAGGAGAAGCACGGTAATTTCCTCAATGAAAATTGAATAAGAAGAGCAGTTGGCAACTGAACGCGGTTCTTTGTTACCTGGAGCTTTGGGAAAATTCTCACTTCAAGTGCTTATTGGTTTATAGTTTATATTCTTCAGAAGTAGAGTTGGAGCCAACCTTGGCAATTTGCAAAAGTAACTTTTTATTATTTAATGTTTAAGCAAATTAGTCTGCATTTCTGTATAATCAGGTTTTACTTTTTGATATCAGACATGCATGCTACGCTTGTGCAGAAGTTCTGAAGATAGCATTGTTTAATGAAATTTCATAAGCTGTGCTATATAAACATTGGCTACTTATTTCCATGATACAGGTCACTTTAGTTCTGATTGATTAGAATAGAAGTGTTGGCCGGACTTATATCTTTCAGAAGTTTACCAATTTTTGGCTTAATCACTGGTTCAAACATTGTATTTATATAAGAAATTGAACAGAATTTTTTTTGTCACTACATATTTTGAATTTTCACATTTGTCCATATATGTTTTAATTTGACAAGATTGTCAATTGAGTTTTCATTGTTTATTTTACAATTTAACTCATTATATCCATACCAAAAGTAATACAAATCTTTAGTTTTGTCTTATTGGTACTGATTATTTAGTTTGTACTTTGCTTGCATGCAGGTATATGGGTACCATTACAGGCATTAGTGACCTTGATCCTGTCAGATGGCCAAATTCACAGTGGAGAAACATCCAGGTATTCATTTCTGGAAGTTGAGTTGTATTTTCTCCCATATTTCTACTGTTGAATTCCTTGGCTTTGACAAAGCCTCCTATATGAGAGCTGCGTTGGTTTACTCACTATATTTCTGATATTTCAAAGGTTGGATGGGATGAATCAAGTGCTGGTGAAAAGCAAAATAGAGTTTCTATCTGGGAGATTGAGCCCGTGGTAACTCCATTTTTTATCTGTCCTCCACCTTTTTTCAGGCCTAAACGTCCTCGCCAGCCAGGGATGCTTGGTAAAATCCAGACCTCCACTTGGTTGTGTTTTTAATTGTGCACAGAAAACCTTGGTATGTTTGATTTTATAAGAAAACAGTGTTGTGAGTTCCTTAGGTCATGCTGGAAAGGCTAAAGAATTACTTACAATGCAGTATTTATGGGGGCTTTTGGTAGGCCTTTTTGTTTCTATCGATTTCCTATAATTGTGTCTTTAAGAGTGTAATAGCCAGCTAGTTTACTAGCTCTCTTTGTGCATCTTGAATTGCAAAAACATATTATTCTCTTTTGTTTTAAATTACTGTACATATGCATTAGCTCTAAGTAGCTGCCTTTGTGCGGTATGGATTTAAAAAACATTTAATTATGTTTTTGTTTCTGGTTACTGTGCTTGTGTGTTAGCTTTATCGTTGTACCTGAATAAATCTTACAAGTAGTTAGTTGATTAGCTGTGTTTGTATGGTATCGATTGTTAAAACTTATTATTATGTTCTTGTTTCAGGTTACAGTGCTTATGCATTAGTTAGTGTTTAAACTTTATTTGGAAACATCTTTGTGGTCCCAATGAACTGATCATACAGGAACACAATTTTTTGTTTTCACAATTATAATTTGAATCAAGCCATTTGTCTTCTTGCATGCTTTTTCTTTTTTTATTTTTTATTTACTGTATCATTTCATTGCTAGAATCAGAGTGTTGGCAATTTCTAAACGAATGGCTTTAAGATTGAAAACTTTAAATTATTTAGAGATGTCTAGTATAGTGTTTTCTGTCTATATTAAAGTGGATCAAATTATGTCAAAGTGCATGGATCATAAAGTTAAACACTTCTGCAGAACTTGCAGACTTTGATACACAATCTGACAGTTATATAGTTTGGCTATTTTTTCACCTTCTCAAAGTGCCCATGTGCCAAATGGTATACGCTCTCCTAAACATTTCATGCATCTCTTCTATTTTTGGGCCTTTTTTTATCTTTCTACTAATAGTTGACAGTGGTCACCTTCAAGAACTCTAAAGCTTGGGAAAATTGTGTTCATTATCCAACTTATTGATTTGTATCATCTGAGCATAAATATAATTTTTTCAGAAGTAGCTGCCCGTCAGGCTTGTCAAATTTACAGAGAATTACTGATTTTTATATTATGCATGGAAGGAATAACTTTGAAGGCGGCCCTGGAAAAATAAAAAGCATCACTGACCACTCCAGCCTTCCCTAAATCGATTCTCTCTCTTTCTGCACTCTCTCCTCCAAATCAGAGAAAGGTGATGGGAAATGGAAATAGGGCAGTGGCTGGAGCAAATTTATTAATCAACAGTGCTAAATTTGAAGGATGGAGAACATTTTTGTGCTTTATCATAACTTATGTTTCTATAATTAGGCACAACGAGATGGAGCATACTAGATTGTCACATATTTAGGATCAAACTAAATTTTTACTGAAAGATAATAATAATGTGCAAATGATTGTATTTGGCTACCTTTAATTGGCTTGGCTTTTCCAAGTATTGGATAAGTTTGGTTTTACATAATTTTAATTTCTTTTCTCTAATAAATGAAAAGCATATTTAGATGAATACTCTGATTGAAGGACACAGTATAGCTAAGGTTGTTCAGGAGACTTAATTGGTTGGATGGATTTTCAGGTGACGAGTCAGAAATAGAGAATGCAATCAAGAGAACTTTACCTTGGTTCGGAGAGGACATTGGCATCAGCAATTCCCAGAATGCTACAATCAATGGTGTTGGTTTACTTCAATGGATGAATATGCAACAAAGACCTGATATAATTACCCCATCTGTCCAATCAGACTACTACCGTCCTCTGACTGGTCCTACTCTTCAGAAACTTGGGAGCAATGAGATACCTAAACCTTTAAGTTCACCACAGCAGTCGTTACAATCACATCAATTACAATTCAGTACTCCACAGTCTCAACAATCAGCACAAGACCAATTTCATCAATCACAGACTGGGTGGCCACAACAGCAACATCATATTACTCCTCAGCAACACCACCAACAGAATATTCATACTCAGCAGCAGTTGCCATCTCAACAGTTGGGTCAGCAGCATCTTCATAGACAGCAGCAAATGCCTGCACAACAGGTGGAGCAACACCAAGTGCTGATGCAGAAGGTGAACCAGCACCATCAATCCCTTCAACAGCTACAGCTGCAGCCCACACAACAATTGGAGCAACGGTTACAGCAGTTTCAGCCACAGCCACAGCCACAGCCACAGCCACAGTCACAGCCTCAGCCACAGCCACAGCCACAGCCAACACAGCAGCAACATCAAAGGCCACAGCAGCTACAGCAGCAACAGCCATCTCAGCAGTTGCATCAGCCGCAAGTACACCAGATTCAACAGCAGATGCAGCAACAGCAAATTCAGCAGCTGCAACAGCAGCATGTTCAGCAATTGCAACAACAGCCACAGCGTGTCCAGCAGCAGCAGCAGCAGCAGCAGCAACAACACGTGCCACACCAGCAGCAGCAGCAGCCAACTCAGTCTTCTCAACAGTTTCACTTGCAGCAGACACATCTTTCTTCTCCTGTGCTGCAGCATGTGAACAATCCATTTCCACAACCTATATCTTCCCAGCAGCAGCAGCAGCAACATCTCAATCAATCAATCCAGTTACCTGAAGTACGAGGTCAGTTGTTAAAGTTAGCTTCCATTCGCTCCCAAGCACCGGTAAACATGCCACAGGCCACAAAAGCTCATTCTGGATTTACTGAAACAGATGCCCCGTCTTGTTCAACATCAACTTCTGCAAATAGCTACCCATTGCAGAATGGCTTTGCTAGGGAAAAGCAATCTACAAGTTTATCTGAGGAAAACACTGCTTGTGCAAACTTACTGAGGCCCAGCACAGGTGGTCCACAGTCTACACTGCCTACTTCTAACCTTGTTGGCGAATCCCAGGTTACATCATGGTTCTCTTCAGCTAAAGAATCAAATCAGGCTACATTCCAAAATTATCTGAATGCTCAGTTGGGTCAAATTGAAACATCATCCTCTTCTGCAGTTTCATTTCCTCTAGCACAGGCTGATGCATCTCTTCCACAAAGTTTATCATCTCTACCTCTCCCGTCATCTCCTTTTTTTTTCCGAGATGCTTCTCAGAACAGTGATATTCAGACTGAACCTCAAAGTAATTTTTTGTTTAATGTAAACATTGATAATTATGTAATTTTTCTGCATGTCCCTCCTAGTAGCTAGCTAGGATCTATAAATGAAAGAATGCTCAGAAGTCAGTACTATATTTCTGCAGGAACAATGGCTCCTACATTTGATACAGGCAAGGATATTCAAACACAGCTTTCTGCAGCAATAAGTTCTCAATCCTTTGGTGTCCCAGATCTTCCTTTTGACTCGGGTGTTTCAAGTGATATGGGAATCAGTGATAGTGGCATCTTGCAGAGAGGGTCATGGCAGCAAACACCTGCACCTGTGCGGACCTATACTAAGGTTTGCAATTATGATGATTGCATTGTTTGAAATTTTTATATTATACTCAACATAATATAGGAAGATAATCTCTGAAGTTTTAAAGCTTCTCTCATGACCATGCAAATTGATGGGCATAGTAGATGTTTCATAATTCATTGTAATATAATTATAAGTGTTGGGTGCCATCATATAATACAGTGAAATTGATGGATTCTGTATTGGATGCAGGTATACAAGCTCGGCTCTGTTGGAAGGTCTATAGATGTTACACGGTGTAGGAATTATAATGAGCTGCGGCATGAACTCGCTGGTATGTTTAAGCTTGTTGGTCAGCTTGAAGATCCTCATTCAGGTTGGCAACTTGTGTTTGTTGACAATGAGAATGATGTACTTCTTGTTGGAGACGATCCATGGGAGTAAGTCGTCTTATTGGAACCCAATATTTCAAGTTTTATTTTTCATGTTCATGCATAAATGCTTACAATCAAGGATTAGCAATGTTTGTTAAGCTTGTTGAATGTTTATGGTGCAATCTTGATTCCAAATAAGGGAATTTTCCTAAATAGTAAGAACTGTTATATTTTCTGAGAGATTGATGTCATTGTCTTCAGGGAATTTGTGAGTTGTGTCCGAAGCATCAAGATACTATCACCAAAGGAAGTCTTGCAAATGAGTCGGGAAGGTATGGAGATACTAAATACTTTACCACTGCAGCAACAAGCTTGTAGCAGTTCTGATGGTGGAATGATGTGGAGGGATCATTGTGATCAGAACTCCACCAATCCATCAATAGGATCGTTGGAGCATTAATGCTTCGACAATGTTTTGCCCTCACCAATCATGGAACAACACAAGTTGATTTTCTTGTAAAAATAAATGAGATTCTATGTTGCAAGAAAACAGTATCTAGAGTTGTAATACTGTGCAGCATATCTGAAGATGGCTCTACTTGGATGGATCTCGTTTCTTGAAATTTTGGTTAATAGCTGGTACAGTGTTTATTGGTTGCTCATTGGCTAGCACAAATTCAATGTTATGCCAACCTTTCAAAGTAGCTATAAAAATTGTCCAGGCTTTATTGTAACAGAGGCATTGATGTTTATTGTACATTTCTTTCAAGGAGGAGAAAAATATGTTCAATTACACTTGGGAACTGTTCAATATCAACTGTCAGAAAATCAGATGTTATTGATTCTGGCTACATCGCTGCTATACTGGGTTTTTTTTGAAATGTAACTGAAGTTGTTACAGCATCTCGACGTGAAAAATGCACCAGGAACTGACTCGGGGAAAATCTGAGTTAGAAGCATCTCCAGGAAGAATGATCACGAGCTTTTGAAATTTTGTTTAAGAATGCACATTACAACCTAGTAAAGGTGATGATGATGCGAATCACAGACCTGGTGCTGATGGTAGAGCTTTGTTGTGCAATACCAACGAAATATGTACCATATGCTCCTGTACATACATCTCTATGGGATGAAGGTATCTTGTCTGAGTTGACAATTTGCTATTCAAATTGCAAATCATTTCAGGGTTTTCCTTTTTCCTTTTATAAATTTTTGGGGTTCTACTCAGTGAATTTTCACTCCATCCGAAATCTTTTCTAGAGTTTATGCCATGGATCTTTTTCTCAACTTGGATTTCAAATGGAGAAAAACAGTCTCCAAATGAATACATGTAAACCAGAAACGTCACTTGAACTGACCTGGATTCTGGATATGTACAAATATTGGCACAGATGTAAAATCAAGAACTGCTTCGAATGACTTCCCTTAAATGCAATTCTAGTGTATGATGATTTTTCTTTATAATTCAATTGTGAATCCAAATCCAGCCTAGCAATGCTTTCCAAATGAATTGCACTCCTATGGTTATTGAATCAAAGAAATGCTAAATTGTTGACAAAAATATGCGCTCAGATGATTATCAAGAGAGTATAGAGTTTCATGACCTGCTGAACAATGTGGTTTCTTAAATGTGAAGTACTTGTCTTTTGTACCACTTATTGTTCTGAGTTGGTTTAACATATGGTGCTATTGGACAAACCAGTGCGTACCAATATTTTTCAGCAATCAAATCTTTTTGTGAAGTGAGCTGTGTTACAGAAAGCAGTGGGATTAATTGGGATTAATTGAGAACCTGAGATCAAATCACGGGTTTAATTCTTTAACCGAACTTTCTGGATCTTCTGATCTTTTTAAATGTTCTTTACCAAGACTAGCAGAAAGCACCCGTTTTTTGTGTTCTTTTGATAATCTTTGAGCACTCGCTAATAGATTAATATGGTAGGAAAATAAGTTCATTTAATAAGATACAGTTACTATAAAGCTAATATGGCAGGACACCGCACAACATCTTCGAGCACTTGTTAATAGTCTTAAATGTAGTAGGGAAATAAGTAGATAGAGAAGAATTAGTGGAGGTTGGATTCCCGGGGTACGGTGGAAGCCCGTCTGGTAGGGATGTCACTCCTTGTTCAAAATGCATTTGAAATCAAACAGTGAAAATTTTCGTTCTTGGCAGGCTCTGGAAGTGGGAAAATACTGATTATATTTTTTATTAAGACGCACCATTGCTATGACCTATCATTAATTAAAATGAGATATTCCTCTTGGCCATTAATTTTTCAAGGATGAAGGTTGAATGGTAGACAATCAATCTGATTGATTATTGGTATTTTAATTGGTCGAAAATACTGTGCAATAGTGTCCTTTTCTTACTAGTCATTAATAAAGAATGACATTCTTCTTGGTCATTTGTGGCAAAAGAGTGGAAGGGAGTGTGTAATACGACTAAAACTTAAGATTAGTACATACCGTGACTGAAAATGCTATTAATAAGAAGACTCCCACACCCCTTGTTTTACATAACACTTCCAAACTGGTGGCCGTGTTGCAGGGCGGTACATTCATCAGTGATACCACATGCGTATCTAGCAGTTGTTGGCACAGTTTTATAATAAAGAGCAATGCAGAACTATACAAATGTTCAGGGAATTTGTAGAAATGCTTGAATACACGGACATCTATCTTGCACGGGACTACATGCTTTTATCTTGATGCTTCGATCGATGGTTTCTCCACGGAAGAAATCCAATAAGCATTTCAATCTTCTGTGCTTTATAACCATGGTACTGTCCTGTAGTGCATCTTTGTATACTTTTAGGTGTTAGTAAGCTTGGACAGCTGTTTGTCCACTTGCTAAACAATATTAAATGATTGTTTTCTAGAAGTTAGTGTAGATACAATTATTTAATGCATTGTTTGATTCCTCTAGGTGACACCTTGCAACCTGTTTTGTTATTGGTTGTTGGGTTGTTTATTTATCTCAGCCGTTGATTGAGATTTGGTTTCAGATGTTGGTTCTCTAATGAGGGTAGTATAAAAAGGGGTCTAGGGGCATTTGAAAAACACACAGACACAACAACAAATACAAGTTGAAGAAGCATTTGTAGTGTTAGCAAATTGTTGGTGTAATTAAGTATTTACTAATTACACTTTACTTAAGTTTACTTAGGATAATGCATTTGCATAATTAGTTGTCTTTGAGACACCTAGGAGTTTGCATTTCATTTTAGCACATGGTTAGGAGAATCTCCACTTTAGGTGGTCATAGTTATCTTCTCATACCTCTTTGTGTGTGAGATCCACCTTTAGTGATCTTATCACATTATCATCTACTCATTGTTGCACATGTTGCACATACTTTCATGTACAATAGAGGATGATCCACCTTTGGTGGACATGCAATTCCACCATGTCTAGTTGTGATCTTATCACTTGCATATCTTCTAGATATCATGCATCGCCTATATATTGAGGCATTCTACATTATATGAAATCAATCAATCAATTAATTCAATCATTCAATCTATTCATTTTTTGATCATTTGATTATATCATATTTTGTCTCTCTTGTGCTATCTCTTGAGCTTTTAGATCTTGGTTTCTACTCTTTGCCTTAAGCAAATTCTTACATGGTATCAGAGCCATATGAGTTTCATTGTATAGCCTATTTTGAGAGATTTTTATTGCAGGTTAAAATTGGAGCTTGCTGGTGCAAAACAGAGGTTGGCATCACATTGAGGAGGTCCAAAAACCCTTAAATCAAATTTTATTTCATCCAAATCGGATATCTGAAACAAAATCTAGAGCCATTTGAATTTTCAAAGTTCTGCGACAGCGATTCAGAAAAAATAATTTCATAGGCGATTTTCAAACATCGATATCTCAGTCATCTAAACTCCTTTTTCAGAGCAATTTTTTTTTGTTTTGGGGTAGAATTTCATGATCTACACAATGGTACAGGTGATTTCTAATCTTTGTTTCTGATATTTTCTGAAAATCGTAAATTCTGATTTTTACAACTTTAGAGGCTTCGTTCGGGCTCATATGGACACATTTTCAAGTGTTATTTTTTTTGAAAGTTCATGATTTTTTGTCTACTTTCCAGATCTGGTATCAGTTTGAAATTTTTTTGAGTAGACATAGTACTTTCAGAATTTGGTCTATTTTGACCTATTTTTGGCACTTGTAATTTGTTAGATCCTTGAGAGATCTTGTGTCTTATTTGTTTGAGTCTACTATAGCTTCATATTTTTTGTTGTAATCATCAAAATCAGAAGTCCACTTTGATTCATTTTGGCAAGTGGCAATTGTACATGCACTATATATAAAGTGCCAAAATCATCTATTTTGGGGGGTTCTTTGGCTCATTGCATTTTGAGGGGTGCATTAATTTTTTGGTCTCATTGTTTCATGTGAGAAGTACATTATGGATGGTTTAATTAAGTTGACAAGAAGGAACTATAAGCAATGAAGTGAATTGGTTCTTGCTCATCTTAGTGAGCATAACCTATTATCCTATTTGTATGAGTATAGACCTAAAAGTCCTTCTTTCAATCTTGACTCTTGCTTAGAAGTTATGAAGATTATCTATTTGAATATGGATATGGATGTTATGGAGCCCCTTGATGACTATGAAGATGAAACAATGAATAATTTTTGGACTATTATTTGGAAATTGTATGGAGATCCACATATTCCTCCACTTCCAAAATGTCCAGAACCTCCAGTTGTAGCTCCTTCTCTTCCTTATGAGATCACATCTCTTGATGATGCATGTCTTCCTATAGCCATTGACTCTTGTGATTCAGTGCAGCAAGATATTCCTTGTCTTCCAGACTTTGTTCCATGGGATGACTACTTGACAGACATTGCAAGTTTGTTTGTGGAGTCCTACATTTCAGATTCGGGAGACTTCATTGATGACATTCATCTTCTCTTTGTTGAGGATGATCTTTCTTCAGGTGTTGTGAGGGAGCATGTTGACCCTCAGCTTCATTCTCCACTTGATCCTTCTTTCGAGATTGACATGATTATGGATCCTTTGATAGAAAATTTGGAGGTCTCTTTAACTTCAGAGAAGACATTTGACTCTTTGGAGATTGGTTTTCATGAGTCTCAAACTTCACTTGACATGTCACATTGCATGGTTTAGGTTGACCATACTCATGTGTTGGAGATTCCTATTCAGTTTCCTGAGACATCATGCATTTTGAGGATTCTTCCTAGAGATTGGGGAGGATTCATTGATCCACTTATGGACTTGTTTCTTCCTAAGGGGAGGAACATCATTCATTTTTCTTGGTGCAGTTTCCACATTGATCCAGGTGCATCTATCATGGGTGAACGTTCTACATTGAGGGGGGGCTTTCTTGCTTCTCTTCCTACTTCATTTGAGGAGGCATTTTTGTCTTTGGAGTTTGATCCAAATTCTTATGTGGATCAGTTATCATTGGTTCCTTGTATGTCACCTTCTTCTATGGGGCTTTCTCCTGATTGGTTCGTGGCATCTTCATCAACCAAGGACATGGAGACACTTGGGCATACTTCAGAGACATCATACTTCATTTGGATTCCCCTTCCTACTTCCTATCCACAATGTGAAGCCTTCTTACATCTATACTTGGTGTATCTTCTTCCTAAGAGGAGAAATGTTGTTTGTAGGCATTGGACTATGTTTTGTCTTCAAGCACTTACCATCCTTGGAGGAGATTACTCATTATGGGGGGGATATCATGTCTCCTTGTTTCCTTCTTTTGGGGGGATTCTTTATTGTATATGCATGATGTATGTCATAACAGGTGGGTCTTGATTACTCCATCCATGCATGCATCTTGTTTTCATCTTTCTTTTTGGGGGAGGGTTTTTCCCATGAGGTTTTCCCTCTTTCTCCGCTTAATGAGAGATTGCATTGTTCTTGCATATTGTACATGGGTACCTAACATGGCCTAGTCGTTGGGACTCATCTTGCATTGTGAGCTTAAGTGCATTCCCCTAAGTTGCACTTAAGGGGGGGGTGTTGGTGTAATTAAGTATTTACTAATTACACTTTACTTAAGTTTACTTAGAATAATGCATTTGCATAATTAGTTGTCTTTGAGACACCTACAAGTTTGCATTTCATTTTAGCACATGGTTAGGAGAATCTCCACTTTAGGTGGTCATAGTTATCTTCTCGTACCTCTTTGTGTGTGAGATCCATCTTTAGTGATCTTATCACATTATCATCCTCTCATTGTTGCACATGTTGCACATACTTTCATGTACAATGGAGGATGATCCACCTTTGGTGGACATGTGATTCCACCATGTCTAATTGTGATCTTATCACTTGCATATCTTCTAGATATCATGCATTGCCTATATATTGAGGCATTCTACATTGTATGAAATCAATCAATCAATTAATTCAATCATTCAATCAATTCATTTTTTGATCATGTGATCATATCATATTTTGTCTCTCTTGTGCTATCTCTTGAGCTTCTAGATCTTGGTTTCTACTCTTTGCCTTAAGCAAATTCTTACACAAATGAATTTGCAGTGATAGCAAATAGTCTTGCACAATTAGCAAGGGCGCAATGATAGTGTTGAGAGATAGCAGTGAAAGAATATCAACAGGAGAAATTGAGAGGTTGTCGGAGCTGTGCCAGTAAGAGGCAAAAAGTTTTTTGTATCTCTTAATTTGTTGAAGATAAATTTATTTCTCATTTGCAATATTGGTTTTCCCTTCGAGGTTTTTTTAGGGACAATTGTTTGAAAATATTGTGTCATTGTGTTGCATATTTCTTTCCGTGTTTTTATTTGGTGAAGTTACAGTTGTGTTATTTTTCAATATTAGTTGTGAATTAATTTTCGATAGTTAAATAATTTTTATAAGATAGGAGATTAATAATCAGTGACTGCAATAGATTTTTCACATGGTATCAAAGTAGGTTGAGGGGAGAAAATATTTACCCTAAGCAAAGGAAATGAAATTGACTTCTTTCGAGTTATTATTTCTTTGATTTCTTTGAGATGGCCTCAATTGGTTTGAGAGATCATGATAGATTGGATGGAGCCTCTAATTTTGGTCTGGAAATCCCGAATTTCTTTATTGCTGGAAGAGAATGGTACCAAGGAATATGTGACTAGTTTGTACCTACAGATCCAACATATCTTGCAACATACAAGGACGATGCCAAGGTGGGGAGGATAATCCTTGATGGTGTCAAGGACCATATTGTTCCACATATCACGAAGTTAGATACTGCGAAGAGGATGTGGGATGCCATTCTGATTCTGTACTAGAATGCTACCACTAATCAGAAGCTGATTCTCAGAGAAAAGTTGAAGAATACCCGAATGAACAAGGGAGATGTCACAGTTACCTCACTAGGCAACTGTTGGAGATAGCCCCAATGGTGATGAGCTAGTCAGAATAGCCCTAAATGGGTTTACTAAGCAGTGAGATGTCTTTGTTCAAGTTGTTAGTGAATGAGACACCTTACTGAGTTGAGATCGACTATGGAGTGATTTCACTCAAGAGGAGTTTAGACTAAGTCTTGTCAATGGAGCCAACAACAAGAGTCAGAAAAATGAGGCGGAGCAGGAAAACGTTGCCCTAACAGGAAAGGGGAAAGCAAAGAAGGGGTCTAACAAATGATCAAATTTACAAAGTGAGAAGGAGGATCTATCTAAGGTCAAGTGTTTTGGTTGTCACGAGTTTGGCCACTATGTCAGTGATTGCCCAAAGGAAGAATAATGAAAATAAGGGCAAGAAGCAGGTGGCAGCTTCAACAAGTGCAAATGAGCTCTCTAGTAGATTAGAGGATGAGTTTGCACTCATAGCTTGTATGGTTAGCTCAACCTCATAGAGTGTTTGGTATATAGATAGTGGGGCGTCATTTCATATGACATGAGTTATAGAGTACTTCTCCAGTTACAAGACACTAGTATCCAGATTTCTATGAGAAATTTGTCCAAGCTTAACTCAGTTGGGAAAGGGATTGTTCAGTTTCAAAGGGAGAATGAGAAGATTATTCCCCTTCATGATGTGTTGCATGTGCTAGGCTTAGGTATGAATTTGATTTTTGTATCTGTTCTTCAGGATAAACGGTATAATGTACTTTTTAGAGGGCCATGTGTTGATCAAGCCCAAGGATTGGAAATCACTCGTATCTATTGGAGTTAGGAGCGGTCGCCTTTATAGGCTGCAATTTGATACTCCTAAGGCACTCATGAACAACAATAATCCTAGAGATCTTGGAGAGCTATGACATAGGAGGATGGGACATATACATCATGGAGCACTTAAATTGCTTTGTGAGACAGTGACAGGTGTTCTAGAGGCGAGCACAGAGAATGATGATGTATGTAAGAGATGTGTGTTGGGGAAGTTTATGAAAGCATCTTTTCCAAGGAGTGACACCAGATCTGAAGTTGTCCTTGATTTAGTACATTCAGATGTAGGTGGACCAATGTCGACGAAGTCTCTCAGAGGATATGAATACTATGTTACTTTTATTGATGATTTCTCCAAGAAGATCTGGATATACTTCTTGAAGACCAAGGATGAGGTTTTTAGTCACTTCCAAGAGTTCAAGGCTCTTGTGGAGAACTCGACATGAAGGAAGATAAAGGTTCTTCAATCAGATAATGGAGGTAAATACAAAAGAAATGAATTCCAGGAGTTCTGTACTAGGGAATGAATCAAGAGAGAATGTACTGTTCCTTACAATCCACAACAGAATGGAGTTGTTGAGAGGAAGAACCGTTCTATATCAGAGGCAGCAAGGGCTATGCTACATGACCAAAATATGCCCCACTATTTATGGGTAGAGGCATGTAGTACGACAGTATACATACAAAACAGGGTTCCACATAAGGTACTAGGGAAGATGACACCAGAGGAAGGTTTCTCAGGGAAGAAGCCAGATGTCAGTCACTTCAGGATATTTGGAAGTTTGACATATTGTCATATTCCACGTGATCATACATGTACCAAGTTAGATCTGACTGCAGAGAGAGGGTACTTTGTGGGGTACAGTGAAACCTCAAAGGCATATTGAACATTTATTCCAGGGACCAGGAAGATTATAGTTAGACGTGATGTTAAGTTCATGCATAACAAGACTTTCAGGAGGTCCAGAGATTTTCTAGCAGAAGTTCAGAGTGAGAAGCCGATAGAAGCTCCAAGGGTAGCTCAACTGAGTGAAGGGCAAAAAAGCTCAAGTACAGTTACTAGTACAAGCATAGGCTTAGGTGGTGAGAGTTCATTGAATATGGAGCAACTGGTGTAGCAGGAAATTCATCAAGAAGACATAGAGGTTGATATCTCATCCTCTACAGTTGGCAGCATGAACCGTGAGGTTCAACAAAGGGATACTCAGGAGTTTGTGGGGGCTCCTAGGAGGAGTACTAGACAATGCACTAGTAGAATTTGGCAAATAAATGACTAAGTGACTAAAACTTTTAAAGTGACTAAAACTTTTAGTCACGTGACTAAACGTTTTAGTCACATGACCAAAACTGATCATATTTGGCAAATAAATGACTAAATAAATGACCAATTTGGTCATCGGGTAAAATCATAACTAAAATGACTAAATAAATGACTAAATAAACGACCAATTTGGTCATCGGGTAAAATGACCAAATAAATGACTAAATAAATAGTTTAAGGGATTTTTCATTTTTGGTTCCACAATTTCATTCAATATATAACAAATATTAAATAAAAATAAAAAATTATACAAAAGATACAAAATAATAATATATTTTTATATTAATATTTGTTAAGGAAAATAAACATGTCACTTAACACACTTTAAAATTGAAAAGAAAATGTTAAAAGAGGGGAAAAAATATTGTGGAGCGATTAAACAGTGTTGACAATGTAGAATTGCTTATTTTCAAGCCTATTGGTAATTTGAGACGTGGGTTCCAAATCCCTAATGCTTGGTAATCTCTCCAGTACTAGAAGTGTCAAATCAAAAGAAAGATCCACACACTTATCTTGAGGCTGGGTAGCTAAGGACCAATAACTAAGGTAGGCAAGAATTTTTGATTTTTCAAGACTATCCACTACGTGGCGCTTGTTATAAATGAACATATTTTATTATATTCTATAATTAATTGTATATAAAATAAATAGTAAATAAAATTATTATACATATTTTATTATATTAAATATAAATATAATTGAATATATATTTTAAAATATTATTTTATATTATACATTTTATGAAGATTTATATTAAAAGAATTATATCTAATTATAGATATACATGTACAATCAAATGTATTAACCATTTATCGATCAAATTTTTGTTTTAATCTTGTTTGAATCTATATACATGAATGGCTAAGTTGATTTGAAGCTATAATTACTACTTAAAAAACAAAATACTTATCCCTAAGATTGCACCTTCCTTCAATTCATTTCTAATTTTACATGTTATGCTCTCCTACATATCTTTGATTTTAAGTTTGCCAAAATAAAATTCAAACTTAAAGTAATTTCATCCCGCTAAAAAATGTATGGATTGAAAGCGGGAGAATATGGACATCGAGAGTTTCATGTGGGTGGGGTTTCCTTTCATTTGGAGTCTCTGCTGCTGAAAGGAACCATGGATACTGAACAGATTCACTCCACGTGAAGGAGTCGCCTCTGTGCAATTGATTAGATACCAGAGACAATATCATTATGAATTGGATGAGGGGGCCATTTCTCACACGGATCATAGATCCCTGCAGTGGATAATCCCGATCTAGGATTAAGAACGTAGCCATGTGAAATAGGCCCCTTACCCTGCTAGAACAGTTCCATTTGGTTTGAAATGACTGGCAAAAAGAGGTTCAAATCATGCGAGATTAGGAATTTTAATGCACTGAGAATGATGTCATCGTCTCAATCCTTGACACCTAGGATCGATGATGGTTTAGGGATTTCTCATTCATTCAGTCAGAGCTCATCAAGAAAAGAAGAGCAGAGCCCTTTCCGATGGAATTTGAAAGAGCCCGTGAAAAATGATAAAGAATCTGACAAAATTATTTATTCTGCTACAACACAGGTGCAAAATGATCCTAACAATAATGAGAATTTTGTTTTTTTAGAATGCTTTGATCCATTTGAGTTTATATAGATTCATCTAGTCTTTATTAGATTTATTTTTAGTAACCCTTGTTTTGGTGGACGTCTTTTTCTATAAATAAATTTATCTGGGTGTTCAAATTTGTCTTTATCAAAAACCATCTTGTTAGATGTAATTCAGTTTCTAAAAATCTATTTGGGTGTTTCTTATATTTCAAGTTTTGTTACCACATATTTGGAAGTGACTAGGTGAAGCTATTAAATTAGAGGAAACAACTAACAAGACCATCCCTTCCTCATATGAATGTCAGCATCCTGATTTGTTTCAGCCAAATGGTTCTTTCCATAACTTTTGCCCATTGATATTCATGGGGTCTCTTTCCCTTATAAAATTGATGGATGGGTTGGTCTAAATTCTCATCTTCTTTATAAGAAAGAGAAATATTAGAAAATTCTACCCTACATTAGAAGTGAGCCTACGAAGGAACAATTCTCACTGAGTTCCATGCCCTCTCTTCCTCTATTCCATAAGGGATGATGCTGAGATTGTGCCTCAAGCACTAGACATAAGAGATATTCAACCCTTGACTCTTAGCCAAAGAAATACCATCTTAGACTCATGCTCCCAATTCCTGCTAATTGCATTATCTTGAATATTTCTAAAATCTTTTCAACAAGTCCATTTTGTATATTTCATGTGACCTTGGCATTCCATGAGACCTCATTTCTTTCAGGTATTTTGCCAAACGGTTCACATGCCTTGTCTATGCTTCCACATTTTGTGTACCAGTCTTCCTGGGAAGTTGCAACCACAACATTTTGAGAAATTCCTCTATCCTTTATGCTTTGATGGATATCTACACCCCGTTGTAGAGCTCCCATTTCAGCACAAGCTGCCAGTCAAATCATTGAAATCATTTCATTGAAAGAAATGAAAATACAGTTTGCAGACATTGGTTGTGGATTTGGCGGGCTTCTGGTGTAACTTTCACCCATATATGTATGCTCAACAATACAAATACATGTTTCATGAATTGAGATCAAACTCTTGAGCGCTCCACAAATTGTACTTTCAAGGAATTCGATGGATGTGATATCATGACATCAACTTGATTCTAATCTATACTATGTTATCAATTATGTTTGCAACCAAAGCTTGGAGGCTCCCACCAATATTGTTGATAGTTTTGAGATGTTTCTAAGAGTGCACCATATGTTTCTAGTTGTTTAATAGGACTAATGAACCTCTTTATTTGCTTTCCATAAATTGCAATAGCTCACATGTTATATCACTTATAATTTGGTGCTGGAAAATCCTTCAGGGTGGAGATGGCGACACAAAAGGAAAAATTTGAATAGGAAGATGACGTGGAATCCTGTGAATCATCTACTGCCATAGTAGATGCTATAGTAGATGCCCTCCATGGATGTCCAAGCAATCACCTTGAACGAGGAAGTAGTTCCAAAAATTCAAAATAGTGGCATTGATATCAGCTTCCAAGATAAATGCATGAGATGAAAATTAGGGATGATAAATCAAAGAATCCAGATAAGAAGGTAAGTTGACATTCTAGTATTATTATCATTATGATTTCTAAAATGTGTTGCACATCTAAAATTCAAAGATGATAGTAAGGATTAGTAGAAGCTTTAGTGGTCTTTTCTAAATTTAAGATTCATTATTTATTGTTCCATTGACCAATCATATGTTGGATCTCAAATGTAGGGTAGTGAGGCCACAGTGTTCAATGACAATGGAACGAAGTCTGGTCACATTATTTCTACCACAATAGCCAATCAAAATGGGTAGCTGAAACAAGTTTGTGAGATTCATTTTGTTTATTTTTTAATGTATCCAAATTGTGTATGTCATTTTTCTTCTGGAATCAAAGTAGTCAGTATAAAATGAATTTTATGTTCTTTTAGATTGGTTTTGTGTTCTTAGCATCTTTGTAATAAATATTGTAACTTTAACTCTGCTACATAAGTGTATATGCTCACTTCAAGTTGTATTCCCTTGACTCTGGTTGATCTGTAAAGGCTTAAAGTCTTTCTTTACCCTTATATTTAACTATAAAGGCACCATTTATTGTGCTAAGGTTTATAAGTAGTTTACTATACTCTTATGGAGACAGTTAAAAATGACTCAACTTAACTGTTCAATTGAGAATTTGGAAAACATGTACCTTTGTGGTGTTTTAGAGAAGTTGGGAGGTTCTTCATCGCCCAAAATCAATTTCATTTGACCCCAAGCAGTTAGAGGAAGAAAAAGTTAGTTGTTGCAATATAAGGAGAGCATCTAGGAGGAGGTAGATGAGCAGTTCAAGTGATGGAGCAGATTTTGCACAGTAACACTACATATTGGATTGTGTATCTAACCATACCAAAAGAAAATTCAAGGAAACAATTGACCAAACAATCAATTTGAACACTTATAGTCTCAATATCCTTCAATGGTTGCATAAGATTAGCTCTAAGAAGCCTCGACCTGCAAATGCCATTTTCAAAGATTAAATCTGAAAGCTGTAAATATAAATTTAAACAAAACTAAAATACAAGTCAAAATATTTCTGAATTTTCTAAACAGTAAGAAACATGACGAAAACAAGGAAAATCTACAATTTCAGGACTAAGATTATGCCACTATTTAAAATTCTTTAGACCTGCTTATATAATTTATGTATTGTATATTTTGACCACTTTTTTCTCTTCTAAGTTTTATATACAGTCATGGTTTAATAGAATGATTCTAAGTGCAACAAAATTGCTAAAATAATAGTACGAAGAGTTGAAATAGTTTACATTTTAGAATATAATAAAAGTTAAAATGTTTTCTTTTCTTTTCCTAATTTAATTATTGAAACAGAAAGGGAGACATATTAGATTTTTTGATATTTATTTCATAGTAAATGTGTCATGAATCAATTGTCATACTTATTATTCTTGAGGAAAAGTACATTTGATATGTCATATAAATGAATTCACAATGCTGTAATTCGGAGAAAACTTGACAAAAACTCGACAATGGACAACTCACTAAACTTTGAGGAAAGAGTGATTGAGGAAGGGAGTTGCTTGTCCACCACAATATGGACTAATGCAAAGAAACCTTACAACACCAAACAATCTCTTAGGATTCTAAGATCCAATGACAATCAATCAATTAGAGGCAATACAATTAGCTTCTTCATGAAGATAATCAATAGCATATGGAACCATGATAGGTTCCTCAATCCTATCAAACCAAATTTCAAAAAGACACTCAACCTTATTGAACTCCAAGATCCATCACCAAACTCAACTTGCCAAGGACTTATTCAAAAAACAAGCCTTCTTAAAGGAATCAACCAATTTCAAGATCAACTACATCATTAACAATACCTTCCACATATGGAGATTTACTATAACTCCTCCATTGTTGTTCATACCTGCACACCAACCCTCAACACAATACTTGTTCACATCTCATCCAAGAAAAAAAACCAATATAAACTGCCCACACATTTCATAGTCACAACAATTCCACTTAAAAAATCATTGTTCCCAGGATGATTAATTCTATTTACTGTTCCATGTCTCTGATCATCATATCAAGTCCTTCCACCAACTAGGTCTCATGTTCACATAGTAATGACTTTCCTTGCATACTGTCCACAATTTGGGAAGACCTTGTCCACTGTTGGGTTACACTTGTGTTACAATGACTGGTATTGGTACTGGTAAGGCTTATTCTCAAAAATGGTGATGGATACTTGGAGAGGCCATTAATGTAATATAATTTAATAAATTCCAAAAAATAACATGACATAGAACTTTGAAAACAAGAATAGTAAATCAGTCACACAAGAACGGTAAATAGTAAAGGCAATTTCTCTTTACACCATTACAATGACAGGAAATCGGTCATACAACTGTTTATGTCCCTCTCAAAAAGTTGACACTGTCAGTAGATCGTATCACTTAACTTTGCATGGATTTTTGTATTGTCCAAAATACAACATGAAACATTATGCAGGCTTGTTTTATTTATTTGCCTTCTTTTTTTCCTTTTAACATGTTGTGCCCTAAGTTTTTTGGCAGGAGATATAAATTTCTGGTTGGAAGACTTTGGAGATGGTAGCCAAAAGAACTGTGTGGGTCTTGGGGGGTGGGAGGCGGATATCTGGATAACCATGCCAAATAGTGAAAAGCTCAACAAATATTAGCATCAATTACTGCACCAGTAGATGCTGGATATTATGCCCCTGTAATTAGCTAAAAGAGTCATAGTCTCTACCAGTGGTATCAGGCTGCATTTAGAATTACCCTTATGACAATCCATCCCATACCAAGTTTGATAATTATGGGCAACATTTCCTCATTGGCAACCTTCGACTAAGAGACAACTATTTATACCAGAACTTTCAACATGTTTCTGCATTTACTATAAATCAAATGCAAAAGTGAGACAAGCTATGTGAATCAGGCACATAAACTCAGTATCAGGTTTCAAATTAGGAAGTCCAAATTTTGTTTTACTATATTCTATTGACAATTTTATGACGGAAAAAAAACACCTTAGGCAAAACCAAAGTATTGTTTTATTATGCACTGGTTTATTTTATGCTTATAAAAATAGTGAATGTAAGATGATATCACAAAATGAAAAGAATACTGTAACAAATTTTGCAGGCATGGTCATTTAAAAACAAAAAGGTGATAGCAATTGTTGAGATTGGATAAAATCAAATTTGAAGTAGTACAAATAGTTAAAATTCGACAATAAAACATTGCTAGGGATCTAAAAAGCTCAAAGCCAAGAGAGTTCAAGAGGAAAAATTCATATTCTAGAAAGACAGAACAGTTGAGAGAATTTAGAAACAAAAATGGTCAAAAGGCCCCACATCTATAAACATAAAATACAGTGATGAGAGACATTGAAAAAAATGAACGGAGGAGAGACTGCCTACGAACAACACACTCACCCCTAAAATAATTATGTTACATCAACTTCCATGGCCAGCTGTGTATACAAATAATGGTTATTGCACAGGAGCTGTTTAACCATACACCCAAGTGCAGTCCAAAGAGAATGAATTAGAAAATTACTGCATGAATGAAGGGATTTGATTTACATAAATTTTTCTCTACTGTTCATAGTTGTATCTTAGATTGTTAGAAAGATGACATCACTCTTTTCTAGAACCTTAACCACCTATGATTACATAATTGCACATCGGCTTTGAGCATCATCAGTGGGTGCTGCATTTGAACTCAACATTTTTGGGTCACTTGAATCATAAGTGAAGTCGCTGGTGTTCAATCCATACTACAGAGGCACACAATCAGGGATTAGAGTTTAATCTTATCTATTGATTGTGAATTTTTTGACCAAAATCAAGACTGCATTACCTTTTCCCGCATGCGTTTGCTCCAAGCATCTATACGATTAGGTTTGGTTTCCCTTGTAGAAGAAATAGGTGGAGTTTGGGATGCTTGGTTCTTTAAGAAAGGCTGGCGATTGCTGCCTCTTGGTATCATGTAGTCTTCATCACTGTCATAATTAATGTTCCTAGTCGACACCATTGCTTGAAGCATCATAGCAAGAAGCAAAGAGAACACCTTGCAGACATAATCAATATACTATGTAGCTAGAAGGAAAAAGAGCATGCAATTGTGAGAGAATTAGCATGGGCAATTTTAAGAAACTAACATTTGAAGCAATTGCAAGAAAACCCCAATTTAGTCCCCAAGTATTAAAAACAGAGCATGTAGTCTCTAAACACTATTTAAAACATAGGCATAAGCTATAAGTCAACCATAAAAAAGAAAACTATAAGAACACAAGCATGCTTTAGGAAAGAGAGAGTTAATGTACTTACTGCATGCTGCACTGCACCAAATGATCATAAATTGGAGAGCCTGTCAGTCTGTATTGTGTATGTAAACAAACATTGAAGTGAGTGATTTGTAGTATCTTATCTCTGATTATGACTGTTAAATTATCTCTCCTCACTTTCCTTCTTGAGAATCATTTTGAACTAACATCCTACTTCAAATCCTCATTCAAGTGCACTAATCAAAGTAGTTATTTGGAGCATAACTCCCTTTCGACGAACAGTGACCGATCCCATGAACTGTCAACCAATGGTTCTCTATGCATTGGCACAAAACAGTTGGTTAGGACTTTACATTCTCTAACAGGATTGAGAGCAATGCTTGTAAAAGGCCTTGAAAGTGGTCCGAGGAATGATGCGTCTGACTTTGCCATCGCTACTCGTCAAAAGGTGGGTTTTTTTATGTATGAGAATAAAGATTCAGTCTTCATGTTTAGATTCATCAAACGATATTGACTTTTCATTTTCTGAGTTTTGGAGCTGAAATTTTTTGAACAACTTTTATCTAGTGGCGGCTCTCTGAAATTGGCTTGGAAGACTACTCATTTGTCCTTTTGAGCAGGTAAGCCCATGCATTAAATTTTATGCTTAAGAAAATATGTATAGCTTGCCATTAATAATCATCTGAATGGCAATCATAATTTGTTTGAAATGCAACAATGCAAACAATTAGTTCGACAAAGCAAGACCTAGTACTCCATCAAATCCACCTCAACATATGCAACTTAGAAGTCATATTTTCAAATTTTAATTAACTTGAAGCTACTGTGGAAATGTAACAGTTGTCACTTGGAATTCCACTTCTAGATGTCACCATGGGGATTTGAACTTGTATCTCCTTTTTGAGAACCCTATTGCCTTGCGATTTGAGCACCGCTTTGTCAAGTTGACTACTCCCCTTTTAATTCCTCTATGTTATTGTCATTTGTTTTCTTTATTACAATATATCTGCATGGATGCAGTTTTATATTAATTCTATATATCAGTACTTAGTAATTGAAATGCTGTGCCCTTTCTAATAGCCAGATTCCATGCTTCTTACATAGACTATGATCTGTCATATCCTTTGAGATTGCCCAATCCAAATTAACAGTCTTAACAATCTCTGGTAAATAAATTGCAGAGTCAACTTGGCCACCTTTAGTAGAACATTAAAACCTATAAGGAAAGAATGTAAAATAATCGGATTAGAATCAGCTCTTTGGTGGTATATAACATGAAAGTATAAGCTCCAATTAAGGTTAGACATGTGACCAATATAAGTGAAAATGTCTTGGTTTATGGTTAGGTGGCTATAACACTATAAGTCTCTAACTGATACCATATATGAACATGAAACTGAAATGGGGGACGGATAGCAATACAGGCATAATAGCTTACCTTGGGATAGCCACGGGTATGTATTTGCTGAAGTACTCAATATTGTCATGGTATCTCAGATCTCCATTATCTTTACTATCTGCTACGATATTAATGTCTGAAGTCAGACATTAAATTAACCAACAAGGTATCAAGGCCTATTGATATGCTGAAACTCCAAGTACAGAAATAAGAATAGAGTTCAACGTGTGTGCTAAATGAATGTGATATTTCTAATAAAGCAGACCTGTCACTGTAGAGGAGACAGATAATTCATCATGGTCGAACGGAACTACTATGCATTGTTTTCAGCAAGTTGAGGTATAGTTTAATCCAATAACATGGATGTGGTGCATTTGGGCGCTAATGAGGCCTGTATATTCAACTGTGATTAATAAACACTAAGAATGGCTAAATCTTGCGATTAATTAACTTGTATCCGACAAAATCTTGTGTATATCCATGATTATCAAGTTGTCCCAAGGAGGGGGCCTTGACAAGTGGGATGCAATAAATGAATAGTTGAATTTAGCTTGAAATCGTGTTCAATAGGTTTTGGTGTGACAACTACAGAAAACATGATCAACAGTTTCCTCTCTCCCAAAAAGATTGCATTAATAAACTGTAAGATGATTTGTTTGAAGCCTATTTTTGATTGCCAAAGCTTATGGAGCATTAATCACCTCAATGCTTTATGTTCGAAAGAAAAAGATGACTACAAGTAGACTGGCATGAAGTCCACCCCTATGTTTCAGTATCCTTAACTACTTTTTCAAATATGGAGCAATTGCAAAGTTTTGTATTACTGTCATAAATATCTTCCGTGAATCTATACCATGGTTGTAGAATGCCTTTGCATTACTTCATTTAAAATCTCTTGAATATGGTGGTTTTCCTTAGAGCTGAATTCTGCTAGGGTTACTTTTGTGGGTTATTCTACACAGTTCTTGATGGCCAGATTTGTCTGATCTATTTAATTAGTAGACTTATTTAAATCAAGTTTAGTATATTATTGATGAATAATTCAAAAGACTAATCCAAGAAAAAGTTCCTTTACCATCCAATAATTTGCTAGCAAACACAAGTAAGACACCAAGGCTTAAGGAGGGAGATGTGCAAAGTAACCTTGAAGCTAGATTTAAAGCATTGCAGGCTCTTATTGCTGTTATGAAATAGAAGCATCCCACATTTATTGAAGTGGCTGGATGTTGTAAATGTGGATGGCTTAGTATCACCAATCATTCCAAAATGTTGCAAAGGCCTTTGATTCCCTAAATGTTTTTAGCTTTCAAATTACTCATATTCATTTTTTAAAGAACAATTTTCGTTACAACTCTCATCATTAATCTAACTAACCATCAACATAAGACAGAGTAGTGCTAACACAAATATATGAACACTAGATTTATGTGGAAAATCAACAATTCTGTCACAACTCTCATCATTAATCCAACTATATAAAGATTTTTTTCATCAAAAACATCAACAAGGTCAGCCATAAAAATATAAGCATTAGTAATATAAAGTTGGCCATCTTGAGTAAAAATACTCAATGCGGTCTACCCCAGGAGATAAAGGGGACCCAAACCCATCTTAAAAGTTCTTCAAATAATATAATATAATACACATTGAAACTTCCTCCAAGGATGGTCTCTAAGGTAGCGTGTAAGAATGCATTAAAAACAAGTTACTGGTCGACCCCAAAACACTTTTCAAAGTATTTAGTGCAATCCGAAGTGCAACATGCCATGGTAAAATCGTCTTAAGTTTTTTAGCTCTTTCCTTAACCCATTTTTGGACCCATATTACCCAAATCATGTCACCGTAAATCGCTGAGTTGGGCAGAAGTCAACACAGACAACAAAACAAGGCTATAAATCTTCACAAATCTACAAATCTTTCATGTTGCATCATGTAGCAATCATACCATTGCTAACTATCTGGAAGAGTGGCCAAGCTTATCAGCAATAAGGCAAAAAAATTAATACCATTTACTTTTGAGATAGTGTCATCATGGGAATGACTTAGGAAGTATAGATAACTAACCTCCATAATGCAACCCTTCAGCTTGAAACAACAATCTGGTACTGCCATATTCAACACGATTCTACTTTCTGCAATATTTTTAATCTTCTCAAAACATACACAATCCTCCCTGGTCAATTACTTATGATCCCTCCTCTTTTCCATGACCAAAGAAGAATAAATAAGCTCATTCCATGCATCTGGAACCCCTGGCAAATACTAGTGACTGCAATCCTGATACCTTGGTCTTTTTCCATTTAATTCCGTAAGATGCTTGCCATAAACAGAAGGATGTCCATCCTTTTGAAATTCTGACATTCTTGTAATATTCAAAATTGTAACAGGAGTATGCATTTGATGGATGACATCCTCCACAATTTGCATTTTGACAGGATAGCTATCAAGAAATGTTTCATTAAAAATAGGTTGGGTCTCACCTGTGCATATGCCACCAGAGTTCCATTGACCTCCCCTATACTCTAGATATACATACCTTAGTCTGTTTTCCTATTGTCTGCAACTATGTAGCGACCAAATATATAGAGTTCAATTCCAAAACATTGACAAAATGGGGATGCAGTACTCACCTATAGTGGGGAGGGGAGTAGCCACGGTAGAAAACTTGTGTTTTTGTAGGATTTAGATTTCCATCAATCCATTTTCCCCAGTTGTCAATGCCTGCCTAAATGTTGTCAGTACATCTAAGTGTCCATACACTTCATCTCCCTCTTGGTAGTAATAGCTAATTTGGAATGTTGGTATTTTTACAATTTATTTTGATCAACTCAATAATTTTTAAGTGTGATTCCATAGCTCACTTCAATACAAATTTTACAATAAAAGAATTGAGTTGTGCTGTTTTCTGCTCCTATATATTTATTTAAGAAAATAGTTAAATCGTCCTTAGAAAAAAGCTGCATAAATGCTATTTAATGGAGTTTATTGTGAGTAGAATAATATGTTGTTCTTAGGTACACAACAATCTCTATGTTGAATGTTCTCAATTGTTCCCATTTTCAGTAACCTTCGTCTGTTTATGATACATGAAAGTGCTTGGATTACTTGAGAACTGTATCTCCATCAACCTCTAAACCTATCTTTCATACTCTGTCTCTTGTTAACATGTCATGAAAGTAGTGATGTGTTGAAGTTTCTTAAATTATCAATCCAACTAATTAGTGAGATTAGTGGCTTAGTTGTTATTGAATTGAACTTCTTTCTTGATCTAAATCAAATCTCACCGAGTGCTTTTTTTTTGAATTGGTATGCTAGTTCACCTTTTAATGTTTCATTAGTGAAATGTTAGTAGTTTAATACAATTAAGTGGAGTGGATGCAAATGATTTCAGATTTACAACTGTGTTCATGTTATAAGAATGGGTTCAGAGTTACAACAGTGTATAATATAGGATCAATTTTATAGTATGGTATTTGAAGATGTTATTGAGCTTATTTGGAGATGTTATTTTTCATGCACAATATTATTGAAAATAGAAATGATTGGAAGCTTCAAACTGTGTTTATGATATGGGATCAATTATAGAATCACAACATATGGTATTTGAACAATTTGAGAAGTATGTATGGTTGTTTTAAAACTTACTTGGGGATGTTGCTTATGCACAATGTTATTTAAAAATTTGAAATGATCAGAGGTTTACAACTGTGTTTATGATGGGGAGCACTACAGTGTTGCAACTTATGGTATTTGAATAATTTAGCGGCTATGCCTGTGTTTTAAAACTTACTTGGAGATGTTGTTTCTCATGGACAATGTTATTGCAAACTGAAATGATTGGAGGCTTATGATTGGGCTCATAATATGGGATCACTTTAGAGCTGCAAGTTATGGTATTTGAGAAATTTAAGAGCTATGCATGCGTTTTAATTTTTTAAAACTTATTTGGAGATGATGTTTATCATGAACAAGTGTTATTGAAAATTGAAAAGATTGGAGATTTACAATTGTGTTCATGATTTGGAATCGATTATAGAGTTGTTACTTATGGTATTTGAACAAGAGATGCTACTTTTTATGCACTATGTTGTTGAAACTTGAAATGTTTGGGGGCAAGTTAATATGCAAGTCTCAAAAGACCATGGCTTGATGCAATGCATTTGTGCAGTTTAGCCGCAGAGAAAAATCACCAGATTGCATACATTTGTTATGTTAAATCATTGTTTTTTGGGTCAAATTTGGGTCAGTATAAAAGTGCATCATGTAAATCCTTTAACTCTATATTCTTGAAATTTGCAAGGGTGAGATGCCCTATTTTGGACTCATGACATTGAATTGAAATTTTGAAATTTGTTTCCACTTTTATTACTAAACATAGAATAACTCTATGATTTGTCAAATAAACTTCAATTTGACTGGTGACTTGTATGTAATGATTTGTTGTTAAATAGATGTTGTAGCTGATGCAAATCGGGCAATAGAGCTGGATCCATTTGTGTCAAAGGCATATTTGCAGAAGGGGTAGGCACTTTTCTCTTCATCTTTGTGCCTTTATGAGTCCATTGTGCATGCTCGTTTTGCAATTTGTTCCTTAATGTTATTCAAATATACATTTTTTTGTACAGTATTGCTTGTTTCTCATTGGAGGAGTATCAGACTGCTAAGGCTGCTTTCAAGGCAGACTCTGCTTTGGATGCTGGCAATTCAACATTTAACTCTTGGATTGAAAAATGTGATGCTCGTCTGGTTGGTAAGTCCCCTTTGATATTTTTAGCTTGTTGTGGCTTGACCTAATTTAAAATTACATGATTTCGTTGATTGATACATAGAATCAGTGAGATACATGTGAATTCATCAGTCTTAAAAATTATGTTTTAGATAGGCTCATTGCTATACTTTCAACCTGAATTTTGATTTATAATCCCCTCAGAAAAGAGTGTGTCTACTACTAGGTGGTTGCATATGGCAAGCCTCCATTTAATTTGATGGTAATATTTTTCAAATGGTGCACTGTTCTAGTTAACCCTAGTCTTAGTCAATTGAAACTTCAGTGAGGATGCGACAACTTCAAAGCTTTTGTGTTTGGAAGAACTACATGGAGAGAAAATAATAACAGACAATTGATCTCAAATAATGTCTTCAAATCGTTTCTAATTGTGCATTGCTTTCACCTTTAATACTCATGCATACTGCTGACATCTTCATCTTTTTTCTATAGTAGCAGTGTTTTGATTTGCAACTTTTATAACAGTGGCTCACTCTTGTATCAACATCTTGATCACTGTCATTCATGTCTCAAAACATATTTATACCACTGTCTTTAATGGCACTAAACACCATTATCTTGGCATTATAGAAGCAACACTTTTTTCTTGATCTTTCAAGCCACTTTTTATATCTTATACATTTCCAATACTATCATTGCTCTTCCTTACAAGTTACAACAGTCATTGCTTCTAATTCATATCTCCCTGGCTTCGTTTCACCTCTATCACTATTTTTGCATTATAAGGTCTTTGTTTCTTTTATTCCTTTCCCAGTATATAAGCCACTATCTTCATTGTCATTACAACTTTGTGATCTTCTTTTATTTCATTTATCATTAATTTTCTTATAATTTCATGATTGTGCAGGAGACTTCTAATCTTTAGTTGTTACTGTCATATTTCATGCATCAAATTATTGAAGACAATAGCATTTGTGGAGGTAATAAATCATGGTGGGAAGGTGGCATCTACAAAGTAGTTCATGTCCCTAGTCTCTGCTATCACATTTTGCATAACCAATATTTTTGTAAATCTACTTATGATCTATTGTGAATAGATTGAAGCAATACCTATGGAGAGGATCATTTTGTTTCCTGTGGAAATCTGCCCATTTTTCCTCATCAACATTATTCATACAATTTGTAGAGAATTTTGAGGTAAGTCCCTTTCCATTTTACTTCTATTGTTTCATTTGAGTTCTAGCAAGGAAAGGATCTGGACAAAATGTGGATTAGTGTAGTTGTTTTGCAGTCATTACCAAGTACTCTACAGTTGCATTTGGTTGTACATTTTAGTAGTGACTAGAATACGGTAGTCTCAGATAGTTTTTGGACATATGGAGTGTAAATGCCTCTTAAAGTCCCCTTCATGAACTTGGAACCACCTTATCTCCTTCTATCATGCTCCTACCATGTTGTATCATTCATGAGATGCTTATTCTTTCACTGCAGCCTTCCTACAATACACTCATCTACCTTTTTGACAGTCCCTTTGGTTGAAAACCTCTTTGGAGATCCCATTTCCTCTCACTAGCACATGTTGCTTCTCCTCAAACCTCCATGACTGTCTAGTGTTATTTGCTTGGGTACTAGGTCTATACTCTTGTCTTTACCAGTCACTTTCCTTGCTATCTTGTTCATTGGAACTATTTTCATGCTCATTTGTGCCCCTTGTCATCACACAATTCATCATTTTGTACTTGTCTTCAACAAGCCCTTGACACTATTAAGAGACCATGCATGTTTAGACCTTCAGAGCTTAAAGCATACATGGCAATAGTTTGGAAGGAAGCTCATACATTTCCTTAGCAAACAACAACAGTTGATAAGCTTTCCGTAACATCTGTAAGACTTGAAAGCCATTCAAATCATAAATCTATTTATCATTCACTGCCCAATGTCACCTAGAAGAGTTTCTTTAAGGTCTAAGGCTTGTGCAAGATCTATCCTTTCAACTATTTCCATGACTTCCCTGTGCTTCTATCTCTTGCCATTTTTCTTTTTCCGTCTTCATGCTTCCTTGTTGTCAACACACTGTGCAATGTCATTAGCTTCATGACATGACTTTTCTGTATACGTCTTCATCAAGGTTATCATATGACTTTTAGATGATCATGAAGGTCTCTAGCATGGCTTAATCTAACATTCCCTGCCATGTCTCATTAATCATGACAGTATCCAATAGTCTCTATTGCCTTTTTCAACATTCATCTTGTAAGCTTCTTCTAATGCCTCTTTTCAACCATGCCCATTTGTATTCATGTTTGTGAAGGCCTTTCTGTATAGAGTTTAGGAGAACTTCTCATGCACTAGGGGAGAGGAGCTAGAATGTTCTCACCCTAACTTCACGCTTCTCAAAATCTTATGTGGAAAATTCAAATTACTCTCAATTTTTAACAGCCTCTTATTTGTCAAGTCCTCTATTTAAAAATAAAATTTGGCTGGCAGGTATAAAGGTATAAATTGTAGCCCTTTGGCACCATCCCCCAAAGCTTGTGCCAAAATGGGGGCTTTGACACATAGTAGAGATCCATTAAAAATAATAAAAAATGATTTTAAGTTAGAAGTATTTAGTATTTGTGCACGCTGTGGTAAATATACTTCAAAAAGAAAGGTGGAAGTATCAATTGTAAGTGATTGACAGTTTCATATCTTAGAAAACTGGCAGTTAATTTAAATAGGGGGATATATGGAAAACTGGTAGTTTCAATAATTGCTCATAGGAGCAAAGATAAAAAGCCTGGTGAGAGGCTAGTGTCTGTTGAAGATGGTGCAAAGGAGCATTGGGCAACATATGGGTGAAACTTCTTTGCTTGATATGATTATGAGGTAAGTAGTATTTAATATTAATGTACAAAAGATAATGTCTTACCATACTAAAAGAAATGTTTTGCATTCAAATTATAGAATTCAATTTTTATTTACATCATAGACAGGAGAGCATCCGATTGCTTTTACAGTATCAGAGTATAAAAAATAATTCAATATTTTTGTGTTGTCTAGGAATGTGAATCAAATGGAGCCAACAAAATGGTTCAGCATCTTTGGGATTTGCTTTCCAAAACCAAATCAGGATAAAAGTATGGTAAGTTAACTACATATATTGTTTCAATAGTCAAATTTGGAGTTTGAGCCTACTATTTCTGAAATCAATTGATTCCATCTATGTAGGGAGCTATGAACTCAAGTTCGCGGATGACTTTTCAAACAATGATTAGTGATTCCAATGCATTACTGACTTGTGGCATCCTTAAGTAGTTTTAAGGTTAATGTTTAATATTTTGTGTTTTCCAGCTATGATAAGAAAGATGCTACGTTATTAGTTATTAATGTATCTTAAGGATTAGTATATACCAAAAATAAGAGATCTTGGAAAATGGCTATCGATTTTTATAAGTTGAATTTAGTGTGTATCAAATTTCTTTAATAATACTAATTTTATGATTGATGTATTGGACAGAAGTGCAATAGATTGGTAGGTTATCAGGAGTGTGGACTTCTAAAGCAGTAAAGCTTTTGATGGGTTAATTATGAGTTAAAATGTAGAAGGTATGATCATTGGTACATACTTTATCTCTATTTAATGTGGCTGGTTTCCCCTAAAGATATATGCTTGTCATTATAATAAGGGGAACAAACCACATGTAATGTATTTTCCAATGGCATCATTCACTTCATTCTTATATTACACATTGAATAACTTAACCATTGAGTTTAAAGTATCACTAGTCATCCTCCCGTTAAGCTTTGCTACCCTTGAACTATAGATGGAAAAAATTGAAATCATGTTTAGTGGAAAGTACTAGTATACATGGTATGATTATTCTTTAAAGGGTACTAGCTCAATGGAAGAGCACCTAATTTACAAGTAGGATGATGATGGTTCGATTCCATTGTGCCCTAATATGACTAAATACATGACTAAATTAATGACTAAATATATGACTAAATTAATGACTAAATATATGACTAAATAAATGACCAAATAAATGACTAAATAAATGACCAAATAAATGACCAAATAAATGACCAAATAAATGACCAAATGACCAAATAAACTACCAAATGACCAAATAAACAACCAAATAAATGACTAAATATATGACCAAATAAATGACTAAAATAGTTTAGTCATAAATTTGGTCACGAGATAAATGACCGACAATAAACTACCACTGGTCACGTGACCAAATTTGGTCATTTATCTACAATTTTTGGTAGTTTATTTGGTCATATATTGCTGTTTTGTACTAGTGATGGAGACAACCAGCCAAGTTCAAGGACTATGTGGTATTAGTTAGTCAGTTGGTAGATAGTGAGCCTTCCATTTATCAGGAGGCTGCACAACATCAGGTGTGAAGAGATGTGATGGTTGAGGAATATACCTCAATAATGCAAAACAATGTGTGGGAGGTAGTGCCTAGACCAACATATAGGATAGTGGTTGGGTCACGCTGGATCTACAAGATCAAGCACGGTGTATATGGTAGCATCGAGAAATACAAGGCAAGGTTCGTGGCAAACGGGTTCTCTCAGAAGGAGGGAATAGACTATGAGGATACATTTTCTCCTGTGGCTAGGTATACTTCTATACGAGCTATGATCTCATTTGCAGCACATATGAGATGGCATATCCATCAAATGGATGCCAAGACAACATTCCTCAATGGTGAGTTGAAGGAGGAGGTATACATAGAGCAACCAAAAGGCTTTGTAGCACACAACATAAAGACCCACATGTGCATATTGAAGAGAGCTTTGTTTAAACTCAAGAAGGTAGCAGACATTCTAAAAAAGGCATTGGGGAAGGCAAAATTCATCTTCTTTAGAGATAAGTTGGGTGTTGTGCAAAACAACTTCCTCGCTAAGAGGGAGTGTTAGTTAGCTTGGATAACTGTTTGTCCATTTGCTAAACAATATTAAATGATTGTTTTTAAGAAGTTAGTGTATATATAATTATTTAATGCATTATTTGATTCCCCTAGGTGACACCTTGCAACCTATTTTGTTATTGGTTGTTGGGTTGTTTATTTATCTCAATTGTTGATTAAGATTTGATCTCGGTCGTTGGTTCTCCAACGAGGGTAGTATAAAAAGGGGTCTAGAGGCATTTGAAAAACACACAGACACAACAACAAATACAAGTTTAAGAAGCATTTGCAGTGTTAGCAAATGAATTTACAGTGATAACAAATAGTCTTGCAGTGTTAGCAAGGGCACAGTGATAGCGTTGGGAGATAACAGTGGAGGAATATCAACATAAGAAATTGGGAGGTTGTCAGAGCTCTGCCAGTAAGAGGCAAATAGTTTTTTGTATCTCTTAATTTGCTAAAGATTAATATATTTCTCATGTGTAGTACTGGTTGATGGATTTAAGCTCTTCGTGCATGCAAATTCATAAATTACTATTAAAAAAAGGCCAAATTACTTAGATTGGTCTTGCAAATAGATAACTGATTTTATGATGAAACATGTTGTAATGCACAAAATTTTATTAAGAAAACTCAACCATTTAAAAAAAAAACTAAGACAAACATCACTACCAACACAATTATAATTCATCTAAGAGGTGCAATACCTCAATTAAGTGACAATGCTTAAGTGGAAAATAAATTTTGCATTAATACCTATATCCCTCAAGTTTATTTTGTTTCCAATGATAATAGTTTCTTTAGCATGATATAAGAATGACTCTCTTGCAAGTTTCTTTAATATTGACTGAAGAAGAGGCATAAGCCTCACATCCATCAAAGCCCTGAACAACTAAATCTGTACAAAGAGGTGTTCCAAGGATGGAATCACCACCCGGGGAAGAGCCAAAAATGGTCCCAAGAGGCACATTGACCTCAACAATCTCCTGAGAAGAGGAAACAACCTGAGAAAAGCTCCTAATAGATGAGTCCTTCATAATAGAGTAGTGTTGGGAGGAGGCCCCCTTCCACCAAGAAGCAGGTTTTTTAACCTTTTCCAATCCACACTGATCTGTTAAGTGACCAGTTTTAAAACATCTACATTTAAAGGGGAGTCCTTCATAATCCAAGGATTGGATCCAAGATCCTTTAGGATGATTCAACATAATCTTATCCGGAAGACCCTTGGAAAAATCCAAATCAACCAAAATCCTAGCATAATTAGAATGAAGAATATCAGTAGATTCCTCATCAACCATCAGAAAGTCCCCAAGAGCCTCACCCACAACATCAAGCAGAGAGTCTACCCAAAAATGAAGAGGGAGGTTGTGAAGCTGCACCCAAGTAGGAACCTTAGAGAAAGTCTTAGAAGAGGCATCAAAGTCAGGATGCCAAGGCTTCATCATGAGCATGAACCAGACATCCCAGCTGAAAAAATTATCGCATAGAATCAAATTCCTATCAGCAGGATTTTCAAACTTAGCAATGAAGAAACCCCTAGCTAGAGGGAAAATGTGAACTATTTTAGAGATGATGGGTTCCCACTAGCGAGTAACCCAAGCATGTAAATCAGAAAGACTCAACTAGAAGCCCTTAAACCTACAAATAAGACCATGCTCCAAAAAAATAGCGGAAGCACCTTCAATGTCTTTCACAACCTCATCATCTAGAGAAAGAATCAGAGGGTTAGAGACATGGACAAGGGCCACACCCCTTTTTCCGGGAGCCAAATACTATTTAGGGACAAGAGATTTACGCAGAGAGGAGCCTCCAGGAACAACATAACGCTCCCCAACCTTAACCGATGGATCACCATGGGAACCAACATCCACAGCCGCCGACAACACCAAAACTCGACCAGGAAGAGGAAGGGGGGAGGTTGTAGCTGGAGTAGCAAGTGTGGGATGTAGAGCAGTATCCACTGCACACCCAACAAGATTTGAAGCAGCATGGGCATGCAACCGACGACCAACAACTACAGTTGCAACAAATGAAGAAGCTGGATGACCAATAGCTACTAATGTTAGATTTGAATCTAGATTAAATAAAATTACTAAAAAAGACAAATTAATTCATTTCTACAAATTCATAAATAAATAAAAGTATAATAATAAGATTCTTAATTAAAACGTATGAAAAATAAACTTTTATTAATGACATTATTAAATGTATAAATATGAGATATGTATTCACTTCAATCTTAAGTTTTAACTTCATAAATAACTATATGTTTAAAATGCCAGTATCCCATTCTCTACGTATCCCTATATTTCTAATTACATTGTAGGCGTTTCCATTTTGGAAAGCCCCGACCTCTTTTGCCTGATCGACGATTGCAATATGTGGAGAGCGGAAAATGACTACCATTAGGAGCTTCTTGGCTGACGTCCATCCTGTAGTAGAAATTTTATTGACCACCCGATCACAGCTAATGGTAACGCTAGTGTTTTCATCCAATTTGGCGACCACCAGATCACAACGTAGGTGGAAAATGGTCTTCATGGTTTTCAGTTTCCCAAATTCGATCTTCATGGGAACATCCACCTTCAAACGTAGAGGAATGTTTCCCTGATGCCGCTGTGTAGTCAGTGTCGAAACCATCTCACTGGTAATTTCAACCTTATTTCCAATGAGATTAATATTTAAATTATCAGTACTCCCATGGCCCTAATAAAACACAGGCAGTTTACCCCTGCAGAGCTCTGTGTCGGTGTAGAAAACCCCAAGATAGCTATTTTTCAAGTAATCTATGCTGATCTTTTCATTCAGATTCCTCGCTCTCACAACCATCCCAAATTGTGAAGAAACGATAGCATCTCAACCTAGGGCAAAACTGGTAATCTGGCATTTGTCGACAGTATTTGGGAATTCTGGGCTGGAAGATGAAGTAAATAATGGCGACAACTATGACAGTGGCAACAATTAAGAGCTACAGGAGATATACTGTCCAGAAGAGGCAAAGGCAATAAAAATTCCAGCGACGCTTTGGAGGGCAGGAGTATTTTTCGAGGAAATTCCCTGCGCTGTAAATCCTAGACAAAATTAGTAGCGGGATCTCCATTTTGGGCTTCGAGGTTTGATTTGGGAACTAGAGGAGCACTTGGCGGCGAACTTTGGCACACAACCTTCTCTACATCTTCCTTGCCCAGATAAACCCTAAGGGATTCTTCCATGACTAATTTTGTAATATATCATCCAACACTATTTTTAGCTCGATTCTTCTCTATTTTTAGTTGGAAAAGCTTATTTTTTTAGCTCAAAAAGAATTGATCCCAAACGAAAATTGGGGCAGAAAGATCTGCGAGTTGTAAAGGGGTGAGATTTTGAAAAGAAAAAGTTCAGGGAAGAAATTTGTGAAGGAGAAGAGCATTTGCTTTGTGTGAGTTGTGGGAATCTCTTCATCCTGCCATATTTTACACGATTTTCTCCTGGATCAGTCTTTGCTTAACTTTCCTTGACCACTCTTGAACGTTTCATCGATTTGACGTGTTTTTGGGTATCTGGTTTCAGAATTTTTAGACATTTTCTTTGCTTTTTTCAGAGGATTTAGGGTTTTTGTGTTGGATGGTCTATGGATTTGTAGCCAGTTCTGGGATGGGATGGTAATGGACTTTCCTTGTCTTAAATCTGATTCTTGTTTGAGCATTCAACACAGTTAATCTTGCCATGGACAAGTCTAATGGTGAGCTCTTTGTTGTAAAGTCCGCGACAGGGGACTCTGTTACTTGTTTAGAAAATGAATTCAACATTCTCAAGAGTCTAGATTCTCCACACATTGTGAAATGTCTGGTGAAGGATTACAGTGTAGAGAATGGAGTGGAGATGTGTAATATGTTCATGGAGTATGTGCCAGGGGGCAGTGTGGTAGATCTGCTGAGTAAATTTGGAGGACAATTGAATGAATCAGTGATCAAATCCATGACAAGCAGTATTCTCTGTGGATTAGATTAACTCCATAAGCAGGGGAATGTGCATTGTGACATCAAGGGAAGGAATGTGCTTGTGGGAGGCACTGGCATGGTGAAGCTTGGCGACTTTGGATCTGCTAGGAGAACAAAGGAAAAGGGGCTAATGAGTGATTTAAGAGGTACCCCTGTATGGATGACTCCTAAAGTGGTGAATCAAGTGGAGCAAGGATTGCCTTCAGATATTTGGTCTATGTGTTGCACAGTTGTTGAAATGGCCATTGGAATGCTGCCTTGGGGCACCGGTTCGAAACCCCTTGCAGCCCTGTATCTGATCAGTTGCACAGACCAATTGCTAGAATTGCCTGCTTGTCTTTCACCTCAAGGTCGAGATTTTCTAGAGAAGTGCTTACGTAGAGATCCAAAACAGAGGTGGACTGCTGCACAACTGTTGGAATATTCTTTTCTCTTTGAGATCAACTGTTGTTCTGTAGCAAAGGTGAAAAGGGCTCCTCTATCTCCTACAAGCACTTTGGATTCTGGTAGCCCTGTTTGGGATTCTACTTCTTCTAGTTTGTGTCAATGTGTCCCATTTTTGTCTCTGGCCATTGCAAGATCTTGCGTGAAAGGTGAAGAAATAGGGGAGGAAAAGGAGCCGGTCAAGAGACTTTCAGCTAAGGATAGATTGGCCGCATTGGCTGTAGGATGTGAGAAGCCCGATTGGTTTTCAAGACCCCCAAGTGGCCACTGGATTGTTGTTAGATCCAATTCCTCCTTTTCAAATGCCCAAAATTATTCCGCAGAGGTAGAAAGAAAATCCGTCATGGAAATCAGTGCTAAGGAAAACAAACATTTCGCACATGAAATTTCAGATTTAGAGGCTTCTAGTGAAGATAGTCAGTGCGAATTGGAGGTGCCTTCAAGGTCAATAACATCATCTTTGATTGTTGATGACTGTCAGGAGTTGTCTGAAGTTTCCTTAAACCACACTTCTTCCCTCCAGAAACTCCCTCCTGAAATTCATAGCAGAGTAGAAGAAAGAGAAATTCCTTGCGACTCTGCCACTCAAAGTGGACAAATTTGTCTCCCTTGTTGTATTATGCTTGTTCAACAATTTTGCCCCCAAAATTGTATGGGAGGGCAAGTATGCATTAGCTGTAGGGCAGAAACACAAAATTTTATTTCAATACATTTAAATTGGTTCCATATTTCTTGTCTTGTGGGATGATTTTAGTTGTAATGGTGTTTGTTATTTGATAAAGTTTTCTATTTTAGATTCTTGTATTTCTAGATTAAATTGTATACGATATTTTCATCATCAATATTTTAGATCATATTACATGATTCATCTAATAATTATCTATTTTTCTTTTGGTACTTTTCATTATATGGAACAAGTTCAAATTAGTTTCCTTTCTTCATGCTATTTTTTTATCTTCACATTTTTGTTTGGCAATTGAAGTCCTGCTCAGAGATCTATGGTTTAAGATTATTTATTAGATTTGTGACAAAAGAATATTTAGCTTGGCACAACAAAGATAAACTCCAATGAACCATCAAAGAAGAATTTACAGCTGTTTGCTTTGTGATGAAAACCGGTATGGGTAGACATAATGAACAAGAGCAACTCAAAAACAAGTAACAAGAGCAACTCTAAAATTGGAGTGATAAAATGGTTGATGATGAGGAGTTCCTCAATTCAATTATGAAGGGTTCGACTTTAGAGCTCATCAAATTGGATATGAAGTTCAAGCCTTATTATGGAGCCACCCATTAAAAATTATTTTAGTAGAACAAATAGCACCCTTTCATTGCCCACGGTTTTTATGAAAGCACTACCTTTGTAGGCCCCTCATTATTCTTTGCTTTTATAGTTTTTTCAAATTTAGTTTTATGGTTTTTATACAACCCACCTACTACTATGATTTTAGATGAGCAATCTAAGCTAGTCACAGCTTTGAGTGTGCTATTTAAGCTAAATTTATTTATTTATTTTATAGAAAAATCACCTTGTTCTTACAAATAATCTATAAAAGTAATTAGTTTGTCAAGAAGAGTAACAAAATGGTAACACCCTTTATTCTTATTAAAGTGCTACCTTTGCAAGTCCCCATGATTGTTGACATATCATATTTAGGATAACATGCTTGATGTTTCCCTCCACCACATATCTAACTTCCATTAGCATAAAGATAATTTTAGGAAAAGGTTTTCATGGTGTTCTCATGGTTGATTTTCGGGGAAAGCTTAAACAATATACACTAAGCTTTGATTTGTTTAAGTGATTCATCTCAAATTACACTAGTTTTTTTTTTTTTCTAATTGGACCTACCTATTAATGCAATCTCATATTAGCTTGTTCAATATAATCCACCTATTAGTATGATTTTAGATGAACCACTTAAGAAAGTCAAGATTTAGAATGTGTTATTTAAGCAATATTTTATTTTTATCACTACATATATCAAATAATTTCTAAAAATATTTAATTTGTCAAAAAAATAATGAAATATAATACCTTGTGTATATAAATACCATTTGATTTTTTTCCTAGAACTATAATATTCTTCCTCAATTTTGTTCAAACTTATTCTTATGGCTCAAATTAAGAACACAATTATCTCCTAATTTTATAATGTATCTCAACTTAACTTCATCAACTCAAAAAAATATTAATATAAAAGACAATATTTAAGTACGAAAGAGAGACAAATACAAATTTTGATCTCATTATACACTTCAAGTGTTTTCCCATAGATAGATAGATAGATGTAAGTTGAAGAGATGTTATAAGATTTGGGATCAATTCATTACTCCTCAACACCAGAGAGAGTAAACTCCAATGTACCCCAATCATCAATATAGAATGCACTTCTAATTGGCGGGGGATCTTTCTTTGTAGGTGTATCTTTCATTGAGTGATTTTATTTAACATCTTTAGAATCATCAATTATTTTTTAAAGATTGGATAATTAAGGATATGTTAATTTATGCAACATCTCTACTAAAATATTTAACATTTAGCACATCAATGTAGAGGGTATGAATAATATATTGTGTAGCCAAGGATACCTTATGAAAATGGTATAAGATAATCAACTAGACATTTCATTGAATAAAGTATCTAAAGTAAGTGATCCAATTGTAATAGTAAGAGTAATAGTACCTAAGCAGTGTCTTGCAACATTGTTAAACCCTCTAATAATAGGATCTAATTTTTGTAATTTATGCAAATGCATAGTAAAATTTTCAAGCAATCTTTGTTCCAATTATTTAAACTAGATCCTCAATAAGCTACAAACTATTTTTTACCTTATGATACCTCACCACAATATATAAAGGTAAAGATTCATTAATAATTTGCTCATCAAATGAACAAATGTAATGTTCATTATGACCAATAGATTAGATCAAAGAATTCCTAGTGGTTAAATGGTATTAGGATTTTCGCAGATCTTTTCCAAAGTTTGTAGCATGATATTCTTTAGTTATCTTGAATCTAAGCTTAGAAATAAGAGAAAAAATAATTTTATTAGATGGAAAAATGAGCTATTGGAATGAAAAATATTGACCGTTGACCAATGTTTATGTCCAACTATATGATAATTAGGTGGTGCAATAGATTCTGAAATTGAATCCTTGTACATGTGAATGGCTACAAATTAGTAATGTTTTTAATTGTTTTGTGAATTAATAGTGAAATGTTGGTTGCGTATTCTAACCATTTGAAAAGACTCATAGAATTCGAACTGCAACACAATTCAATCCAAATTGAAATCAAATCTCAAACATGTCGCAAATTGGCAATATACCATCACAAATAATTATAAATTCATCATGAAATCATTCTCATGTTTAAATTCAATCAAGACTTTAAACACATGTTTACTATTTCACATGGAATCCCCTAATCCCATGAATTATAGGATTTAAGCTCCCAAATCATAATTTGGACGTTTTCAACTTCATCCAATTCAATATCCTATAAACGAGCTCTCTGAAATTTATTCCTCCATATTCCCCTTCAATTCTTTTTCTATAATTTCAAACTCATGTTACTAAACAAGCAATATAGGGTTCAATCTCTAGTATTTTATTTTAAATTTAATACATACAAAAATCATCTTTTTAATAAATTTTTATTTTCATTCAATTCCATTTGTAATGATTACTTTTTTAGACTTTTATTAGATGAGTCAAATAATGACTCATCTAATCAAAGTCTAAAAGTTTCAATCTTTATAAATCTATTTTTCTTCATGACACGTAATCATAGATTCACAAGTAAAATTTGTATGTGTTTATTGTAAATCTTGATCAATGTAATGACCAAATAGAAGTATTTTTTTAAGTGAACTTGACTCTTCAAAAGATCAACTTGAAAACCAATGTAGGTGGAAAGATCCTTGGTTTACAAATCTTTGGATCCACAAAGCACTTATAAATTGTATCTTTTATGAGTATATCAAATAGTGTGTTCTAAAGTACATCTTTTATAAACGACTGTCTTTCAAAATCTGTCAAACATTAATATGAGAAGATAATACTAAATTAATTCTCAACTAAAAAGTTATTTGGTGCTTTACTCTAAAAAATTCAAAGCTTAGCTTAGCTTTACTGGAATGGATCAGGGGCGCCATTATTGGGGTTGGAGCATTCAACACAGTTAATCTTGCCATCAACAAGTCTAATGGTGAGTTATAATATAATCTTGAGATTCACCATGTAGTAGGCATTGATATTGACTTGGTGGGATACACATATTTAAGTATGAAGGGTAAACTTATATTGATATTGACTTGGTGGGCTACACATATTTATCCAGGTGTCTCTTCTCCATAATCCCCTCCTCCAACTTTATCTTCTTTATATCTTCTTATCCCTCTCTATCTTTGTCTCTCAGTCCAACTCTCTTTCCATCCTATCTTATAAAAAACATAGCATAAGCTTGTTGGTAATGGAGTCTAATTATCCTATTGTAAAAGAATGAACAACACTACATTTATTGTTTACAAAATAGTAATTATAATTAAAAATAAAGTTACATTTAATTTAAAAATAAAAAACTAACAAGACAATTATACAATGTTTCTATTCAAATTGATTAATTTTAGATACAATATTGCCACCAAATAAATGAATGCATTTTTAGTTCCTCCAACATTAATACGGCGTACCCATTGCACACCAAGGTGCGATTGCTAGTTTTAGGAAAGTTATACATAATAACATAATATTAAAGTTTCAAGTAAAAGTGAGCAAAGTGGTTTGACATTTTAATATTAAATGAAATGAATTAGATTCTCCCATATATAAGTTTTCAAATATTAATGTAATGTATCACTAAGCATTGTTTATTTATTCTTTCTTTTAATGATTTGTTGATACTTCACATATTTCCTTGGAAATGTAGTATCGAAACTCAATTAAACGCCTTCGTTGATAACTACGCCATGTTCTTCTATTAATTGTTTATCCTTCACTCATTTCCTAAAGGGCCTGTTTGGTTCCTGGTATTAACTTGGAATAGTAATTATTTAATGCGAGAATTAAGTAATTTGCCGTTTGTGGCAATTTTTTGTAATCCTGAATTAGAAAATTAATCCCCATTTTTGGGCCAATACTTGGATTAATTAATTCCAAAATAAGCTTTTCATGGATTCAAAATTACAACAAAATGTATAAGTTTTTCGGGTCCGTGCGTGAACGGTTAAGGGATTATAATTTTGTTTTTTTATAATTTTTTATAATATTTTTTTAATAAATTTTAATAATTTTATTTTTTTAAAGTTAATAATACATATTTTAATTTAAAAATATATAAGTTAAAAATAAATATATATTTTAATTAAAAAACCAGCAACAAAAATGATAAGTTCAAAAATTACAATTTATAAGAAAATATTTTTTTTATAATTATAATTTTTTAATAAGTTAAAAATACATATTGTTCAAATTAATTAAAAAAATGAAAAATAATCCTTATTCCAATTCCACATTATGGGATCCAAACCCAGAATAGATTATTCCAGCTTTCATTTTCAGGATTAATTAATCCGAGAATAGGTCCTTATTCTAGAATAGGCCTATTCTGGATAAATTAATTCCATGCACCAAACAGGCCCAAAGTTCCTTGGAAATCATAAACATATATTTGAAATTCGATCCTTCCTTTCAAAAGTTACATGCTTTTATTTGTTACAGATTAAGGAATATACTCATGGGAGATTAATTCTATTGTCCGACGACCTCCCATATCTAATGATTATCTTTTCTCATCTTCCATAATGATTACACCAATGAGATTTCTATAGAAGCATTAATTTTTTATTTTTTGAATTTTTTTTCTTATTTGCTGATTAAGATTAAATGTTGATCGCGTGAATGCTGCTTCAGATCAGATCATAAATGGAAGGACGTGGCTATCCTCTCCACAAAATGCACCGTTGAGTTTTTTTTGGAAATTCAGAAAACACAACAAAATTTTACGAAATTTTCAGGATGAATTCTTCATGATCAGAAAGGTTTATGGTATAAAACAACAAAAAATCTGTGAAAAAATCACTGTGTTTTTTGCAGATCTGAATTTTTTTTCAAGATTCTGGTTTTATGATGTATTCTGTCACGAGGATAGCCTACGCCTAAATGGAATACGGACTCCAATATTAATATTGCTAATAATTAAGATAATGGCTGAATATTATTTCAACATACCGTCCATCACAAGTGTAGAAATGATGTGACCTACTCAAAAGGGTTAGGTGCAGTACCATAACGATGATTCTGCTAGGAAAATAAGGATTTATATTTTTGCAATAATTTTATTTGTTTTCCATGATTAATGCATCTACAAATTCCTTACATTTCATCTCATCTCATTAAGAATTGATCTATCACCACACAACTCGAGGGATACAGTTGAGGCGTCCGTATTGGATCATCTATTACAACATGCTCACATCCCTCACTCTACTATTGAATCTGTCAACAACTTGCTGAGTACGTCGATAAGTCACCATGCATTAAAATTGGATTCACCTAGCTTTGACTACAATTACCATTAAGAGATAAGATAAGATAATTCTTAACGTCCATGAGGCTAAACGTAGCCTAAGGGACAACCCCACAAATTAAGCCAATTTTAGTAACTCGGTTTTTTTCTTGTGCAAGTTGACGATGAGCACTCCCAACTTCTCAATGCACTCCTCATTGAATAAATTATGCCAAGAGTTATCCGATAAAATAACTGCAACTTTGTCCCTACTGTCCTTATATACACCACATTCTAAAATAAAGTGTTGTTCAGTTTTCACAATCGTAGAATTGCAAATCATGCAAACTCCCTCTTCCTAAGCCTATTTTGGCCTCTTCCAATGCTTGATCGCACAATGGAGTTGATGAGAATTGCTTCTCAGCTGGGAAATAAGAGTTTTAACTCTCCAAGAGATGTTAGCTCCTATGTACTCTTTTTGAAGTTGATCACATGTGGGATTGAACTCATTGATGTAATATATTTTCTTCCTTCCAAGCCCATTTCCCCAATTTCTCTTGTAAAATTTCTCCATAATGAAGACCTTTAATTCTTTGTTATTCGTAGGGCACGTATTGAAATAGATATTCCATTTACTCATCCACTTTATATTTTTTTGCGTCCACATTTTTTTTCATTTGCACAATATATCATTAAAGACAACTTTAGATCATCTAACTTATTCCATTTCTTTGGTCCTTTTTAGATAGCTAATGAAACACACCATAACAAGTGCCTCAATAGGGGCAGCCCCCGTTTCACTTAGCATTATATCATATGAGACAATGCTTTTGATTTTAAACTTGCTTGTGATCAAATGCTTTTGGATTCTCTCAATTTGCTTCCACTGTGAGACTAAAGTGCTGTTGGCCCATACTTCACACCCATAAAGAACAACTGAAAAAATTAAAAGACCAAACAGAGTTTGAGTAGTTTTCCAATCCCAAACCTCTACCTCCCAACATCTATTTTGGAGAGCATAAAGTACCTTCCATCCACCTAACGTTCTTTTCTTTCTACAACCATCTCACTTTAGATTTTTGTTGAAGTCAATGCCAAGATATTTGTACTCCACAACTTCCTCAAGAATGTTTCCTTGAAAATAAAACTTATGCTGATGTTGTTTTTTACTATTAGAGAAAACCATGACTTTAGTCTTGTTGATATTGACCCGCATTCCCACCATTCTACAAAAAATCTCAAGGGAAAATAAGTGTGTTGGCAAACCATAGGAAGATTTGGCAATCAAAATGAGGTCATTCGCATAGAGGAGCAACCTTATTACATATTCTCCCAACTGGATACCCTCACCATTTTGCATGTTTAACCACTCTTCAAGTTTGTCGATATATAAGCCAAACAGAGCAGGTGATAGACGACACCCTTGTTTGACCTCAATATCGCTCCTAAAACATTCAGAAATGCCGATTGAAGTTCTGATTTTGAATTTTACCTCTTCATACATCCCATGAACAACAACTTTGAGATGCATAGGGATCCCTAGTTCTTCCATTTTGAGCCAAAGCTTGTCCCTAGGGATTGTGTCGAAAGCCTTTCTAAAGTCAACAAAGCAACAAAAAACCTCATCCTTTTTCTCCCACCCTTTTTCGATAATGTGCCTTAGAGTGATAGAGCGATCAACTGTCAAGTGTTTTGGTCTAAAACTAGCTTGCCCTTTTGCATGTTTATGTTTTTCTTCAACCCATTTACTGATTCTATTTTCTATCATATTGCCAAATAATTTTGCAAACAAAGGATTGATCATAATTGTCTTGGAGTTTGAGGGGTTATTGACATCACCACTCTTAAAAAGGGATATAGCAAGGCTGATTGTCCAATCTTTAGGAAACCCATGTTGGTTGATACTATTGAAGATTTTTGTAATGTGTGATACAAGGGTTTTCATGCCCCACCTGAGATACTCTACTTGAAGTTCAACCAGGTCCTTAGCCTTATCACCAACCAGCTTCTTAATACCCATCTAGACCTCTTGCACGGTGAAAAGATTTGTCATATTGTTGACCAAGGGTGGTGGGCCCACCTCACCTTCTTGTTCATATAGTTTCCTAGCACAATCAAACCATTGAGTGGTTGTAATATTATTTTTAGTTTGTTTCCTTCTTGGCTGAAGTTCCTTCTAGAAAATTTTGGGGTTATTTTCACTAACAAAAATTAACTCCTCTCTCCTTGTGACCATAAAATCAACCTTTTTCATCTTTAGAATCTGCTTGTAAACTTTAATGTCACTGTTTGTTTTATTTGACTCTCTTAGAGTCCTCTTAGCCATTTTACATTCCTTATCGAACCACACATTGATTGGAAAATAGTTTGTTTCAGACTTTCTATTATTTGTTCTTTTGCACTTTGAAAGAGCCTTATGGATTAGATTTGTTATAGTATGAGTATTAACATTGAGCCCTTGCATGTTCTCCTCCTTACAAAGTCTCTCAAGTGTAGCCTTGAAGATGTTAGCATTTCTGAAGTCAAAAGAATTTTGCCTTGTGAAATAGAATGTTGAGGAGATTGAGATTTTTCCCCAAGTTGCCTATCGTATGCCCATAACAAATTTATGTACATCGGTCTATGATTTGATTTGAGATCCCATATGTGTTCTCCAATTGTACAACATCCTCAATTCTCTCATATAGATTATGTGAATAGATTGCATAATCGACCGCACTTGCAAAATTGTAAGTGTTGCAAGTGAAATTGCCCGACTTTGACCATCTAGCCAAACCATGTTGCAAATTATTAAATCAAAAGTGCCAAATTATTATTTTTGATCGATAATAGTTATATTTTATTAATTTTCAAAATTCATTACATGGCAAAGCCTCCAAATTCCGAAGCAAAACAAGCCACTTAAATGTAGATTTGTCAAACAATCAGCTAAAGACCACCACCCTAAACATGCAAGAAAACCAAAAATAACCATAGAAGCTACTAACAACGCCAAAGGAGAAACCAAAAAATACAAAAGGCGTCCATCTATCAACAAAACATCACAAAGATTACTTGAACTATCTCCCAGCCTCATCCTCAAAGAAGTTCCAGAATGCAGTGTCAACTCCACCAACCCCCCGCTGCCCTGCGTTTATCCTTGCCACCACTACGACCCATACCTTGTTTGCCTGCCCTAAGGGCATCCCCACATCCTCCTGAGCACCACCGCTAGAAGCACCACTAGCCCACGCCCTTGATTGGAGTTGTCTGCGAGGCATGGGATGACCATCCCTCCCCAAGGGCACAAAATATTTTACTGGAGTCACCTTCCTTGTCCTTCGTGCAATAGCCATCACAACCCTTTTCTCATCTAATTTTTGTAGGAAGGAAAGTAGGTCTTGCCACTCTTTCCTGGCACTCACCAAATGTATCTCCATTGGTCTGGTGGATGACCAAACCACCAAAGGCTGCAACTCATCAGAACCCCTGCCAATGAGCCACCATGGGCCATGATACATATGCAGTCCAACACCAATCTCTGCCCGTGCCACAATTCCTTCCATCCCGTCTGCCCATTTGGGTTCCAAGCATGTATGGGCCACCGGGAGCACCTCTTCCCGCGAAGAACCCGTCATCAACGCCAAATCTAGGAACATATAAGATATGTCGAGGTTGGTCCTCAGCCTCAAATTGTGGTTAAGAAACTCCTCACTCAGAATCTGCACCACTGTGTCCCAAAAATCCACATGATCTATCTTAAAAATGTTGCGCATCCTTTGGTTTGAAATGACCCCTATGAAACCAGGAAGCTTGCCTGTTGTTTGGAGAGAAAAGATTGCCTCCATCGCCAAGTTTCTCAGAGCACAGACTAAAAAAGTGAGAATTCGGTGCCTTTTCATCCCCACTTAAAGGTCGGTCCATGCCTCGAAACTTGCACATACCCGTGCGAGATGTTAAAAATTCACATTTTGCACTTCACACAAGTCTTGAGATTTTAGCAATCCGGCCCCATACTTCCCCACACACTTTTTGCAGGCCAATCTTCCTTTCCGCTTACATAGGGAGAAACAACTGTATGAACCCTGTTTGAGCAATTTAATTCAAATGAGCACATGTGAACCTGACATTGATAGATATTTGTACTCCAAAAATCGTAGATCTTCAAAGAGCTCATACTTATCCATTAAGGACCCATTCGTCCCAATGTTAGAGTTTGTCAGCAATTGGGTTTGCTTCTCTAAGAACATGTGCCACTTTAAAGTCTTTGAATGCCTTTAGTAGGGTCTGAATTCTCCTGATGTGTGTGTTGAGGTACCAGGTGTCCATTTGGCCTTTGAAAATCCCATTCACCATGAGTTGTGAGTGACCCTCGAGATGTAGTTTTCAGATCCCTAACTTCTTAGCCATTAGTACTACACCAACCGCCACCATACATTCGACCTCATTGTTAGTAGCATTAGGCAACCTTTTAGCTCCAAGCACCAGAATACAAACATTCTCATTACAGGCTACACATCCTGCCCCCGATGGTCCCGGGTTGCCTCTAGAAGCCCCGTCAAAATTAAGCTTGATCCATCCATCCTCTGGTGGACTCCAAATGCACCTTTGATCATTCTTCTCTAGAGGTTTAACCCTCATAAGCCCATTAACGGGCCAAAAGTGCCAAATTATTAATAGAGTTAAGAGAGCTATAAAATTTATCGCAGATTTCAGAATGTAACGTGTATCTTCTTTATTAACAGTTACCAAGGAAAAAAAATCAGCAACTATCATTGCTAAACTCCAAAATGGGGTCCAAGAGGGGGACGAAAACGTCTAAAAAACAAAGTAAAACCCATATCTTACCAAGGGGAACACTTGGTTTTTTTTTTTCTTTCAAAATTTTCGTATATATTTTACGATTTAGTTTTCTAAATAGCCATTGATGAAAGGGACACGCTAAGGTCATCATCAAATCTACTTGTTCCAAGGCTCGAGGCCATACGCTCTGTATACCTCCACTGGCTTCCACATTAACTTTTCAATCAATCTCTACCCACCAATTCAATCATTGAGTAGGATTTGTAAAAGTTCTGTCATGACATTGTTTTCTCAGATTGGGCTCTAACGATGCTTGAGCCAAGAGTTTGTTTTCCCTAGTAGGACGTCAATAGTTAGAGCCACGTGTCAAGCATAAAATGCTCTTTCCATGCACAAAATATTTTCCAAGAAATCTCTTCTGAGTTGTAGATGGTGTTTGCTCATCATTTATTTTTCTTTCCTTCTGTTTACTTAAACTGAGTTCAAACTTCTCCACCTTAGTTGTGTTGTTACTTGCTGGTGTACATGTTATTATTAATATACTAACATTAATGCATAAGTGTGTAAGCAAGTATATGTGATATTATCATATATATCCTAGAAATATATTCATAGCTTGTTGAGACAAAACAATCGATAGATTAGTTATATAATCATGACTTTTATGCAAGGGCATTCAAACATATATTTATGATTAATATTTGAATCCTTTGGTTCAATATACATATGTTCAGTATAATTAAGCACTTATTTCACATTCTTTGAGGTAATCTAATGTGTTTCTTTAATAAGTTATGTTCATTCAACAAGTAAACAAATTGAAGCTGCATTCTGACACACAATTCTAGGGAGCTTAAACCATTGACATATGTTCCCTTTAGATAATAACATAATTTTATGGAAGCACAAATTCAATTACAAAAGGTGAAAATCGTCCTATTTACCTCATTTTGGGAACCATATATCACATTGGGTTGACATCCAAATAAAAGAATGATTACAAGGCTAAATCTTGAATTCCAATATTAAATTTGTATAATCCATATAGATCTTGTTCAATCAAAATTTGGACCTCGCTAACTATCGTCCAAAATTCATTAGGAGATAACCAAAAGGGAAAACCACAGAACAAGGATTACCAAAAGGAAGAAGCACATACCACATCTTTCTCTTGAAAAAAACTATAAAAACTTACATAACCTACTCAAAACATAACCACTTACATAGCTTTCTCTATCACACGATGAAAATTCACAACCAAAATTACATTGAGACGTCTTTTAAAATACTACCCTAAAATGATAGCTACAATCTTTATTAAGAGTTCAAAATAATAAAATAAGGTCAAAAGGTCTTGCCCTCTGCCCTACCGTAATGGTATCATGAAGCCTCTGGGGCTCTAGCCATAACTTCGAGAAAGAAAACCATTATAGATCCATGTCAAGATTTATGGGTCTTCTCATATACCCTAAATGCTCCAAGAGGACATAATATCCGGATTTCCACATGACCACTACTAAACTCATATAAATCTAAAATGCCACTCACACAACCTCTCATAGAAAATTGTGCTCCTAGAAAAGAAATTAGAGATGAAACTTGCAAACTTATCTAAATCTTACAACATAAAATCAAAGAGTGCATATGGAGTAGGGAAGAATCATCTCCCAAAATAATTGCAAGTTTTTCCTCCATCTCTAAATGCAAGCCTTCTTCAATCTCTCAAATCTCCCCTCATCTCTCATAAATCTACACGAGTTCTCCAAGTGGAGTAGTGGGTAACTACCCCTTTCTTCCTTCCCAAATCTCATATAAATAAGTTTTTCACTTGCAGTTCTTGGATTCGAAGGTATGGACACTAGTAAATTTTAGCTTGTTTTTCGACGAGGATTAGTTGAATTTTTGATACCAATTGGTCGACCAAACGACCATAGCTGTTGTCAAAGTTTTTTCGTCGATTATACAATAGACTAAAATGTCATCAAAATTCTGACGTCTATAGTGGTTGAATTATCAACAGACCCGCCGTCGAAATATCGCTTCAACCTGGAAGAATTATCGATCACGCCTTCCATCTCTACGACCAATGTCCGTCGAAATGGCGATGACTTAGGGTCGAAATTGTCATTGACTGTATAGCATTCTCGTTGAACTACCAAAGAATGTTCGTCGAAATGCCAAAGAATGTTCGTCTTTCTTTCGACAAAAGTTGGTCGAAACAGTCGTCGAACATATAGCACTGTCATCGAAAGGACTATTATCAATCTGTCGAAAAAGCGACACAAAATAATTTTTTTATTAAAAAATTAAATATATTATCAAATTAAGCATAACAATATTATGCTTTAATTGTTTACATAGTAATCATGTCCAATGGCATAATTTAATTAGGGCCAATAGAATAAATTACAACAATTACATCAAGTGGCATAATTTAAAGTAATTACCTTTGAAAGAAAAAAAAGGTTTACATTCATCAATAGACACACTCAAATAAAGTGTTTTATATTTTAATTTTTCAAAATATGTGATCTATGGAAACATCATGTGTACAATGAAATGGACCTTGCAAAATTATTGATGCATGAATTCAACATACATGAAATTACCACTATTCATGATATGCTTGCTTACAAATGTCTAAGAGTAATGATGTGAGAATGAACCCGAACAAGTTTGTTTAACTTAAATCTCCATCAAAAAGCTTAATCCCTTCACTTGATCTACCAATTTACACACTCTACACATTCTAAGATATTAATCTAGAGAGGTGCAACCTTGAATAGATCACTAGATCCACCTTTCCTTATCATATCCTAAATATCACATAAAACATTAGTCTAGAGAAGAGCATAATATTCAAGCCATTAATGAATATCAACTTATATTTTTATTATTCTACTTCATTAAATATTGGAAACACAAATCAAAGCTACAAGAATAATTTATTTCCATTACTCACAAATACAATGTATAAATCTCAAGGAATAAATCCAATAAATCCAATCTTACAACTGTATTTTTTTTTTGGCAATGTCTAAATTTCATAAACTAAAATGAATATCTTACCAAGGGGGACACTTAGTTTTTTTTTCAAACTTCCCTTATATATTTTATGTTTTAGTTTATGATTTAGCCAATACCTTTTTTGAGAGCAACATCTAAATCGTAAACTAAAACGCATATCTTACCAAGGGGGACACTTGGTTTTTTTTCAACTTTTTTCAAACTTCCCTTACATGTTTTAAGTTTTAGTTTACAATTTATCCAATACCTTTTTTGAGTACCTAATGCACACTTTCTGAAAACTTGTGATATGAAGCAATGCCAAATATTAAGTAATGTCATTGTGCAAAACTTGTCATAATGAGCTGAGAATATGCATAATGCTATAAATGATGTAGTGAGAAAGATTAGGTTGCAAGTAAAGCAGGAAATTGCACTCACGAAAACAAATAAGAAATTTTTGCTCAGTTGCTATAGTTACACAGTACACTGCTTATTATGCACATATGTTTAGCTTTTAATATTATTGAAAAGAATAAAGCCATGAATATGTAGGTGTCATATAGGAACTCTTATTATTGTATTTTCATATTACATAATACAGTAGTCACTTGGAAAAGTAAGGCTTACTTTCTTCTTCTTCGTCATGATTTTGGCAGCAGCCTGTATAGAAAATCAACAAATAATTACTTACATGAAGAACAATTAGCATGATGACACAAATGAAGTAAACAAAAGATATTTGTCTATTGCCATTAGTTCTTCCACTATTCAGAAAGTAAAGTTATATCATAAAAATGTACCTGTGTACAAAGGAATACACCTGTAAGATTCAAGTTAATGACATCTTGCCACTGAGTCCTCATCATTAGTGTGTCCCTTGTGATGCTTGCAAAGAAAACCAAGGCACAAATTCTTAGCAAGCACATAATAATTTTTTTGTGGAGTAACTGATGCATCTTGTCCAATCATAAGAAAGAGACATGAAAGGACAATAATACCTACATTGTTTATCAAAATGTCAATTGTACCCCATGACTCAACTACCTACTTAAATAAAAAAAGTACAAATAATGATTGAGTACAACATGATATCTGCTTGGGAAAAATAGCTTCGCATCAGAATGAGATATTGAACTGATTCTTACTATTTTAAACATAGCCTCAACGTCAGCCTCCTTTGAAACATTTGCTCCATAAATCAATGTTGAGCCACTAGAATCTTCAATCTACAATCAGGTCACTCTCAATAGATTGCTTAATGCCATAAAAACTTAATTTACATTTGACATTACTATAAGTTTTTATAAAATCTAGGAGATTAAAAAAGTATGAATGGGCACACATGCTGAAGACATGAGTGCTAAGATTACAAATTTTGGCATCAAGATTCATAATAGATACATGATATCAGTATCACAAAAGATATGTGGTCCTATCATTACAAGGGAAACAAGTTACGTCTACTCCACCCTAAGCTACATCAGAATGTTCATAATGCCAATTTAGTGAAAGACTGAATCAATGATTAGTGTGTTTATCCCTTGATTATCATTTTGATTCTACCCTACATAACTTCCAAAATATATACGTTGCATCAAGGGTATTGTCACAGCTGCAGCTCCCATTTACAAAACCGAAGATGTCTTTGGTTAATCTCAATGATTTTTGATATTCACAAGAACAAATTCAAAGGTGGCTATGGATAGGAAAGAAGTTAAGAGAGTCCATATACCCAAGGGAAGTTGGTGTGAGATAAATTGAGATATATGAAATGTAGAGATAAGGTAAATAATATCGATGATGAAGTATGGAATGGTATGAAATATATAAAGATATAAATGAAGTCTATGGAATCTTGAGAATGAGAATAAATCAAATATACACCTGCAAAGATAAAATCATATATTAGTAGATAAGAAGTTCGTTAACTGAGATATCTGGAATCAATTGAACAACAAAGGAATAGTCAACCACTATGAAGTTAGTCCTAGGAAGGAAGTCAATGTGAACAAGATGACACAATTCGTCAAAAGCACACATGGTTTCTGCATCAAACCCTCCTGTAAACTACAAATATGGCAGACAAATAAATGGAAAAAGAAATATTTACCTGATACGTGACCCATATGTATGGTTCTTCTTTGTCTTTATGTGGGAGATATAAAATGTAAGTTGAAAGTGATTATATAATTATATGTCTATATGGTTCTTCTTTGTCTGTACATTATATGATTATATAATATGTCTATTTATAACATACGTGCTCAGTGATAAACAAGAAGAATATAAGAAAATAATGTCAATTTATTGACTTATACCTGTTGATCCATGTCACTGTGCAGGATCCTCACCAAAGGGGTTAAATTTCCTGCATATGTTAATCATTTATCTTAAGTTAGCTAAAAATTATATGATACGTATGCTACAAATAACTTAGAAGACAACATGAACAATATGCAACATCGTAAACATGAACAAATTTACCTTATATATGGAGTGCAAGATCGCCAACAGAAGGGGTGATGATGTCTGTAGTCAATTGCCTGTTTGCAAAAAAGGTGACAATCAAACAAAATATATACATGTATCAACAACAATTAATTGAGCATCATAAGAAAAACATTGGTAATTCTAAATCACATATGTTGTAATCATTAGAATTGAACACAATAAATATGTATTCATTAGAATTGAAATCAATAAATCAATATTAAATATATACTAATCAATATAAATATATATAAATAATTAAATCACATACCTTGCACATTTCAATCATGTCATTGATCATCTTCTTCATCCATCATCATCATCATCATCATCATCCCCACTATCATCATCGCCATCACCACCACCACCACCACCACCACCACCACCATCATCACCATCATCTTCTTCATCATCTTCTTCTTCTTCATCATCTTCAATATCTTCTTCTTCCATAACATTATACTTTATCGGCCTTCCTCTTGGATAATGTCTAACAACAAATGACCAACCCTATTTATGTGGAACATCTAAATAAAACACTTGCTCACATTGGCCTGGAAGAACATAGGGCTCATCTCCAACTGGCTCAAACGACCTTGTATTAATCATTGTAAATCCATTATCATGTTGAATAACAGTTCTATTAAGATCATTTTGATTCAGTCATAGCCCGTACCATTTGACGATGAATAGAACTACTTTGAAGGAGTTAAAGTTGCACTTAATTATATCATCCAAGATGCCATAGTGTCGATTTTGAGATTGTTGAGGATGTATGTCATTTCTAGATGATATATTAGTGACCTCAAAAACTGTAGTTATCCCTGAATCACAAGTTTTCTTCGTGTCATCCAACTTTTTTTATGTGAAATTAGTGGCCATGATAGTACATAGCTTTCTGGTGCTTGACCTGCAATTTTTCAAGTGTGTGAAAATTATTTGTATCATGAGTTGATATGAAACATATGAGTCATGATCATTAATAAATTTGTACGTACCTCTCTACCTCTTAAACCATATGCTAGATCAATTACCAGTGACATAACATTGGAATCTCCATTATGATGAGCTTCTCTAACCAATGAAGCAACACCTTCCCATGTTAATGAGCAACCATTTTGTTGACATCGTTCAATCCATACTATCATCCAATCAAGATTGTTCGCAATATACAAATGTATTGCATCCCACTCTCGACCAACTGTATAAAAAAATACACCAATTATAAATAACTTATATTGAAGATTTATAAGAATTAATTAACTACAATAACATCTTATATTTACCTGTCACTTTCCTCAATCTACCTTTGCCCATCAAGTACTCCCCTTTAAATTTGTTAATGGAGTTGGGATCCCAAATACGATCTACATGGATCTTTGTTGCAAACTTAGGAAGATATTCACTAATGTACACCATGGTCTGGTATACCATATATCCCTCCACCATAGAACCCTTAGGATGTGCTCTCTGTCGAACTAAGCCTTTCAAAAATTTCAAGTGCCTCTCAACCATCCACATTGACCTAGTTTGTACAGGTCCACACAATTCAATCTCCTCAACTTGATGTATGAGGTAGTGTTCTTATGCATTGAAAAAAGTTGAAGGTAGACACTTTTGCATTTCACACATAAGATGAGGAATTTTTCTCTTCCAATATTTTATATCTTCTTTATTGATTTCTTTTGATGACAACCACCTCATGTATTTTCCAAGATCATATATAACTTATTTGGCACTGTTGTCGAAGTGGTGTGGGAGAGATAGAGGTAGAACGTATTGCAATATTTGTAAAATGATCTTATCAATATTTTATAAAAGAATGCAATAAAAACTACATGCAGTATACAAATATATAGTGAATACAAAATAACATGAATTACCTTAATAAATGTATGCCAATCGTGTGTTTTCATCCCTGGCCCAAATTCACTTTTCTTTGATATGAGATTCTTTATGTTCGCAACAAATCTTGTGGGAAATCGTATTTTTTTTATGACTTCTTTTATAGCATTGCTCTGCTGCTCTGACAATAACCAAGTAAGGTCACTTGTATCAATTTGGTCTCCATTGTTATTTAATCGAATAACATTTTTTATTGCATGGTTGGATTCTTCAATGTCACTACAAATTTTGACAATTTTGTCATGCCTTCCATCCAACATTTTCCATAATGTCTCTATTACATTCTTTCCAATATGCATAGCATCAAATAAATGCATGATTGAGAGTTGCTCGTAGTACGACAACCTATAAAATTGTGTAGGATAAATTTTTAGTTCTTTTAGAAGTTGGTCATTAATGCCTTGACGACCTTCACAAGCATCAATTACATCATCAGTAAACAAAACACAATATCAAAATATAAATTTTAAAAAAAAACCATCAGATGGAATGACATTACCTCGACGATTTATTTTATTGTATTCCAACTTCCATAGGCGAGGTGTCATTCTTTGTGGCTTTGATGTAGTCTCTTCTTTCCCATTGAAAAGATGTTTTTCGGTAATTCGATACTTATGATTTCTATGGAGAAAGTGTCTATGCTCATCGAACACTTGCTTTCCTAAACTTTTTGAATGACGAGATTTCATCTTTGGACCACAAACTATACATGCAAATTTTCCCTTTGTCTGAAGATCTACAAGATTGTGTATAATTGGATTAAATATGTTAACTTTGTGTTAGCACTATTACATACCAAAAAAGAGGTGTTAAGAAGAGAACATACCACAAGAATGTGTTAGCCCAGGGGCATCATGTATTGTCCATACAAGCATTGCATGGAATTGAAATTGTCTTTGTCCTATTGGTCTAGAGATGTCATACATAGTCACCCCATTCCATAACACCATCAACTCGTCGATAAGGGGCTCAATATATACATTGATATCTTTAACTTGGTAGTTACCTAGTTGAATAAATAAAAACATTACATAATTATTATGACTATTTTTATGGATTATTTATAATAAATTAATTTAGATGACTATTAAATGAAAAAATACCTGGAACAATCATTGCCAACATTATGTGCTCCCTATTTATGGACATCCAAGGAGGAATGTTATTGTTGATAACAAAAATAGGCCACACCGAGTAAACATATCTCATCTCTCCAAATGGATTGACACCGTCTGTTGCCAATGAAAGCTAGAGATTACGAGGTTCTTCTTTAAAGTGTGGCCAATTTTTCTCTATTTCCTTAAATGCTGAACCATCCACATGCATTCACATAATGTCATCTCAACTTCTATTGCATGCATGGTAATCCATAAATTGTGCCAAGCTATTGCACCTAAATAGTCATTGCAAACGCGGAATAATGGGAATAAACCGAAGAACCTTGCAAGGCACCTTTTTTATTTTTCGATCTGATCGATATCTACTAATATGACAATTAGGGCATTCTGTTGCAAATTCATGTTGTTTATGATATATAATATGATCATTTGGACATGCATGTATTGTTTGATATTCCATTCCAATATCTTTCATAATGGCAGATAATTCTCGGTACGAGCGAGGTAGAATGTTTGATGGTGGTAACAAACACTCACCTATCAACCTATGACCAAAAATATAATTTGTTAATATAAAGAATATTAATTGCTACATGATTCACCCTTTGTTAATTGTAAGAGAATTATGACTAAAAAAATGAAAAAAAATGACATACCTTAACATACGTGTCATTGCTACGTTGGATAAACCATTCATAACCTTCAAGTTCACCAACAACAATACAACAGAAAGAAGAGTTGTTTGAGAGCCTTCGTATAGGGGCTCGTGTGCCTTCTCAAGTATAGGTACATCAAGGTCTGTGTTAACATCATCATCATTATCAACATCTTGATCATCGTGATCTTCTTCCATGGGGTCATTACCTTCTACTTCTATATTCACACCTCCATGTTCCCTCATTTGGAAATCCACATTGTCTGGATTGTCATGGTCCATAACATGAAACCTAGGGTTGTTGACCTATATCGAAATGATGACCTTATATTAACCATGACCATGATGTCATCATCAAATTATGTCTTATGTATTTTATAAATTATTAAAATACATACCAATGGACGAAATTCATTTCCCCCTTCAATGTGACCATGCTGCCTACAATGTTCCTCGACTATTTTGATTAGATATCTTCGAGTCTTTAAGCCCTTACAAATTTTGCAAGGACAATAACATTTTCCATCACCTTTTCTTTTAAAGTTAGAGCACAGTCTAGCAATTGTCTCCCTATTTTGTTGTATGTTGATATCGTTAGACATGGTCTTTCTTGAATGGAATGACATGTTGGTGGAAGAAGGATGATTTGTTTGCAACTTGCAAATACAAATCATCACTGAACAACCATTTTCTCAACTATAATTTTCTCAACACAAAGGGATATTTATCATACCAAATCAAATTTTAGAAATGGACGGTAATTTTCTTCCTAAAGACTTTGATGTACAAATGCGTAAAAGAATGCAAAGTTTAAAACAAAGAGATTTAGATGTTAAAGCATATACAGATGAATTCTATAAACTAAGCATAACGTTAGGATTGGAAGAAGATGAAGTTGTTAAGGTTGCTAGATATCTAGGTGGTTTAAGATTTAACATCCAGGATGAATTTGTGGCTTCTAACCCCAGAAGTGTGAAGGAATGTTACCAGTTGGCCCTTAGAATAGAGGAGAAATTGAAGAGGAAAAGTGAAAGACATAATAGTAGCAATAGAGGAGGTTCTTCAATGAGGGGAAGAGGAGGAAGGACAAATCAGGTTTGGGAAGAAAAGGACAAGGGAACTACTCCAGAGGCAAGAGGAGGACACGCCCAAAGAGGTCAAATATTAGGAGGAGGAAGAGGAAGTGGCATCTTCATAGGCAGATGCTTTCATTGCAATGAAGTCAGACATCAATCTTTTAGGTGTCCTAAATGGATAGACTTTGATCAAGGCAAGGAAAGGAGGGTACATCTGATTGAAGAAGAGGAAACTCATGAACCTAAAATAGAAAACCCTGAGGTAGGAGAATTTCTTCTCATGAGGAAAGGAGGACCATTACCAACATCGGCACAAGAAGCTATATTTAAATCAAGATGTTTGGTCCAAGGCAAAGTATGTACTCTAATTATTAATTTAGGGGCACATAGCAATTTGGTTTTAGTTGATATAGTGTCTAAGTTGGGATTGACATTAGTAGAACATCCTAACCCTTACAGTGCCACTTGGGTAAACCAAGAGTTGAATGTGAAGGTTAGTTAGAGGGCTCTTGCAGGGATAAAGAAAAGATAATAAAGTGTTTTGGTGATACTATTCCTCTTCATAAGCAATGAAACATTGCAGGTGATACAAGTTGGTATGGGCAGTAAGCATACAAACATGGATTGACTAGGACAATGCTGAATAGTCCTAGAAATGCAAAATTTTGGGATTTGAACTATGTTCAAATAGGTATAGTCAAGTGTCCTATTGAAGGGCAGCCAGAAAACAACCATGTTCAGATGTGGATGGACATTGGGCAGAAAGAACCATCAACAAGGCCACAATCTGATTCAAAAGTAGAGACTATGCATAAGGTTTTTGGTGCTAATGCTTTCAAGGTTTGTGCAAGGTACAAGAGAAGGGAAGTGACCTTAGGGGACTTCATTCCTTCCCCAAGGCACCATATTCACAAAGTACAAGTTCAGACTTAGACATCTAATGCAAGGATTGATTCTTGGGACAATAATCCTTTCAAAGGTGGTGAACATGGTGTAGGGGCACCTAGAACATCCAAAGACTACCAGGAGTCCATAATGACAACCATGAACCTAAAGACATCAATTGGAATGTATTGGCACCTATAATGGCCTATAAGGTCATTCCATGCAATGAAAATGGTAAATATGTAATAAGTCCTAAAAGGCCTAATAGGCCTTAGGACCAAAATAAGAGCCTAGGATGGAATTTGGTGTTACAAGTTTATAATAGTTTAGAATTGATTTTAATAATGCTTAATAAGTTCATTTAGGTCACATTTCAAAGTCTTAAGGCTTCATTGTCTTTAAAAGTTTCAAAACTCCAAATTTGTAATGTTGCAAATTCAAAAATTTGAAATGCATCAGTTATTAGAAAATGGAGGGAATTGGATTTTGTTATGTTTTAGTGAAAAATAATCCATCCAACCAATTGGAATTGGTTGGGATAGTTTCTAGGAGTCCCTCAAATATGCCAAAGTTCCATTGTACGACATAGGAGGCCTGGTGTATGGACTGTACTGAGATTTTGATGAATAAACTTCTTTCAAATGCAATTTCCTTGAGTTTTTAGAGTGATTTTGGATTCATTTGTCATTATCCTACATTTCAATGTATTTTGAGTAATTAGATATTGATCTTAGACCACATCTATGCTTTTGTAAAGTCTGTACTGGCATTTACATTCATTGAATTCTGACTGGCAGAATTGTTTCAACATTTTGGTTAACAGTTTTGATAGATTTTACTTGAATATGGTCATTCCATGATTTATAACCACTATAACACATGGAATGACTCAATCTTGACATGTATTATAGTATACTAATCCATTAATGTGCAGTTAAGAAGAAATGTTTGGGTGGCCACCTTATTTTGTAAGGAATTTGAATGAATTTGCTTGGAATGCTACAACAACAGAAAATATACCTTAGGGAGGGGGTTGTTGGATGATTGATTGTGTGTATACATGTTGAGGACAAGGTGATACAACCATCATTTGTTGCAGGAAACCTTGGGAAGTGAGACATTGAGGAAGCCCTAGTTTTAAGGGTTTGGAGAGTACAATTTGGGGTTTTTGCATCTAGAAGCCTCTTGGAATCAAATTGGTTCCATATTCCTTTGATTTGAACCTATTCATGACACTGTGAAAAAGATTGAAGCATGGGAGTTTGACTGGTTAGGAGTTCCTTTGGAAATGCATGGTTTTTAGGCCTTGGAAAATTGAGACACAATGCAAACAATCACATACTTTCCAAAACAACCTACCCTATTATTTTGGTATATTATCAAAATCAATAAATGGTATCTGAAAAGTTGTTTTTATTTATCTATTGTTTTGGGAAACATAAAATTTATCATTGGTTGAGGCTTGCTGGAGACCTATTAAACAGGGCTAATAAGCCTAACTTGGTAATTTTGAAGATTTGGTGTTTGAAACCTTGGGAGGAATTTGGAATATGTTAAAACACCTTGGATTGCATAAGTTCTTCGATCAAATAAGCTTCGTGGCTCCACGCCCATCATCATAAGGATCTCCATCTCGGTATGGGTTTGGATAATTGTTTCTCAGGGCTACTAAGTGGAATGATTCAAGATCTTTCATTCAGGGTCCTCGAGAAGAGTTAGATCTTTTCTCCATTCCACATGTTCATTATTCTCCACGGTCTATTTCATTTCTTTAGGCCGAGATAGGGGCGACAAAAAATCTACAAGCACCCTAGTCTGGTATTCAAATTCACTTAGTTTGCCTCATTATTTTGTTATTATCTATTTAATGAAGGCACTAATTCTATAGTTTTATCTATGATTACTTTACATATGATATTATTTTTGCAAATGTTTGTATGCTCAACAGTCCTGATCCTGATACCATACCCATTTTTTAATTCCCTAACACATATATTTTATTAGGCCAAATATATTCTATAGTACTACTAAGGAATGATGATGCTTTTGGAGGGAAGGAATATACGAGGCTTAATGTGGAGACTCGTAAGTGCTTTTAATAGGGTGGAAGACTAGTTGGTCCCAACCCATATTTGTTTATGCTTGAATGGATTGATGACTAGAGCAACAATGTTCTTACCCATGCTAATGCATATGAGGACTATCCTAGCCCACAATATGATCCTTCCTGATTTGGAATAAATATTTTCTTTATTATTATTCCTCTTCTACCCTTGTCATTTCGTCTCTTTGGGATAGTTTGTTCGGTCCAGCATTAGTGGACTATTGTCACCCATTGTCAACTTCGTTTACCTTGATAATATTTATCCTTTTTTGTGTGTGGACTAGATGAAAAATAAAGCCCACTTTTTCTAATGTGGGAAAGAGGATCACAATGTACTATTGTTCTTATGCGTGTCATAAAATCATAAATACAAAAGGATAATGGCACCATCCTTCTTATTAGTGTCATAAAAATAAAAAGATGAGACTGTTATTTTAACGTATATAATGGTATTAGTGTTCTTATCCATAACATAAAAACAAAGAGGATAAGGCTTTTACAATTGCACCATCTTAACCATATCATAAAAACAAAGAGAATAAGATTGTTATTTTTAGTTTTTAGTATTTACGTAACAAAGATTAAATCAAATAATCTCCATGAGATACAATATAGGGTTCACATGTGAGAAAAGAATGGAGCACCCATGCTAAAAGAAGATAAGAAATCAAGAGAAAGTAATGAAAAAACTAAGAAACAAAAGATGGTTATCCCTAAAAGAGAAGAAATAAAGATGAAACAAATAATGGAGAGAGAAGAAAGATAAAGAAGAAGAGATGAGTGTGTCATTAAGAGTGTCGACGAGCATGCCACTGTGGGTTCTGTTGAAACAAAAAGGGAAATGAATAGACCTAGAGAAGACAATACCATAGAAAATCAAAATCCACAATTGAGAAGATGTAAGAAATGGTAAATAACTTAAAGACAACACTTACAAATTATGAAGTAAGCAAGAGATTATTGACATATTTTGATATATTCCCATCATAGCACTATGACATAGTTTTGTATTTTGAGGTTAAAAAATTTGTTTATGAGCATTGTGGTTCACGGTGACTGATGTTAGTGTACTATAATAGAAATGTCTTACTGTTGTCTTGTAATATTTGATACTCATGCTTATGCTTTGGAATTAGAGTCTTCTTTCATTTGATATCCTGCTACAACATTTCTCTTATACCTTGAACATGGCTTGAGTTGTCAGATCTATATGTATTTCTTTACATTATTTCTATAAGACCTATATGATCATGACAGGCTTCATTATTGCTTCTTATATAACATGTAAACATAATGAATAATACATTGTTTGAATGCAATGATACCCTAGGTGAGCCGGTTGAGCACAGTTAGGGATGACAAAGCATTGCAAGGAGATTACAGCGAGTTGAATGCATTGCTTGCTTCAACTAAAAGCTCATGGATAGGTAGACACACGTCTATAGAATCCCCAAGTCAAAGTAGAAGATTGGGTGAGTTTCTTTGGTTGCCAAGAAATAAAAATCTTAGTCACACTGTCCAAGTTGCGTGAAAACACTGGTTGCGTGAAAACTCAATGAACGCGTGTATTGGGGGATTTCTTCCATTAATGTTGGTAGTGGGACAGGAGGGTTTGGTGTCGTCAAATTTAGAAGAAACCCTATTCAAAATGGTTTACAGTCGAAATGGAAGTTGAATATGTTCTGAAGGGTCCAAACTCCATGACTTTTGCCAGCATCCTACCAGCCTGTGTCAAAATGGGAGTGTTAGAACATTAAGGTATGGGCATCCATCAAAGCATAATGGAAGGGGGATTTTCATTGGATATTACAGTGGAAAATGCTTTGATAGATATGTATGGAAAATGTGGAAATATACACAAGGCACATAAACTGTTTGACGGAATGCCTTAAAGAGATGTTATCTCATGGAATGCGATAATACTCTGTTTTATGATGTGCTATCCCTAGGATTATTTCTCAAATCCCATGACTAAATCTTCACAAATATTATGTTATCTACCTCTAAATACAACTCCAAATGTATGAATGAAAGAAGAAAATGATAATGTAAATTAAATAGTTTTTCAATTCTACCTCACAAAATTCCAGCGATCCAAATTTTAATGCTTTTAGAGTGGGGCTGATTACTAAGTGAGATGTTTTGTTGAGGTCTATGCTTGAATCTAGCCTTTTGTGGTTTCTCAGCAGTTGCTGTCAAAGCTCCTTGTAGGCTGCATAAGGTTAAAAATACCCGATTTAGCACCAAATCTGCCAAATTACATCAAACAGATCCAGATCCTGGCATTGAGAGGAAGATGTTATATAAAACTCCAAAAAATCCTAGTTAAATCAAATATGCAGACCTCCTTCGCACGCTGCCCTTCGAATTCGTTGTGCCGGGAATAATGAAATGAAAAATGAAACCTTTTTTTTTAAAGTTATGCCCGCGTTCGTCGCAATTTCGACCCCCACGATATTGGTCGCAATTTCGACCAACACGGGCATAACTTTAAAAAAAATCAAATTTTTCCTTCTATAATCTGACCAACCAAAACCTTTTTATTTGTTGGTCGAAAATTTTGGTGGAAAAATAAGGTCAAATGTACTAGTGGGAGTGCACTCTCCCTCCAAAAATGAGAGTCACTTCCTCATTTAAGAGGGTAACATGCACGTAGACACCCCCTCCATATTTCAGTCCTCCTATTAACTTTGAAACTCATCACCCTCATTAAGGAGGGATTTTGAAAGGTCATATCATGACCAAATGACAATATTATGGTATTGGCTATGGGGCTGAAAATTTGCACTGGCCCATAGCCATTTCACCATGCTTTTATGCATGCCATCCTATGGCATATCTCGTACGGAAATAACTGTCGTTCCTATCTAATCAACATCCATCCAATCAAATATGAAGCAAGTCGTCCAATCAAATGTGAAGCCAGGGGAATTAATATAAAATAACAAAATATATCTCTAACACAGAATATTGTAATGGTTATGTCATTATGTATTATATATTTTGTATATTATATATTTCTATGTTGTATTAAAAATATATCTAAGTTTAATATAATTTTAATATAATTTTAATATTATATAAATATATAAAATAAAAATACATGATATATATATAATTTATATAATGTAAAAATATTATATATATTACATTTCTATTTTATATATTTAAGAAAAATATAAACTTTATAATATAACAAATTAATATGATATAAAAATATAAAAAAGATAAATAAATTAACTTAAATTTTTAATTCATTTTAATTATTATATCAAATTAATTTAATATATTTTATGTTTTGTCATTTTTCATTATAAAATATAATTTTAAAATATAAATATGTATATAATGATATGGTTATAAGTTTTTTTAAGCTTTTGGATTAGATTGCATAAACATTTTTCAAGGACGTCAATTAAAGGATATTAAGTTTTGCAGTCATCAATATTTTGGTTTAGATGCTATGATCCCTTTTCAAGATGTACTAAACTAGAAAGAACAAATAAAAGAAAAACACAAGACCTCAAGAAGAATCCCACATGCCAATTTAAATTAATATAAATTTAATATTAATTGAAAACTCTTATATCACATTATTTATCTTCTTTTCATCTTTCAATTTTTTTTTTATATAATCATACACACCCTAGGATTTTTGAGATGTCCTTAACATCACCAAAAAATGAGTATTGAATTGGATGAATGAAACCATGTAATAATGCACAATACCAAATAGTCAAACATAAACTATGGTGGGAAAATTGTTCCAGATATCATTCATTGAAGGATGCACAAGTAGATAACATAGTTGTTGACTATTTTAGTGATCATTTAAGGCTGTCATAACATGCACATTTAACATATCAACTTAGATAAAACTTATATACAATTTGAAGGCTTAAAATTGATTGAATTTCATGTTATTGACTTTGCATTGCATCATCCATTGTTGTACGCTTGATATCAATAAAAAAATAAATATATGTTCTTTTTCATTGTTAAATATATTATATTACTTATCAATGCCAATATTATAGTGCTAAAACTATATTACATTCAATATTACAATGCTAAAATCATATTATAGCCAATATTATAGTTCTTTTTCATATTATAGTACTTATTATTTTAATGTCAATATATTAATTATTTTATATTATAAACTTTATAATTTATTTATAAATACATAAAATTATATATATATCAATAAAAAATATAATATTAAAAATATATAAAAACAGATGAGAAATATAATGTAAAATATATTTTTAATACAATATAAAAATATATAATACATAATGACATAACCCATTACAATATTCTATGCTAGAGATATATATTTTTATTTTATATTAATTCCCTTGGCTTCATATTTGATTGGATAGATGTTGATTAGAGAGGACATGAAGGACAACTGCTTCTGTATGAGATATGTCATAGGATGACATGCATAAAGGCATGGGGAAATGACTATGGGCCTAGTGCAAATTTTTGGCCCCATTGTCAGTGCCCAAGATTACATGTCCAACAAGTACCCTTCCCATAGGTGTTGACTCTAAGGGCCTACTTTTGCACAAAGATTCATGAAATTGACCTCTCAACACTTTTTAAAATCCTAGAAAAGGCCAATTCCGAAATTCAAGCTCATTTATGACTTCTCAACTCCAACTCTCAATTAAAAACCCTTGACACATAACCCACACTATTAACTCCTCTAAGCATAACTAAACAAGGTTGGTTGCCACACCCTATTTACCTTATAATTCAAAATAGTTAAGATTTTAACTTCGCAAAGGTATATTTCGCTTGACATAGAAGTTTCTCCTTCTTCTTATAGGGACACTTACTTTCTTGCAACATAAACACAATTATAATTAGATCACCATACTAAATTATATTAGTTGTTAGTTGAATTCCCATAAATTTAATTTATACAATTATATATTATACAATAATAATTCTTATACAATATTTTAAAAGTTCAATACATCATCATTACATCAGATGGGGACAAAACCAAAATGTCAAAAGTGAAATACAAGATTCATGAGATCCCCTAGGGGAGAGGACCCAGTAGTTGAACACGTTCCAATGGTTGTGATAGTAGTTCTTAACTTAATACCCATAGTTGTTGATTTAATATCCAATATTTTTGACAACATTGTACCAATGGTTGTAACTTTAAAGTTGTTTTTGCTAATCATGACTACCCATAATTGAATGAAATGTACCCTTTGTTCTAAAAAGCAGCCAATAGTGTGATGCCACATCAGCTGCACAACTATTGGGGTACCTAATTCACTATGATTGGTCTCACTTTTTTTTTGGGCTGTTTTGGACACCTTGGCAAAAAGCATGCTGAAGTGGCATCATATTTGATGATGTGACTCTAAAACCTTAGTTATAAGCAGGAGACTCGCCAAGTAAGCTACTGTAAAAAAATGGGAGTGATTTGAAATTTCCAAGTAGGTTTTTGAGAAGCCCGAAGTTAGGATGCACAACTACGGGGTCCTCTCCCCTATTAGTAACCATTTGCAAAGTGCATTTTCATCAAAGTATCTCAAAGGAATATATATTTCAATAAAAAGTCCCAAGGAAAGAAAACGCATAGGAAATATGAGTTTTTAATTTTTTTTTTTCCTATTCTATGTTGATTTTAGTTTTAGCGAATATGTGAGCGGGAATGGGATTCGAACTCACGAGCAGACAACTGCTACATCACGTGCACTGTACAATAACAGGAAAAAAACATTGTGTGGAGATGGTTGTTTGAAGAAGGAAGAGAGGTTTTCTTAAATCTGTTTGGGAATACCATCCTTAAATTTAGGTGTTAGTGTTGCAGGGAAGGGAAATGGCTGTGTAGGTAAGATGGGTTACACAAGACTGTCGGCCTTTTCAAAGTCTATTTTAATCAGTGGTTTTAACTTCGTTGTTTAGATGTATCTTGATTTTAGGAGCCCCCTAAAATCAATTTATAATAAATAAGCTATGCTATTCAACAATCAGCCGTAACTTAATTATCACAACACCTTAATCACACTGGCATCTTGTGATGGTTCAGGAAAGGCCAAAATATTATAAAAACAATTAGACCACTATTAAATCAAGAAATTAATGTCATAATATGTAGTGCTATAACATTGATTCATATAGCATCTTTTAATTGGAGTTTTTTGAAAGACTATTACAAGAAACTATGAAACTCAATGCAAAAAGGTCTTAGCAGCTAAAGAGGAAACAGCTGCTATTAAGAACTGTGAACGAGAATGGAATAAATATATGAAAAATAGATACAATTCACTAAGTATTAGGATTCACCTTTGCTGGCTTGTCAACACACTATTATGAGTTGGATTAGTGGTGGATTTGTGTTCTTGAAAGAGAGTTCACAAGCTCGAATCTCATAGGGGATAAGGTATGTACACTTCATTTGTAGCACAATTAGGTGCCACATCGGGTACTCTCATATTACTGTTACCATATGTAGACCCAAAAATAGATGGTTTGTATTGTTGACTATAAAAGCTCGTTTCCTTTCGTTCCTTTTCCTTTTTCTTATATACTAGAAGTTCTTTTGGTTTACCTTCCTTTAGTCAACGAGTGGCACAAATCAGTGAATACTCCAATGTAATTATTCTAATCTTGAAGCTTCATAGGTAGATCATCTTAATCCTTGACTAACTTCTTTTGATTCTACTTTATGTATATATCAGACCATATTCCTCATTAGAATTGAGAGTTTCTTGAAGAAGCTTAGAATGTGAAACCATTTTTACATGGAATAGAGGTTTTGGATTGCAACACTCAAAGGTGTATGTTCTTTAAAGAAAGACGCATTCAAATATATTAGAAGGATTTTGTGATCATATTGGAGGTGGTGTGGAGTCCTAGTAGGGTTGGTTTGCAACTATGTGTGCTTAGGAAGAGAATTGGGAGATTGTATTGAACCACCACCCAAATGGACAAACTTGTTCATATCAAGCCAAAACACATGATGGTTTCTTTTAGCTTTTGAATTGGATACAAAGGAGAAACATAGTTTAGGAACAAACATTTGTTGCTGTACATGAGAGCTAAAAAGAAGGATCATATAATATTTAAGGTAACTTATACCATCAAGTGAAGAGATGGTTATCACGACCACATTCAAGGGGATTCAAATAGCATCATACCTAAGGGCCTGTTTGGTTGCTGGAATTAACCTGAAATAAGGAAACGGGAATAGGAAAATTGGCATAAATTTATTCCAATTTTGATCTAATGCAAGAATAAATCTAATTCCAGATTAATTAACTTGAAGATCTATAATTGATCTGAAGTGAGGCTCCGGGGGTTTCGATCCAATGACCTATAAAGTACCCAAGCACTCCTCTAGATAATATTTGATGCTTGGAATTTGAAGCCCGAACAAAGGAGGAAGAAAGGAAATTTTGTATGGCAATGGTGGTTTCGTCTTCTCTAATTCCGCGCTGTGAGATGGTAGACTCAGAGAGAGCATATGCCTGTTTGGGAATCCTGATAGACCTCGTGTAGCAGTTTCTAAAGATCTAATAAAGTATATTCATCGCGCTCTTAGTTTAATGGCGAATTCTGCAAAACAGCGGTCGTTGTTTTGTTTCGGAGAGGATACACACCATGTGGACATTATTGATTCTGACGCCAAATGTCAGTTAGATGATGCTCTTCTTTGCATGCAATTAAAACTTACTAGATAACAATTATTTCATTGTGATATTGGTATCACGATTTAACTGTGTAGTTTTTTATGAATCAATCATATTGATCTATGTTTCATGAGTAGTGGTTCACATGAATTTATCTCTCATGAGAATGAATGGAATACTTAGCACTCAATGGATTTAGGTGATGTTCATAGAGGTGAAGCACATGGATTTCTTGGGTGGTCACCCATCCCAGAAATACTCGAACTTGAGTGGGCTTAACTATGGAGTTTCCTCAATGGTTAAACCTACTCTGCTTGCAACCCCATTTGCAAAACCTTCACCAAGTGTTGTGCCTTATGAACCATTCATTATAAAGCTCCTTAAACTCATCAATTGATAAGTAGGAGATATTTTCCACAACAAGTCAAATTGTGATATTACTATCAGGATTCAACCGTGTAGTTTTTTTTTGAGTCAAACTCATTGACCCATGTTTCATGAGTAGTTCACTTTTGGTTTTAATCCCCTAGCAAAGAAATATAGTTTTCTTTTATTCTTGAGAGGCGGGTGTTATTAGGAGAAAAAAATAATTTGCTAGACCATTTTGTTTAGTAAATAACTTTCCACGCTCCTTGTAGAAATAGAAATAAGATTTGTGCTAAACTCCTAGTTGTTTAAAAGAAAAATATCTTTTGTGAACTATTATAAATGACTCATGGATCATTTCAACCATCTAAACGTTGTATTATCCTTGTACCTAATTAAGAAATCATACATAGTTAGTGTCTTAGTTCTAGGGTTGAAGTCAATCTTGTGGTCCTTAATCATAATTTATATTTGGTCATATTGGTTAAATTGATATGTTAATTAGATTGGAAGTTAATTGTCCATATATAAGTCTTAGCTTATTCATCAAGTTATGAAGTATATTTTATTTAAATAGGAATTATATTCTATTCAGTTGAAATATTATAATTATGTTATTCGTAGGTTTTAAATTAGATGGTAATATAAGAGTTGTTTACAGATTGTTTGGAATCCTATCAACTAAGGGTTTTTTTAAAATTGTAGTCTTGTTTTGTATGTGACTTTTGAGTATACTTATAATGTTTACTTGGATTGGTCTATTTCAATTTTGGTATTGCTTTGTTATTAACATATATAGTTAGGAATTGTACTTAATTTTGGTTAGGAGTAGCAATTATCGAGATAGGAAAATTATATGAAATATAATAGTTTAGAAAGTGTTTCAGGTAGTTTCATTCCCTTTTTATTATTTGAGTGTATGGGTTAGTCTTTCATTGCTTTGAATATAATGTGTTATGTTATTCATGTTAGATGGATAACTAATTAGTAGTTATATTAAATAACAACATGTTGGCAAACAAATATTATTATTGAAGATAAATGAGCTTTCATGTTGCTTGACCTTATGTTGGGGTGATTAGGAGATTTTTGGAACTAGTGACATGTGGAAAAGAGTCAGGTTATGATAATTGATTAGACTTAATGTTATTCTTTTACTTTATGTTTGTTGAGTAGCACGGTGTAGATTTTAAATCATGGAGTTCTTTTGGTCTTTGTTTTCTTTTAAGTGAAACCACAAGGTGGCTATATATGGTATTAGGTGTTACATATTTAACTTATACTTGGGTACTTGTTGCCTTTTTTTATTGGACACATCTAGATAGAATATACTATTGACCAAATTTGAAAAATCTTAAAATACAACAGATTTTTGTGAAATTTTCAGCATCTGTTCTTCATGATCTGCATGTTTTGAATCAAAAACATCCAAAAAAATTTCGAAAAAAAATCATTGCATTTTTGCAAATGTGATTTTTTTTTTTGATTTGTAATACATTTTGTCGAGAGCATAGCCGCCGCCCTTTTTATTTCCTCCCCTTTTGTGAAATTTTGAGTGTCATTTCAATCCCAAACTTAGTCTTTAGCAAGTTCTTTTCAGTTTGTCGAAACCCAGGAAGATTTTGAACGCCTGTCGGAGTCCAACATAGTAGCGGAAACCTTGTCTTTTTTCCTTTTTTAATCTCCGTGCTCCACCTTTAGTGTGTTTTTTTGTGTGAGTGTCACTGAACCCGCTTTAAAATGTTGTCGAGTCGGTGCTTTTTCATTGTTTTAAAGTTAAGACTGGAGTCTGTGGTCAGTTCCAGAAGTCTTGTTGGAACCCGACAATGAAAGTGGAACTAGTGAATGTTGGAAGAAAAGAGCCTTGCGTAAAGCTTTGGAGGTTGCGATGTTTCCAAAAGGCAGAAGGAAGAGATAAAGTCTAGTTTTGGAACTCTCGTTGGAACCATCCACCCGAGATGGAACTTTATGAAAATCATAGGACAGATCATAAATCAGAATTTTATTAACTCACCAAATGGTTCCAGTTCTGACGCTCGAGTCGGATGATGCAAATAAGGTCTCTTATTTTCAAATATGGAAGCTGACATGTTCTTAATGATGGTAAAGTAATTTGAACATTTAATTCATGAGGTGACCAGCATTCCATGCTCGAATGATTGGAATTATGGAGATAATAATGAATGATTTGAAGGAAAAAATTGGGTTATTTCTCTTAGAGATTGAATTGGCAACAACAAGAACGAGCTAGGGCATCCAATGACTTCTTCTACAGCTAACGACGACACATACCAGTTAGTCCAATTTTTTCGCCATTATCTTTAAAATCTGTTGGTTAAGTCTGAGGTGGAAGAAGCTGTTAGTTTAAATTAAATTAAATCATGAGGTTTAAACATTTAGGGTATGATCATTTGAATGGGCTTGAATGCTCTTTAGCTGAAATTTGGGACACTAAATTAGGACATGTCAATTTAAAAGAGTTTTGGGGTAGAATTAAATAGCGCAACAGAAATCTATTTACCCAGAAAATTATTGAAAGTGGGATATTAGAGGCTACTGGTTTTCTGATTTCTCTCCACTGTGTGGACCTGATAATGAGGTGTATAAATCAGTATAACCCAGACAATAGGGAAATTAAAACACAAGACAAAAGGGTGTTGGTTACTCTAAATTGAGAAATGATACATAATTTCTTCCGATTACCAGTGAGACAAGAATATGAGAGGTTGGATTTCTTCTTGTCTCAGAGCCAATTTTGTTTAAAAAAGAGTGAACAGGAATGAGATTGCCAGACACTGATTTTCTTTCGCTGCCAAGAAAGGGTTAATCAAAACTGCCCAAGACAATGCTTCATACATTTGTAAAAGGTGAAATAATAGATATTATAGTACTATTGCATCAACTTAGAGGTGATGAAGACACCATCAGTCTAGACGAATGGATGTTTTATTTTGTACAGATGATTTGTGTTGGGGGTGGGATACCTAGATTGGGCAGAGTTGATTAGTGCTCAGATACATCACCTGAGTACTGTGTTTCCATTGAACCAATTTTTCTATATGTCTTCATATCTGGTGTATGCATGATTTGCCTGCACTCAATATTGGCCAGGATTAGAACATGTCCAAGAGTTTGAAGAAGACATTCAAATCTATGATTTTTACCCTAGTTTACAACTAAAAAATAGTTATGCGAATTTCCAGAGAGTGAATGATATATTGACAATGGAATTAGTTAGGGAACTACAAGGATGCCCAGAATGGAGGATCTCCCCTAAAGTCCTTGCACTAATTCGAACTTATGGCAGTTATTTCATACAGTTTCCTACATTTACCTATATCAGGATAGGTGCATTTGATAATTTTTCCTAGGAAGCTACCTCGATATGCAAATGACAAAATTATAATGGTAGAACTGCGTAGGTAGATATGTGAGGCAAATAAAAGCTGCTCTGAGAGGCACAAAATCGATATCCCTTTCCCCATTCAATTGGGAGCGTATACTTTCCAATCTTCCTTGAATGCCATGAATGTCACTAAATCTGCGAGCAAGTATTTTGTGCAGACTTATGATGTAATTAGAGGATAGTTTGACCCAAGTAACTTTGTAAAGGATAATTTGCATTTGGGCCCAACGTATTATCATACTTCCACATTGGAAGATTACTAGGCAAATTGTGCAGATGAATTTGAGGTGCGGAAGAGAACGTGATCTAGGTTGACCATCAAAAAGACTTGAGAGTACCACCTTCCATTTGATATTCTTGGCATCATAGATGATGGTTTTGATATAGTTGATCCCCATTACTTCATAGAGGTGCAAAATAGTCCATTAGAACATATAAATTGGGATGCCCCTAATATGGATGATTTGTATGTGAGAACAACCCCCATCCTCAAAAGAACTAAGGCTTTGTTAGTGGAGAAGAAGGGAGGAGAGAATAGAGACACAACTTTAGGTAATCCAATGTATTGTCTGGTTAAAAACTGACACCTCCCCCGCTCAGAATACTTTTTCCCCAAGTGTACAAGAAGCAATCCCATCTAGTTGTATTGGAGGAGGTGATTGGCAGCCACCTGAAAAAGGGTCAAGACCTGATCCTACTTGTTGATCAAGCCCCTTACCAGATATTGATTTGACCACATATGATGAAAACCCTGACGAAGGAGGGTAGGAAAGAAAAGAAGAAACACTTGGAGATAATGGTAAATAAGTATAGGAGGAACAACAACAAGCCTCCCAACAGTATGATCCACAACTTGACAAGGAAAAGAACTTATTTCCTTTCTCAACCCAAAGTTCGAACACCACTCCGCTGGTCAAAAGAACTCTTTTTCTATCTCCAGATACGTTAAAGTCAGCAACACAAGTGTTGTCAACCCCTTCATGGCTTCAAGATACGCTGGATAATAAGAGGAAGAGAGAAGCTAACAAGTGCTTTGCCAAGGATGCCATGGCTCAAGTACTACATGCTTCCCCAACACCCAAAAGCAAGAAATTAAATACTACCTCTCATCTTGTAGAGGATGAGAACACAAGACGTCTTTTTGGAAATTGCTCACCCTAAGATTCAAAGAAGCTTAGTGTAGCTACCCCTACAAATTTCAATGTCACTAGAATAGATACATGTGATCTAAATTTAGATGTAGATTTGTCTATATGGTAGTTTTAAAATGACAAGGTGAAGAAGAGGATTGAGAAAATGAATTTAGATAAAGATCAACTAAAATCTGTGGTGGAATTTCTTTTAGAAAGCCTGAGCTCATTGCTAACACCCTTGTCTACCCAAATGACAAGCTCTTTTGATACCATTGTTGTCGGTATATTTTGTATGTACGGGTGTTGTGTAATAAACTTATGTTAATCTTGGCAGTTAGTACCGAGAGTGTGAACCGTTACGACGTGACGTTTCGGTGGTGTCTCTTCGGAGGTTATATGTACACATTGCTCTGAGTGTGAATGACATGATTTGGTTTTCTGAGTACTTTATGTTTACCGAATTGCAATACTTTCCTGTGTTCATGTTTATCAGGTAATGTGTGTTTATGCAACTATTCTTGTTGACCCGAGAGGGAAAACATCTGGCACCGTTGCCTAGACATACCCGGATGGCGAGTAGGCATAATGGGCTTACCCGTTAGTGCGATAAACCCAGAAGCCGAGGAAGCCCGTACCGAGTTGTACGACGGAGAGGATAATCTGGCACGTGACTTCCGAATTTTGTTTCAAGTAGCTCTTGAAACTCACGTCCGAAGGGAGGCAATGAACGGAGACGTCCCTGCAGGCGTAGTGTGGGACGTGATTGGGGCGAACCCTGCAGCGAATCGGTTGTTGAACCAACTTCCACGGTTGTTGGCACAAGCAGCACTCGCACGACGTATTTGGCAAGAGGAAATTGACCGTGAGGACCGCCGCCAGGAGATCCTCCGTGCATTCCACGCTTGAGAGCATCTTCGTCGCCGTCGGGAGGAAGGAAATGACAAACAGTAAAGTTGTTGAAGTTTGAAATGAAGGGGAACGGAACACAAAAATTCAATTGTAGTTCAATTGAGAATGTTGTAAAGCAACATGAATTAATAAAAAATAAGTGTTCTTTTTGATTGAGCAATGTGTATAGTTTGTCTTCATGCCCAATAATTTAAATAAAGATTGAAATAAGAAAGTGATAGATGGCGAAGGGGAAGCCGCACAGAAGGCTTTGATATCCGCGCAGCAACGTGAACGTCGGTGTAGGCTCAGGCAACTTGCCAAAGACCAGCTTGTCGGAGGGTTGCCCGAAGGGGACCTCGGAAGTGGTACGGATAAGACCGTGAATCCGGCTCTCGCCTACCGTCGCACTAAGAGCCCAATCCTCCAACATCGTAAGAGACTCCTGAGTAGGCCATCCCCTAGCCTCAAAGCACTCTGCAAATGCTTGTGGACAGCCAACCCGCACAAAGGTCAAGAGGCGCTCCAACTCCTCAGCAACCCCCTCCTGAGCCTGAAGCTCTGCTGAGGCTATGACCCGCTGGGCTCCAGCAGCTACTGCGGCTACATTTGCCAAGTACTGCTCCAACACTTTCTGCGCGGACTCCCTCGCTAGCACCGCCCTCCATGACCCTGTCAGGGCTGGTGGCTCTGCACTAGCCTCAGCTTGCGGTCTCTGTCCCTCCATAGGAACTGGTCTCTCGGATATCTCTCTCTCCTGGGCTACTGGCTCTTCTCTTGGTGGCGACATCACTGCATCCAGGTCAATAACTTCTGAAGGCCTCTCTAACACTACTCTGGTAGGGGAAAGTGAAATGGGAGCTGCCACTGCTATCGGGGGTAATGTGAACTGCTCCAACCATGACAGCACTGAAGAGTCCTCATCCCCCATCGGCAACGCTCGAGCTGGCTCCTCCAATACCCCTGGCCCAACTCGCACAATGGCCTCAGTACCAACAACATCCAATGTAACCTGCTCTCGCAGCTATGTCTGCTCCTACTCTAAACCTCCAACACCATCTTTGCTAGTCTGTCCTGGGTCGGTTGGCTGAGCTGTAGGTGGCTCGGAAGCCTGACCCGCCGGGTGTAGCACAACAGGGGGCCGGAGCTCTCCGAACCGTGGCATGGGTACAGCCTCCAATGTAGTACCGAACGGTACAGAGGGCCCCGCTGCAACAGTCGCCGAGGGTACTGGTGGCGTGAATAGTACAAGAGGTGGTGCACTCTCAGACGGTGGAGTTGGAGCAAATGCACTTTCAGATGCTACCTCTGTATCGAGAGTGTCAGAGTCTCCCACTGCAACACTCTCGCTGCCTTCCTCCTCCTCCAAGTCCTCACTCGACTCCTCTCGGCAATTGTCGACATTCTCCCCTTCCGACTCTGAGAGGACTTGGCGCTTCCTCTTTGACCCTCTCTGTACTCCGCTAGCATCCAAGTGACGCCAATGAAAGATAAGAGGCTCTCCCGTAGCAATATCAACTGGCTGTGGCCTCAGCTTCTCTGCTAGAATCTGCTCTCGGGCAGCATTCAGGAACAACCCGATGGCAATATGGGGCATGTAAAATGTCCGATGCTGTAGAGTCATGAACTCATACAGCCTCTCCGCCATAACTGAAGCCCAATCGTACACCGTACCATTACGGATCCCGTTTATGAAAATGAGATGTGTAAGGGCAATGTCGGAGGCCCTACTAGCCCCTGTCAACCTGCTCTTCACGATGTCCATTAGACACCGCCACTCTCCGGGAGCCACAAATGATTTCTTGATTCCCCGATTCTTTGAAGAAGCGCCAGCCAATGACTCCAACTCACTCTGAGACAGGTTTTTGGAAACCAGCTTAATGTACTTTTCCTTTTCTTCGCGGGACAGTTTCCTGGGCTTTAAATCTATTTTCTTCCCGTGCGTGTCAGGTATGCCAAAAACCCTCGATATCTCCTGGGCAGAAAATGAAATCTGTATCTCAATGCCACAATACTTCAGAGTGCTACGCCGGCTATCTCGATTGAATGTATCAATCATGCCTCGGAGAGGTCCCTCGTACTCTCTAATGGAGGGCAAAGGCATCTGAATTGCCCAGTGTACTCCTGCTCTTCGAAGCTGTCCCTTCAAAAAATGTGCGTCTGGAGTGTTATCCCACCATGTTCGGCACTCCACTCCGCTCAAACCCTCGAATGTCACAGTCTTCCAAGTAATCTCTTCCTTTTGTGCTTGTGGCTGCTGTACGTGTGGACGGTGCTTTCTGGCAGTATCCATGCTACCAGCAATGCGGACTCTAGACTGTGAAACCCTCGGTCCTCTGCTGCTACTGGCTGGTTTTGAAACCTGTAATTTCTGTCTCCAAGTACTATGCTGTCGTGATCCATACTACTGTGCAGTGTCCAACAATAACGGTCTTAACCATTTTTTTTTTATAAAAAATTCCTCCTTTTACCATACAAATCAACTTCCTTCAACCAATGCAAATATGTAGTAGCTCCGGGTCTCATCAACTGGTCACACTCTCCAAGGGTTGATAACTAAACCGACTGGGGGTCTAGGGGGCAACGCCCCCAGCGGGGTCGAGGGGTAGCGCCCCCGCGGGGTCCTGGGGCAGAGCCCCAGGTGCAGGGTACAGGGCGGGGTCGAGGGGTAGCGCCCCCGCCGCCAAGGCCAATTTAGAACCTTCAAAGTCTATGAAACACCTTATTTTTGTGAATTTCGTCTGCTCCCATGCTCTTTTCCGCTAACCGCTTATGTTTCCCTTACTTCCTGCTCATGCCCTTCCCTTCGGTACCATTCGTTCTTCCATATGAGCTGCTTTGTTTTGTCGTCGTTTTTTTTTTTATTTTTATACCATATGAATTTCTTCCTTCATGCTTTCCCTTCACACATCCCAATGCTATATTGAATCCTCAGACCTCCTCCAACCGTGCCGTACGAATGCCCTTATGTTGTGCGTCAGCTACCATATGACTTGGTATTCATACTTTGCAATCCGATGACCGTACACTATGCCTCCTTCCCGTGCCGTGTCTGGATGCGGTACGGCCAGTACAATCCGTACATTGATCCACTGTGCGGTGCTTTGCTTGCAGTCCTCGCCTTGTATGGTTCCGTACAACACCTTTATTTCTTTTGTTTCAACTTGTATGTCATCACTTTTCCGTACGACGCCGTACAATACTTGTAAATGTATCGACCACAATAATGCTTCAGTACGGTACCGTACTTCCCTGCCGCTGTGCCCTTTTTATCGTACGGTGTCGTACGGGGCTTTATAGATCCGTACGGTGCCGTACGATATTGCTTTTTTTTTTAATTTTTTATTTTTCTTTTTCTTTTTTTTTTCCTTTTTTTTTTAATATATAATTTTTTTTTTCCATTTTTTTTCTAAGTACTTGGTCCTCGCGGTGATGTCGTCGGCCGTTCGTGATACACCTTCAATTTCGAGCCGTTCACCGCGTTCGAAATTTCCCGTCCGTCGAGGGTCCACAGCTTTACGGACCCGTTTGCGGCCACCTCCCGAACCTTGTAAGGGCCTATCCATTTCACTTTGAACTTTCCAGGCTTGATTTCATTTCGGCCGTTGTATTTTAGAACCAATTGGCCCGGTGTAAATTGCATTCGTCGGAGATGCTTATCGTGCCAGACCTTCCTCCGTTGCTGCGTCGCTTCAGTGGCCCATTGTGCCAAAGCCCATTTTTCGTCCAACTTATTTAAGAGATAGAGTCGTTCCCTCAGACTCTCCATATCTCCCAATTTATTCTCAATTGCAATCCGCAGGCTAGGAACCATGAATTCTACCGGTACCACGGCCTCTTGTCCGTACATGAGTTGGAACGGTGTTTGGCCGGTGGTCACCTTGTAAGATGTTCGATAGGCCCATAGTACCGAGGGTAGCCTTTCTTCCCAATCCTCGCCCTCAACGCCGCAGGATTTGTAAATGACTCCAATCAGGATCTTATTAGTCGCCTCTGCCTGACCATTCGCTCGAGGGTAGTACGGGCTCGAGAGTGTGAAAAATTTTGAACTCTGTCGTCAGTAGCTTGATCACATGGTTGACAAAATGTCCACCTCTATCACTCGTCAACTGCAGTGGAATGCCGTACCGCGTTATTATCTGCTCATAAATAAACTTCGCTGTACTTAGAGCAGAGTTATCCGTTAGTGCTTGTGCTTCCACCCACTTGGTCAGATACTCTGTTGCCACAACAATGTACCGACAGCGTCGAGCGCGGCTGGGCTTCAAAGGCCCCACAAAATCCAATCCCCACCGTTCAAACAATTCCTGTGCATGAGAGGGGTTAAGTGGCATGTAGTCTCGTTTGAGAGGTCTCCCTGCCCGCTGGCATGTGTCACAGCCGACGACCCACTCCCTGGCATCATTGTACACCGTCGGCCACCATAAGCCTGCCAACAAGACTTTTCTGGCGGTAGTGTCAGGGCCCATATGCCCTCCGGCAGGTCCCTCATGAGCTTCTTTCAACACTCTCGGAACCTCTTCCTCCATTACGCAACGCCTCAATATTTGATCTGGACCCATTTTGTACAGCAGTCCGTTGATAAGCTGGAAGGTTCTGCTCCTCAGAACCAATTTTCTACGCTCTCCGGGGAGCATTCCTTCTGGAAATCGGGCCGTGGATAGGTACTCACCGATACTTGTGTACCACTTCGGTAATACGGCGATGTGAAACAGGTGAGTATCTGGAAAGTCATTGTTTATTCCTACTGGAGGCTCGCCGGACTTAATTCGGGACAATTGGTCCGCAATCACATGACTGCGTCCTGGTCGTACAACAATTCTGAAGGTGAATTCTTGAAGGAGCAGCAACCACCTGCTCACCCTTCCCTGAATGATGGGCTTGTTAACTAGGTACATCAAAGCCTGGTGGTCCACGAAGAAAGTAAATGGCGTCGCCAATAGGTAGTGCCGAAACTTCTGAACCGAGTAGACCATTCCGAGAGCCTCTCGCTCTGTAGTGCTGTAGTTCCTCTCCGCCCTCGAGAGTAACCGACTTGCAAAATAGATTGGGTGATCCAGCCCATGTTCGCCTTCTTGTGCCAGGGTGGCCCCGATGGCGTAGTTTGACGCATCCACATGAACATGGAACTCTCTGTCCCAGTCCGGAAATGCCAAGATGGGGGCTGCCAACAGTCTCATTTTTAAGTCATCGAATGCCTCCCCTTGCTCCTTCGCCCAGACAAACGGCTCCCCTTTTTTCATAAGTTTATCCATTGGGTATGAAATCCGGGAAAAATTCTTTATGAACCGTCGGTAGTACCCGATATGGCCCAGGAATGACTTGACACTGGTTACGTCACTGGGAGCCTCCATTTCAATTATCACCCGGACCTTGTCGGGGTCCGTCTTCAACCCTTCCTTACAAACGATGTGTCCGAGCAGCTTCCCTTGCAGTACCATGAAACGACACTTCTTCGGGTTGAGTGCCAGACGTGCCTTCCGGCACCGCTCCATGCACTCTCCAAGTGCTACAACGTGTTTGTCTTGGCTACTGAAAATGGACCAGTCATCCAGAAATGCTTTAAAATTCCCTCTCGACATCTTGTCAAAGATGTGCAGGATGATTCTCTGAAAAGTTGCAGGTGCATTACACAGGCCGAAGGGCATCCGGTTGTAGGCGTACACACCATCTTCCACTACAAAGGTGGTTTTTAGCTTGTCCTCCTCTGCAATGGATATTTGGTTATATCCTGAAAACCCGTCCATGAAGGAATAGATCTCATGGCTTGCCACCTCCTCGAGTATGCTGTCTGTGAAGGGTATCGGGAAGGGATCCTTAATGGTCACCGCATTGAGACACCTAAAGTCTACGCAGATGCGGATTTGGTTAGCCTCTTTCTTCTGAGATATCACGATTGGTGACACCCACTCACTTGTGTCTACTCGGAAAATTATCCCCGCGTCCAGCATTCGCGCAATCTCGGTCTCCACCCTTGCAGCATAGTTTTTGTTCATCCTGTACGGCCTCTTCCGCACAGGTTGGGCTCCAGGAACCAAAGGGATGCGGTGCATGCAGAGCTCCGGAGGTACGCCCTTCAGGTCTTTATAATTCCAGGCAAACACGTCCTTATACTCTGTGAATATTTTGAAGGCTGCCGTTTTTAACACGGGATCCCAGTCATCTCCCACCAGGATAGTCTTGGGATTCTGCTCGTCCCCGAGATTTATTGTTTCCAGTTTTGCCTTTTTGTATTGGATAGGTTCTCCCTCCGAGAACACGTGGGCCGGACTTACTCTCATCTGGGCTTCCCCCTCTGTATATTCTGTGTACTCCGGAGGGAACTCGTTCGTGTTTTCTTCCGTAGGGAACTCATTCCCGATCTTCAGTATATTGCACGATGGCTGAAATACCTCGTAGTCACGCATTTGCCAGTGAAAGAGACCATCTAGTGAATCCGTATCTCCTTCTATCTCAAGTACCCCTTCATCATTCGGTTCCATAGTTTCTTCCTCTCCGTCCATCCCGCCACCATCGGAGTCTGAGTCGGACGCCATTTCCTCTCCAACCATTTGTGTGGCGAGGTCTACCACAAATTTCCTCCCCCCTTTCTCGAATGCGAGGGTGTTCTTCTTCCAGTTGTGATTGGCTCGGGCTGTCACCAACCACCCTCTACCCAATATAGCGTCATACCCCTTCTGCTTGAGAGGGATTACGACGAAGTCTAAGGTGAAAGGCTGGGTTCCGATAGTCACCTGCTGTGCCATCAGCATACCGAGTGGTTTAATACCGTGCTGGTCGGCCCCTAACAGATTGAAGGTTGGTGGCCACAGCGTCGGTTTCCCCAAACTCTTCCAAGTTTCCTCCGGAAGGACATTGACGCCCGACCCTCCGTCAACGATGGTGTTCGTGAGGATTTTACCCAGGATACCCATTTCTACTACTGCCGGGTTTCGTCCATGGTTTATTGACAACGTCATCGGGTCGGCTGCACAGCCGCCTGGGATCTCCGTTCGTTCCACCGTCGTAGGTGGCGTGTTAGGCCCTAGGAATAGAGCTGTTTTTAGGTGTGGCATGGTCTCCAACAGGTCCTTGACCTTCATGGGTATTTCCATTTGCAGTATCTGCCGTAGTATACTTTGCTCCGCCAATTCTCGGTGAGAAGTGCCGGCGTCGGCAGGTTCCTTCCGGTCCTGTATCTCTTTTTCAATCTCGGCCCTCGCTTGCAGTACCCTCTGTTTCTCCGTCGGAGGGTGTGGGTACGTGGCCTTTTTGGCTTGGGCACGGGTGACTGTCAGGACCTTCTCAGTACCTCTACATTCCAACTCCAGGATGTTACAGCCGGGCTTCGGACAATTAGCGTCCTCATGGTCGCCCGGTCCGCACCACCGACACAACTTCTGCGGAGTCGCGGCCTCCGTCTGACAATCACGGGCATAGTGACCCCACTGATTACAACCATCTTAGATCCCAGCTCGGATAAAAATAAAGAATTGATTTCTCAATTGTAGATTGATAGCCAATTTGGGAAGATTACCAGGGAGTGAATCAGAGATATGAAGGTTCGAGGTCTTCCTTTCATCGATAGGATGAGTGAATCTTATAGTGCCTTGGTGTTAGTTAGGAACACCATATTCTTTGAGATTAGAGTAGCAAAGATGGAGGGATCTGCCCATAAGATTACCATGAAACAATTGCAGAAAGTGATCAATATGGGAGTAGATACAACTGTTAGTCTTGGCTTCTTGGAATCATATAAAGAGCCCTATCAGAAATGGATGTTCAGTCTAGGGTTCAAATGTGAATGCATACAAAAAAGTGTGTCCAATATGAATAAGTTGATAGAAGAAGCTAAGGAGATGATTGATCAAATAATAGAATATTTTAAAGATATTGGCTATGAATTGGAATGATAATTTTGGAATTGCTACAGTCGATGATCTGAAAAACGATTAACAATATTACATTGATGCCATCACAAACCCTTTTGTTTTCTGTAAAGAAGAGTATAAAAAGCTGGCCAAGATTGATGCTATTTTAATATGGTGTGGTGATCACCATAAAACTTTCATTGCAAAAGTAGAGGAGATCAGGCACTAGAAGGAATACTGAGCAGTTTAGAATACCAATGTCATCATTCCTGATCATAACAAAATTGTAACTGTCACAAAGGCATTACAAGTGTATAAATAGAAATAGTCAGCTCAGGCAACACCAACCAAGGAAAGCGAAGGAGAAGCATCTTGACAGTAATTTCTATTTTTAGTATTTTTCATGCTTTTGAGATATATGTTTTAAAGACTTTAATTTAGATTGTATTCAGGAAGACATCAATTATAAGTGGGTCTGCATAGTTTTCTTGGGGGAAGTTGAAAAGACTATATATATTAAAATGAATGAAAAAATAAGGATCGTCAATTTTTCAAAATTTCCCCTGTTGCTTTGATGACTGAGTGAGAATCAAATTTTGATGGTTGTTGTTTGGTAGAATTTAGATGAATATTTTCTTTTCTTTGGTTAATATGCATGAATGAATTTCATAAGTAGGAGGACATTGTTGTTGCAGAACTTTGTTTTTGCATTATAAGTCTAAACATTCTTTGTGGTATTTCCTGTTTATTGAAGCTTTCATTTATGCTGTTAGTTGAAGGATTTATGTTAAGAATTTAAAGTCCGAGTCACATTTTCATCTTTGTATGAAGATATTAGTTGGAAATTTTATATGCATGCGAGTTGTAGTTAATATATTATACAAATAACTTATCTGAATATGATTGGTTGATTATGACCTCGATCTATGCTATCCGTTACTCCATGGTGTGGAGCTAGTCATTTACCAACCATACATCAGTGTTGGCTTAGGCGTTATGTTGTTTCCTTTTCATTTTCGGCCAAAATTCATGAATCAACGCCTGTGCCTGATTTAGTGCCTGTGCGAATGGGCATTTCCGTCACCGACACATGCGACTCACTAGAGTGAGACATTTTCTGTCTCAAAAATTTACCAGTCACGAATAAACGTTTTTGCAAACTGGCATTTCCACCAGCAATCACTGCCTTCGCCTAATTTAGTGTTTACACCCAGTTTGGTCGTTTGCTGGAACTTGCTGGTTATTCTAATGGCTCTATGTTGGTTTATGGATGGTTAAATGGTAATGAAATTGTATGCATAATCACATTAGGAACATTTACTTAGATTTAAAATGAACATCAGCTAGATGGATTTTGAAGATGGATTAGTCTCCTCTTTAGCTGTGGGTTCTTGTTGGCTTAGTCTCTCGTGATTCGTGGGCGTTGTTCGAATCCTTGTAGGGCAGTCTCAGAAACGTGTGTTCTCCGTTCCGAGTATGTGATTGAGTTGTCTTAGAACCTTTGAAAGTGCTTGTTAGTCTTTTGCTTGTGCACGATCGTAGTGTATCTTCTTGCATGCTTATATCTTGCATATGTTTATGGTTATGTGAAGCACCTAGTTACATGATGTTTATTCCATGTTTCAATTTTTTTGTTAAGTGCATATTTAAACCCTTTGTTCCAAGGTTTCCTTGGCGGGGCATTACAATATAGATCATAAAGACACAAAAATGTTACTTAATGAAAAATAGAATATTTACTATTGATGGTTTTGGATTTGGATTTGATTGCCTGAAATTCTTTTTGTAGATCTGAAATTTTGATGAAAAAAAATTCATGCAATCAAATATAAAAAAGAACAACAATAAATATCTTATAGATTGTGAAAATATAATATATGTAAGATATTTTTTAAATTTTCTACTGGAATTTTAATTTCCATCTAATAAATAATAAATAATGTGATTTGAATAATACTAAATGAAGTGAATGGATTTGGATTACTTTATGAGTTTGTGTTGGATTATGAATGTGTTTAATAGGATTTAAGCTAAAATGTTAGCTGTAGAGTTCAAAGTAGACTGTAAAGAATTTGAGTACCAGGAAATTAAATTTTAGCTGCTTTACTGTAATCTTTTCTTTGAATAATGATGCAATTCTTAACAAAGATAAATAAAAAAAGAAGAAAGATTCTTTTATATTTCACGAGACCGTCTGTAAATAGGTCTATAAATAGTTTATAATGATACATTCCTTAACAAAGATAAAAAAAAAAGACAAAAAAAAAGAAAAAAAAAAGAAACTCTTTTATATTTCATCAGATGTCTATAAACGGGTCTATAAATAGTTTATAATAATGGGACTATTTGTACTCCACTAATATTATTATTTGACATGACTTTGATTGAAAAAACAAGCAGCAGAAGCAAAAGTCTCGCCCTAAATACGTTGATGGGGCCTTGTCAAAATTTAAATTACATTGATATGCAGACTAGATAAGGTTTACTAAAATCACTTCTTTCTAAAAAGAAATAGTAAGCCGCAGCACAGCAACAGGGAAAGTAGAAACCCAGATAGAAACTTGTATTGAGGGTCAAGTTGCTGGATTTTTGTAGCTTGAGATAGTAAGCCGCAGAACATCAACAGGGAAAGTGTAAACCCATATATAAATTTGTATTGAGGGTCAACTTGCTGGATTTTTGTAGCTAGAGATCGATGCACCTTCATTACCTTTCTTACGACCTTCATAAAGGCCTGTTATTTGCACACAAATCAATAATGTGAGCTCCTGATCCAACAAGAATTTTACTTCATTCAAATATAAAAAAACACTGTTATCTCTTTCATGACTTTTATACAACATCATACGTGTTAAGATAAATACCCCATTATTACTTACAAAAGCAGGGATGTCCAGCTTAACTGGTGATTCTGTAAAGACTTTAATGTCACTGATTAATAGCTTTCCTTGATCGCTTTTACAATTGTGGAAGCTTAAGCCCCTGCCCAAGTAAAATTTTCCCCTTTTGTGCTCTGTTCTAGAAAAAAATCAATGTTAGATATAAATTTGTTAAGAAATAATACAAAATAAAATTAGAGTTTACATCTATTTTCAAAGTGAATTAGGGAAGAGAATTTAGTAATTGAGCAGAATCAAAATCTTATGTGGAAATTTCCAATCACTCTCAATTTTTTTACAAGAGGATTACTTGGCAAGTCCCCTACTCATAACTAAGGTTTGAGTGCAGCATCATCGAATATGTTGGCACATCAACATGTTTTTTGCCAAGTCGTCTAAAACATCCCAAAATAAAGTACAACGGATACCTGTACACTAAGTCATGTTTTATAACGGATATATCATATATCATCACATGATATGTTGCTTTTTATAGGGTAAGGGATACATTTCATTTAATTATAAATAGCTATCATCAGCAATAACAACTTTAGAATCATAACTATTGATGCAATATTATCAAAGATATTAGACATTAAATCAACAAGTATTATCACAGTTATTAAAATATATTCAACTCCTAAATCTTCTCTCTTAGAACATATATGCGCTGCTAAGTTAATATAGGTCCATCATCATTAGACTGTTCTGATAAAATTAATAATTCAAGATTATATAAAGGCTCTTATGAAACTAGCCTTTCAATACCCAACAAGGTTGAGGAATAAGCCTGTGACTGACCTAAATGCCACATTTTTCCCACTTTATGGGGTTTTCCTTCAGTGGTCTCATCTATCACAAATTGCATTTGAGAGTCCATGGAATCCATCAAATCCCAGAGAAACAACCGAATTTCCTAATCAGAGAGAGCAACAAAATCAGCACTTGGTCAAAGAAACAGTCATATTCATAATTCAGAACACATCATCAATATTACTCACATCTTTGCCTTTGAAAGGCCGAAAGAAGAACATACAATGCAAGGTGCAGTCTTGTGCTAAAAGGTTTGACAATAATCTAACATCTTTTCTGTTTATTGCAGCATAAAAACTATCAACAATGGCTGCAGCTGATAGTGTTTCATCTTTTTTAGATTGGAGGGTGGAGCTCCCTGCACCCTTCACAGGTGATTCCAATTTCTTGTGGGAATTACTGCTTCTTAATGAAGAGGTTTTGGGTACAGAAAAGTAATGGAGTTTGTGAGTACTGAGACAACTTGAGGAACAGGAAATTGGTATGGCAGTTGGGTAGTCATGGAGGTATGATTTGGAGCTCATAGTTTGCTTCCTCTGAGAGAATAGGCATGGGGAAAATGGGTCTGAAATGAAAGAGATGTGGCTGCCATCTGTTTGAAATGCAGTTTATTGATTGTGAGATGGCAGGAGATAGAATTTATGTATGTATGAATGAAATTCTTCTTGTAGGGGAAAAGAATAAAGTTCGGATCGATTCAAAGGAAATTCTGGCTGTCTAAGATACATTTAGCAAAGAAATGAAAGCGTCGAGAAAAGCATGAAATAAGAATACTTCTGGTCTTTTCAATATTTAATTGAGAAAGTTTTTATGTACATGTATTGCTCTCTTCACTCTGAGATTTGCATATTTATACTATCTTTATTTACTTTTGTTATATATATATATATATATATAATTTTATGTGAAAAAAAATTCATTATATTCATCTTTTACATATCTATGTACACTCAAATCTCTTTTTATTTAGTTTTATACATCACTTAAGACAAGCATGGAATAAAAATACTTCAGTTTTTCTTTTGAATTTTTAATTGAGAACATTTTTATGTGCATGCATTCCTCTTTTCATCATGAAATTTATATATTTATGTCACCTATATTTAATTTTGTGCTTATTTCACAAAAATGTTTTGATTTTATGTATATAGTAATGATTGATATGATCTTATATGCAACGAAGCTCATTACATTGATCTTTTATACATTTATATACACTCAAATCTCTATAGTCATGGTATAAACACACTTTTTAATACACAAATTGTCTTATCCATTCATTATCATATTTGTTTATGTACATACTTTCCTTCATCTGTTAGTCATATAGGCATGATAGCTTTTCCATTCTAGATAACTTCACCTTATCCATCTATTTATTAGATTCAAAATTCCAGATCTGGCTTATTGGCCTTATTTATTGTCTAATCTTGTACCAACTAAACATGTTTTTGACACATTTTATGCTATGTACTAGAATTTAAAGCTATTGAATGCATTCATTCTAATCATCAAGTAATAATCTAAGATACATGCGTTTTCTCTTATCCTTGAGCATGAAAGCAATTATGGTAGAGAATTTTGATATTGTGCACTAAAAGAAGCAACAACTTTGCATACTAGAATCCTTGCTTGCTATTTTTGATCTTTGTACACTTAGAGGGTTGATCTAGGGATTTTATCTCCTCACGATGAAATAATAACCATTTAAGGTATTTCAAAATACCACTAGTCTCCATATTTTCAAGAAGAGGGATACAAATTCTAATCTATTAAACAATCAACATAACATAATATTATGACCCATAGAGACAAGTATGAACTTTAAGGACTAATCCATGACTACAATTCCATCCTAGATGTGTGAACTTGTTCTTTGATTGAATTAATAAAATATTCTAATTTTGATGGGATTACTAGTTCTTACAACCCACCTATGTGATGACTCTTTATTGTCTTGAGTTTCATTATTATGGATTGAAAGGTGTATATTGCTTGATGCTTATGATATGGTGTAATGATGCTTGGAGGATAATTGCCTTGCTTGATTACATTTTCTTGTTTATTATTTTATATTATTTTTACTTTGATCTCCATTATTGGATTAGTTCTTCTCATTGAGTGCATAGGAAAATTTTAAGTGTTTGACTAATGGAAGGAATGTGAAAGAGAAGATCATGGACCATTTAGCCATCTCACCTTACCTACTCCCTATGGCTAAGTTGGTGACCTTGTTGCTCTAAACCTATCTAATTTGGTTGTGAATGAAAGGATGTTCCTTGTGTTTTATCTAATTTGTCACTTATTTAAATCATATGTAATTCTAAATTCCTACTTTCTAAAACCCATAAATTGTATGCTATCACTGCACACATTATTTTATTCTTAAATACGATTTAGTTTTGATTATGTAAAAATAGGTTTTGAAAGGACTCGAAACCTTGTACAAGAGCATAAAAAGATATAGCAATAAAAGATCAAAACAACTGTGGTGCCCCACCAAACAAACCTAAGGAACAAACCAGAGTTCCTACCAAATGGACAAAAGCCCAGACCAAGTACTACAAAGGGCAATCAAGATTTACAATTTAGCCCATTCTTATATGAATGTAAGTTCATATCAAAAGAGGGAGTGGATGATTTAGATTTCTTTCCCTTCACAGTAGTCCATCCATCCTCCATCTTACCAACAGCCTTCCGTACTCCAGAAGAGGTGGAAAAGCCTACAAAAGGGCAGGTAACATCAGAAACCCCAGAAGGGGCAGGAATAGCACCCCGACCATTCCCCCGAACCCTCACTGGAGAAACATAGGACAAAGAACGCGCCACATCAACATCCAAGAAAGCGGCAGAAACAGAGACAGCACCACGAACACCCGTGCCAAAGACAACATCCTGGCCAGCAGCACCAGAAGACAACGTAAAACTAGCACCAGCATCCTGGACAGGGACAGTAGTAGCATGATCCAAGGCCAAATCAGAAGCAGTGACAGCAACAATAGAGACATCCGGGACTTCCACAGAAGCATCATCCAAAGCCTTATCAGAAGGAGGAGAGACAGCATCCGAACCCCCAATAATTGGGGCTTTATGGACTGTATAATGATGGGTAGCAACCCTCGACCACCAAGTTGCTGTTTTCTTTATTTTAACCTTGTTTGAACCACACCGTGCAGCGAGATGACCAGTCATGTGGCATTTCCAGCAACGAAACGAAATACCCTCATAATCAAGAGTCTGTGTCCAAGAGCCCAAAGAAGAAGCCAAAGTGATCTTCTCAGGAAGACCCTTGGGGACGTCCAGCTCCACAAGAATACGAGCATAAGTTGTTTTGAAAATATCAAAGGAATTGGGATCCACCATTTGGAAATCCCCAATAGCCTCACCCACTGCTTCCAGAACAGAATCTAACCAGAGGTAAAGAGGAAGATTCAGAAGTCTAACCCATAAGGGAATTTTATTGGACTCAGTAAGAGGATCAAACCCCACATACTAGGGTTTGGCCATCAGGGGGAAATGCTCCTCCCACATAAAATAGCTATCTTCATCTTTATCAAACTTGACAATAAAGAAACCCCTAGCCACAAGGTAGATCTGAACAACATTAGTTAAGATGGGTTCCCAATGCTTGGAAATCCAAGCATGCAAGTTAGAAAGCGAGGGCCAAAAACCCCTGAAACGAAAAATGGCAGCATTGGAAGAGAAGTCTTCCTTATTTTTCAAAATCTCATCTACAGTATCAGAGTCAAGAAGAACCCTAATGGGTTTACTCACAGGTACGGGAGGCACAAGGGAAGAGGGAAGGGATCCCCTACGCCCAGAAGCGACCAGGACCCGGAATGCCTACTTCAAAAGCAGCAACATCGACATATGAGATCGCAGAACCCTTGGCAGCCGAGATCCCAAACACACCAGACACCAGCTGAGCAGGGGCAACACCAGTAGGGAGGGGTGTTTCACCAGCAGTAGTAGGGGCGGACAAAGGGACACCAGCAAAAGCCGTTGACCTAGCCTCCAAAGCAGGCACACCATTAGAAAACTGGATGGGAGCGGCAATGTTCAAGGCATTCAAAACATTCAGAGTGGGAGCCATCTTTTTTAAAGAACAAAACTTGTAGTTGCCTTGAGTGTTTAGAACAATTTAATGATTTATTAAGAAATATGCGATTCAATTTAGAAGAAGATCATTGTATTATTAATATTGAGCTTCTTATATTTAAAAGAAATACATAAATTAATAGAAAATATATTAGTCAACTGAAAATGAAAATACTTATTACATGTAAGATATATATTTTTAGAAAATAGCTTACTTCAATGTGAAAAGAAGGAAAAATATGCCTGTGGTTAGAGTTTTTGAAACGCAGGAGAAAATAAAAGATTTATTCAAAGAAGCATTCACTTATGCTTTCTCCTCTATATTATGTGTGAGCTATTGGTTCTTGAAAAATAAAGAAAAATTTACTTTCTTGAAACCCTTAGATTGTTTTTTGCTTTATAGACGTGCTTACTAATTCCTTAATATGTGATTTGTATTCAAGAAAGAAAAATCTCTATTATGAGAATTTGCATTATTGGGAAGCATTTACTTTTCAACAAAAATGAAAATTACTTTATATGATTTTTACGTTTAGGCCCCGTTTGTTTGTGGTAATTCAACCGGAATTGGCGGCGGGACTTCCAGATTTTTGCCAAATCCATCGTTTGTTTGCCAAATTTGCAATTCGGGTTATAAAGGCGAAAACTCGATTTAGGCCCTGAAACGGGCGACAACATCTTCCCACCCGAGAGGTGGAATTGAAAAACAAATTTCGCATTTGCCAAAAATCAAAGCAAATTTAATAAATCATCGGGTCTGTGTCTTCCCATTTCATTTTTGGGTTTTCGAAAGGAGGTTTCAGATTTCATTTTTGCGCGCTCGACGTTCTTGCCTCTGCAAAACTGTTGTGTTCGAACTCTACTATCAAGTTTGTTGTGTTCGAAGTTGTTTGGGGTCACGGGCTCAACTTCCGCTGCGTATTGAAAGGTAAGGCTCAACCTCTGTAGCAATGCAATTTGTATGTATTGAGGGTATTGAGCTATTCTTCCATAGTATTTGATTTAACACTGATATTGAGCTATTCTTCCATAGTACTCTGCTATTCCTTCATTCTGATGAAAGAATAATAGAGTACTATGGACGAAATCCGAAACCCCCTTTCGAAAACCCTAGCTGCATAAAACCCTAAAATTTATACAACAAATAAGTTGCAACAGCAGCTGTAGCTGTAGCTATAAACACCTTTACAACTATGGCTGCTGTTGCATCATATTGAATCATATTTTATTAGATGGGTCTACAACAAAATCATCAGATGACCAATGATTATCACAAGATACTTGAGAGTTGAGACATTTCTACGATATAATAAAATTTTCTGTGCATTTCTGAGCTGCTTTATTCAAACAATCTTCTCATATTCAGACTGGTTATACTAATTGGGAGGTCCATTTGTTCTCAGATTTTGCTGCCATTACACTTGTTAACATATTATCTTCTATCTCATTCATTTCTAACTTGGTACTGTGATTAATGATGCCTATATCGACTTAGAATGCTCTGTATTACAACCATATAGACCTCCTAGCAGGGTTATGGTTCTGACCCAGTCCTCTTATTATTACAAATTTATAGGTCACAAAACTAACTAATATTGCAATCTTATCATTATCTCATTTATTTGAGAAGTCCTCATTGCCAACTTATATAGACCTTATTTACTCAATAATTTATGTAGAAATTGAATGTGCAGATATTAAATACCCACCATATACCTAGAAAGTGCAGATTGCTAGAGTATATTTATATAAAGACATTATCCAGTGGGTTGAGACATACAACAAAGGGCCAAAATGCCACTTGGTCTACATAATGTGCAAGTTTTTTAATCTTGTATTGTTTTGTTAAAAAACTGTTGAAAATTATATGTATGAGTTGAATATGGTACAAGGAGTTTGTTCGCAGCCTATAAATAAAATCCCTTAACCTATAATATGATAGCCCATATATTTCAAGATAAGTTGTGATCCTCTATATAGTTGCTAAAACTTCGTTATGATCCTTGCATGTTATTTAATGTAAATATAATGATTAAACCCTTATTATCATATCATAAGACCATATGGTGCATTGTACATTAAATATAGGATTCATGTGGTGTCTGATTATAAGTATATAATCTTCAAGCAGTAGATTGAAAAGTTGAAGTACATAGTGTTGATATAATAATAAGATTTGTCAATTCTTTCCCTTGAGAAATTTAAATTTGAGCAGAACATCTACGCTATTTCCTTTTATTTATATTTCTCTTTACTATATGTATAATGTAATTTGTCGGTGTTCATAAATTGCTTTGAATAGAAACATAATATTAGCCTTAGTCATGTGGATAACTTGTTGAGTAATATTATGTTCTTAAACACATTAAAAAGATAAGTTCAAAAGAATGTTGGAGTTTTAGCTCTAAATGTGTTGCAATTCATCTGAAGGTGATTTATATCTTCTTGTAGGCATTGCCTAAATCTTTCTAGGAATTGAGCAACTTGTATAGGTCATCAAATTGAATGAGTTGTAATAATAAGGAAATTTTCAAGTAGCCTTTTGTTCACCCATTCAATTGTTTTGGTTTTCTCCTTTTGAGCATAGCATCATTATCCTTGAATGAACTACTATAAAAGAATGATGCATATCCAGCAACATGAATGTTGAAATGCATTTGACAATCCCATCCAACATCAATAAGCTCCCTTATTGGCATGTATCTACTCTAACAATTGATTAGGCCTTGGTAGTGGCCCCTGTTATCTCTATCTCTACCTACTAAATGATCTTTGACTTGTAAAGCATCAACTTATCATTTGGAGTTTTGTATTTTGTTTCTCCTTATATTTGTCAATTGTAGACATGTTAGATCTGAGGCTATTGTTTGAAGTGTATCTCTTTTAGATCCTCCTTCTTGTGCTTTTGCTCTCAGATCACTTAGAAAAGTTGCTAGGCGACCTGGTAAGTTGCAGAGGAAATCTTCTAGAGTATATTTTTGTGCTACCATATACTAGATTACCACCCTTTTTGTATTGTGCTTGGTTGTGAGTGGCATGGCCTTATGTGTCCCAAATGTCTTTACAAAGCCTTGAGGTGTGAGGAGAGTCCAATATAATTTTTCCTCGTCCATAAAGAGGATGTGCTGTCTGTGGCTCTGGTGGCATATATGCTTGTTGGTTCTTCATTGCCTTCATTTCTGTGCTCATTTGAAGTATAGATTCTGACACTTCCTTTACTAATGCTCTGTCTTCTCTCTTTGTAGTGGGTAGTCTTCTTTTTACTTGTTGACGCCTATGAGCTTTGGCAGGTACTATGAGTGCTGTTTGGGTTTGCAGCTGATTGAATGTTCTTTTAGATGTAGGCCCGATTTCTATTGGTTCACCTTGTGTCTACTTGGAAAGCTCTTTGATGTGGTCTCTTTGCTTGCCCTTCTTCTTGTCAACTTTTTCTCCTTCACTAGTAAATCAAACAAATCCTTCATAGTTGTGTTTCTTTGCGACTTCATATCTTTGGGAAACTTTAGAGCTCTTGTGCATAGATTCTATGATGTGGTCTCTATACTTGCCCGTCTTCTCAACTTTTGCTCCTTCACTAGTGAATCAAAGAACTCCTCCATAGTTGTGTTTTTGTCGCAACTTAGTCCACCAACTTTTCCCTTGGCCATCAATGGTCCCATTGTAACCTGCATTGATTTAAGGCATCTGTAATTCTCTTTGCTCAATTTTTGGAGGATACAAGGCCACAATTCATAGAGCCAATACAAAATAAAAATACAACATACATTATTACATTGTACAATAACCAGGATGTCAAAATATAATGCCTTCCTGCTGAAATAAATATCCATCGCAAACATAGTTAGACATTTAACAATTATCATATTACTGTTCAATTCTAGTTGGTTGATGCATTAATGAAGATGCAAACTGAAATGTAGTTCTTTATTTTCCGATCATCTAAGTTGCTATGTAAAACTATGAACAACTGTAGGAGGCCCTTCTGTGAATGATGTTGACATTTGCATTCAAAACTCCATATAGAAATAGAGGCATTGATGAAGTTTGGGGCTCTATGGCATTCATTATAGTTAGGTCACTGTTGACTTGAAATATAGTGGTATCGATATACTTCTACATAGTGTGGTTGGATATCCAATACGAGTCTTGCATCTTCTTTTAAAAACCTTTGAAATAGCCTCCGAAGAATTGAATATAGGCATTTGGGTTACGGAAAGGCTTTGTATAGGCATGCCTCATTTGAGCTACCAATTTAAGAGCTGAATCCACTCTGCCCACCTTGGCAAGCAAATATATTTGGGTAGTGTGTGTAATATAACTTGGATGAAAACCATTTTGATTCATTTTATCAGCGAATTCAAGAGTTTTGTTTACTTCACCTGCCTTGTAGAGACCATCAATTAGTGTATCTTTTTAGTAAATGATACATAATTGTGCATCTTTTTAGTAAGTTTCTAATAAGTTTGTAAAAAGATGCACAATTCTGTATTGTTTACCACTGAAATAGTAGGTGAATAGAGTTGTAAATTCACAAAGTCATGAAGTGCAATTGATATCAAAAGATGCACAGTTGTGGTAAAGGAGCACAATTGTGGTAAAGGAGCAGCATGTACTATTGCGTTTGCATTGATACAGAATTGTGCATCTTTTTAGAAACTTATTAGAAGCTTACTAAAAAGATTCTTATAACACTGATTTTAATACAATTCTTCTATACTACTGTGTCTTTATTTTGGTTCGGCTATTTATAAAGGGGAGTAATAAATCATTCTTAATGAAAAAATAGAAAATTTTAAATTGTCGACAAGATGTACTTATAGGGAACACTCGGTTCATACTGGATATCTCTTCGCTGATATCGTTGTGTTTGTTCACATTTCAGGCCATTCATGGATCCTATTAAGAATATTGACATTCTAGGACGGGTAGTTGTGGAGACCCAATATTCTCTTCTTCTCACAGCTCTTATTGCTTGTGTTGCCATAGCTAGAGTAGTGGTAGGCCGAGAAGGTAGTGCACGTAAACGAAGAAGAAAAGGAAATTCTTTTTATAGAATGGTTATTCATTCCAACGATGTGGATTGTCATGATCAGATTCGCATGAGTAGGGGATCCTTCTTTCATCTAGCTACTATCCTAAGGCTGAAAGGAACCTTGACAGATACAATACACTTGACATTAGAAGAACAACTTGTGATGTTCCTCCACACTGTTGGCCACAATCTGAGGAACCACAAGATTGCCCACAACTTTGGGCACTCAGGAGAGACAATCAACCGATACTTCCACAAGGTGTTGAGGGCTATCTTAGGACTCCACCAAGATTGCTTTCTACCACCTAGTCCAAACACTCCTACTGAAATTAGTCGGAACAAACATTTTGATCCATTCTTCAAGGTAATTGTTGTGTTGTTACAACTTTCTTGTATGGATTTTTATCCTTATCATATTATTACTTGACCATAGAATTGATGATTGTATCATATTGTATAGGATTGTGTTGGAGCTATCGATGGAACCCATATACCAGTCATCGTCGATGTCGACATGCAGGGTAAATATCGTGATAGAAGAGGCAACTTGTCACAAAATGTTATGGGTGTGTGTTCCTTCGATCATAAGTTTCACTACTGCCTTGCTGGTTGGGAAGGGTTTGCTACGGATAGTCATATTTTGGCTTCAGCTCTGTCAAGAGAAGATCCTCTTGTTGTTCCCCTCGGTAAGCCAAATCATAGTTTAATATACTCAAGGGTACAATCAATGTTTCAAGTTTTAATAATATACTTTATTTATGTAGGAAAATATTTTCTAGTGGATGCTGGATATCCCAATGCATTTGGATTTCTTTCTCCTTATCGGTGTACACGCTACCACCTGAAGGAGTTTTCAAGACAGAATCCAATAAACTCTTGAAAAGAGTTGTTCAACCATCGACACTCCTCTCTTAGAAACTCAATAGAGCGTACATTTGGTATTCTCAAGCAGCGTTTTCCAATCTTGAGGCATGCCACATCTTATCCTATCATGACACAAGCCCATATTGTATTGGCATGTTGCATACTACACAACTACATTACATTAGAGGATGGCATTCCATCAGAAATTGCCACCGAAGAGGAAGATGACTGTGATGGGATAGATGTACCAATGCTGGAGACGTATGGGTTGTCTCAGCGTGATAGAGACGAGTGGGCACAGTTCCGAGATGATATAGCAAGTAGAATGTGGGAAGAGTACAGATCCTGATAATAGTTGTTCTTTTAATGGGTCAAGACTACATGATGGTTTCCTTTTTCTTATGTTTTTCTCTACAAGTATTGGACTTCTATGGGTCAATGTGTTTTATTTGAGTACACTGGTGTATGAAGATACTTTGATATACATGATGGTTTCCTTTTTATTCTGTTTCTATATGGAAGTATTGGTATTCTATGGGTCAATGTGTTTTATTTTAGTAAACTGATGTATGAAGATACTTTGATATACAGGATGGTTTCCTTTTTATTCTGTTTCTATCTGGAAGTATTGGTATTCTATGGGTCAATGTATTTTATTTTAGTAAACTGATGTAAGAAGATACTTTGATATACAGGATGGTTTCCTTTTTATTTTGTTTCTATCTGGAAGTATTGGTATTCTATGGGTCAATGTGTTTTATTTTAGTAAACTGATGTATGAAGATACTTTGATATACAAGAGGATGGTTTCCTTTTTATTCTGTTTCTATCTGGAATTATTGGTATTCTATGGGTCAATGTGTTTTATTTTAGTAAACTGATGTATGAAGATACTTTGATATATAGGATGGTTTCCTTTTTATTCTATTTCTATCCAGATGTATTAGTCTTCTATGGGTCAATGTGTTTTAGTTGAGTAAACTGATGTACGAAGATACTTTGATATATAGGATGGTTTCCTTTTTATTCTGTTTCTATCTAGATGTATTAGTCTTCTATGGGTCAATGTGTTTTATTTGAGTAAACTGATGTACGAAGATACTTTGATATACATGATGGTTTCCTTTTTATTCTGTTTCTATCCAGATGTATTAGTCTTCTATGGGTCAATGTGTTTTATTTGAGTAAACTAATGTACGAAGATACTTTGATATACAAGATGGTTTCCTTTTTATTCTATTTCTATCCGGATGTATTAGTCTTCTATGGGTCAATGTGTTTTATTTGAGTAAACTGATGTACGAAGATACTTTGATGATTACACAGCATGGCATACACAGAACTGATGATGAGCATGGATGAAATTGGTAACAACAACCATGAAATTGGTAATAGCAGCCAAATATCTTCTTCCTCTAAGAAGATAATATGGAGTAAGGAAATGGAACAAAAGTTTCTAGACTTGCTCATGGAGCAAGTACATCTAGGAAGAAAAGGTGATGGAGGTTTTAAAAAAGAAGCGTGGAAAACCATTGAGAGGAGGTTCAACAATGATATGAACCTAAATCTATCTAAGGACAATTTAAAAAATAAGCTGAAAACATGGAAGCTAGCATATAGAGTCATGAAGGAGCTAAGAAATACAAGTGGCTTCGCCTGAAACGAGGCAATTCAGTGCATGGATCCTGAGGATAGCGTATGGGATGAGCTTCTCAAGGTAGGGTGATCTCTCTACTATTTTGATGGAAATAATATTGCCTTCTTATAAAGTACGTAATGAAAGACAAAGAACCTAATCCATTTATTTATGCCAACATGCAGAGAAGAGAGTTCAAAAATGCCAAAGTGTATAAGAGGCAACCCTTCCAATACTTTAATGAACTGGGTGTAATTGTGGGTAACGACATTGCTGAAGGCAATGCAGCTACAACGGCCCTTGAGACTGAAGAAGGGAACCCTATGGAAGAGCCATACAATGTGCTTGATGAAGAGGATACTGATTTTGATTTGGACGATGACCCTTATCTTTCCAATTAGTCCACTCCAAGTGCAAGTGGTAGAGGAACCCCTACATCATCAATCACAAGGGGGGGAAGGAGGAGGAAGGCAAGTGCGGCCGCTTCCTTGGATTCCACGTGTGAAACAATGAAGAAAATAAAAGAGGGCATGAGCAATGTGCACCTTCACAAAATTGATACATCTGCTCATGAGAATGCTTTGACGGATGCATATAGCGCTCTCAAATCCATCCCTCAATTGAGTCGAGCTGTATTCCTGAGGGTATACGACACCTTCGTGGTTGAGTGTGAAAGAGCCAAAGGGTTCTTGTTGATGAGTGAGGACGAGAGAGTGGATTGGATTGCAGCCACATATGGTGGATTATAGTTATTTTCTACATACTTTATCATAGTTGTTCACATACACTATTGATTGTTTATGGTTGATGGTTGTCACTTATGATGTGCTAATTCATCCCAGCATACTTTATCATGATTAAATCTCTGAAATGGTATTATGGTAAGAAATGCTCTAGTAAATATGAATGCAAAATCTAGAAGCTTTGCAAGAAATGCGCAAATGGGTTTGCTGAAATGGTATTATGGTAATAAATTCTCTGGTAGATATATGTGTTGAGTGTGAAGCATAGAAAACCCATTTTTCTGATGATTGTTTACTGTTCGTGTTTGTAAAAATGGGCTGTCTATGTGTTAAGGTATTATAATATATCTTCTTTATTTACTTCTTTCTTTTTATTCACCATCATCCTTCATGCTTCCAAATTCATTTGTTGGTTGCCTATGTAGTCTCCCTGACACCCCTCAGCTCATATCAAACCATGTCAAGCTTTGTGCCAAGTGATCTCCTAGAGAGTGATAGATTTTATACTCAGAAACATGTTTGGGCACCATATAAATGTTACATCTAGAGCCATGACTACACACAGACCACAACAGAAGAATTGTAGAAGGCACTACAACTAGAATTCTAGTCCCGGGTTGCAGAATAAATTATGGAGTGACTAATTGTCTATTGATGGAGCTAATGTCATGCAAGATTCATCTTGGTGGATCTCATGAGACTGGAAATCACCCTCTAATTCCACAGGTCAAATAGGCATTAGATGGGGATGAAGAGACATGGAAGCAACTCTGTTACATGGCTTATTGAAACATGAGATTGAGTTGGCAATCTAGGTTGAATCCATGAAGTCAAGGCATGTTCCAGTCTCAATATATATTCCAGCCTAGGAACGTGTCTTATTGTGCCTATGACGAATCAGACAAAAATATCAGCAGCCTCAACATTAGAGTCATCAACAACACAATAGTAGTCTCTTCAACAGTAGTAGCAAACTTCCCAAGTGCCTATAACTATTAACAGTGTAACGAACGAAAAATAGTCAATGCCTATCTATCAAAGTGTAACAAAGAAGCTATGATCACTATTATTAATCTCTTACAAACAGTTTATTATAGGACTGTCATAATTCTTTGCATTCTTTCCTTCATATCATGACATGCTACTGTTATTTGGACTCCTCCTATTACTCAAATCTGCTACTTTGGCATTTGTCCATTTCCCCATGTCACAAACTTTGCCTATTGTATCAATCATTCAAATCCTCCTACTTGCGATCTTGAACTGTGGTTGTCACAATTTTACCCCTCTACTCTTTAGGAAGCCTCTGCTATAACCCTTGCATAAGCTCCTTCATGAGATACTCTGTCTTTCCCATCTTAAGACGACACATGCTTGTGATGGGGTGATCATGTACCATGTCTATCCTCTTGTACTTTCTTGACCCAAGTGTGCATCAAATATTTTAATACAGTGATTTTCTATGTATGATGCATATGACGCTTGTTATAACTTATAACAACCTTTGTACAAGACAATGATACACTCTTCTCTAAATTTTGACAGAAACCCTATCAAGCATGATTGGGCAACAAAAATAATGCATATATGGAGCTTTCTTCAACAAACCTTAGCATTGTATGACATAGACATTAACATGTATGATAGACCTTAACATATTCTCATGCACCATGTGACTGTCATGAAAACCTCTATGCTCAGAAGCTCTCCAAAAGATGTGTTCATCACCTCTTCAAAAGGCTGTTAAAGCTATATTAGAAGGTAGACATCACTATTATATGATCATGACTGTCACTGTTATTTGCTCCCGTGGCTGAAATTATGCTTGTGCTATTGTCATGCTTGACATTCATCATTGTTCATTTTGTCTCATCATTCATATGTACCTTGCTTTATTGCCATGATCTTCAAAAACTTGCCATTGTGTTCATTGTGACTCATAAACTCTACTTCTTTATCTCTGCTCATCTCTTTTGATTTCAAAAGGTTCTTGAGGCTAATATAGCTAATCAACAGCAAAAGGGTTTCACATTCTTTATCTCTGCTCATCTCTTTTGGTCTATTGCAATCATTTTGGTCTCTTTCATCCTGATGATGGATCACATAGTGTGATCCAAAACTATCTATACAATCAAATCCAGAAGGTATTTCAAACATTGATGAAAAAAATATCCATATATGCTGATAAAAAAATGAGCTATCTGATGATTGTTTACTGTTCGTGTTTGTAAACGGTCAATATTTTTGATGGTACTCCTTGGTGTATTCCATTTAAAAATAAACAAGTTTTAGTTTTTCTATCATGTTTACTTTGTAGATGCATGATTGATCATTGAATGTGGGGCATAAGGGTGTAGACCGTGGATCTACTTGCGTTTTCTTATTTAACGGTGTGTTTTCACACCACCAATCAGTTCATGGATATTGTTATATTTGATGCTATAGTTGTGTCATTATATTTTTTGTATAACTTTTTAAATTTGTACTCATAGAATATAGTCATGTTGTTATATCGAACAAAATTAGTATGAATGAACAAATTTTTGCTTGATACAGTGCTGATGGCTATGAGGAATGTTCCTATGTGTGACTACGGTGATGGATTGCGTTGTGTGTTGAGGACGTCACACACACAAAGGATAATCCAGACCGTAAATTTTGGAGTTGCAAAAATAAGAAAAAGGTTGTTAATTGCACAATATTTAAATGTTTACAAAGAATAAATATTAGTCATTATAGCGAGACTAACTTAGATTTGTATTGTAGGATGGTGGTGGATGCGAGTACTTTCGATGGGCCAATGACACCCCGTCGTTGTCCACATCATCAATACATTCTACACACACACTTGTTGTAGATGACAAGTGCAAGAATTGCAAAACACTCGAGAAAACTATGGCAAAAGCGGAGATTGCCTATAAAGCCGAAATCTTGTTTTTACGCTGTTTACTTTGTGCAACAATCGTACTATTTAGTTTGATCATTTGTGGGATGATTCGCTGGATCATTATACAGAGATAGATATATATGTGGACTAGATGACTTATTTATATTTTGATGTGATATCGAGCAATGTTATAATTATTTTTTTGTTATAATATTGTTTATGATAATGTATAAAATTATTAAAAAAAAGTTAAGTTTACTGTTCACAATATTGAAAAAAATATATTAAATTTTGTTTATGATTTACTACATAAAAATATAAATTAATATAAGAAAAACTATACATAAAGAATGGACCAAAATAATAAATGTATAAAATTATTGAAAAAAGTTAAGTTTACTATTCACAAAATTGAAAAAAATATATTAAATTTTGTTTATGATTTACTACATAAAAATATAAATTAATATAAAAAAACTATACATAAAAAATGGACCAAAATAATAAAATATTAAATTAAGAATTAAATTCTAATTCCAATTCAAAATGTAGAACCAAACACAGAAAATGGATAATGTAATTCCAATTCCAATTTGAAATTGCAAACCAAACACATAAATATGAATTTCTTACTTCCAATTCTAATTTCGAAAATGGCAACCAAACGCAGAAGATGGATTGTCTCATCCATCTTCCGGGTCAACCAAACGGTCCAAAACATCTTCCGAATATACAAAACCAGAATATCAAACCCTGATTTTGAGATAATCAGGTTTTGACTCAAATTCCAATTCCGCAAACAAATAGGGCCTTAGGGATGCTCTGCCTTATGTGAATTGGCACATGACTTTGTAAGGTGTGCTTGTTTTAGAGTTTTAGATTATAATTAAGTTTTGTTGTAGGTTTTTACATTTTTGAAAAATTTAAATTGCTTTAAAAAATTATGACAATTTTTATACAAATTTATGTGAATGTGTTTTCATATTGTTATGGATTGTTTGAGAATTAAAAAATATTAGACTATAAATTGAATTGAGTGTGTTTTTAATTTATTGAAAAACTTAAAAATAATTTTGAAAATTTTGAAAATATCACACAATTTATGAGATTGGAAGATTTTATTCACCTTATCTTTTTGAATTAAAAGGGTATATAGAGTTTTTCAAAATTGGGTATAAATTTTGAAGAAAAATTGGCATGTATTAATGATAGAAGTTAGTTTTTATGGTTCTTGGTGAATCCTTGAAAAGATAAAATTTGGAATTTTTGGATGTGTGGAATGATATTTTGTGGGCAATTGACAAGTTTTGTTTGAAAAGTAAAATTGTTTAGTGTTTGGATAACATCGTGATGATGTCATGCTATGTCTTATATACTATGACAATCTTGGGTAAATTGATAGTTTTAGCATGTGATTAAGGCTTGAATACTAATATAGTTTTGGGATGATCTTATTTCCTTTCATTCCATTGAAATGCACTTGGTAGTATTAGTGAATATTGAATGGCAGTCTTATCAAATTAATGTATCAACATTTCATATATTTAGTTTATTTTATTTGGCCACGTGAGAGCAACATGATAATTTTGTATTAAATCCTTGGGAGATTGTACATCGAACTATGGTCCTATTAAATCCAAATTGAATTGTGTATCAATGTATACTATTCATTTAATGGTCTTGAAGGAACCATATGCAACCTTTGAGTAAATTCTGATGTCTTGATTGAGATCCTTGCATGTGTGTGACAATTTATTTTTTAATTTTACTCAATATTTATATATATAATATTATTATATTTTTAAAAATAAAATCTAATAAGCGACACATTTAAAAAACAATAATTGATCAAAAACCCACACAAAATCAACAAAAAATAATAAAAAATAGACTTGAATATTGTCTCCTCTTCTCTTATTTGTAGTAAACACTCCGAAGAAGGCTTGACATCCATTAAAGCCTCATTATTGCTACAAGAGGCCCTTCAACTAAAATTTAACTACCTCTCTCATTTTGTGCCGACCGTATGCTTGGTGAATGAATAAAAGAATTTTAATGATATCTACTAGACCCAAAGTTCAAAGAAACCAAGAGACACCAGATTAAACCATTTTCAAATTCTTTTCCATGCTGCTTCTTTAGTTATAAATCTTGATGAAAAAGCTTGCCAAACTCATCATTTTGCAAAGCCTTACCTCCTCAAAAAGCCACCTTTAAATTAGAAGACATTAGATTTCCACAGTCCATAGCAATTAGAATATATTTTTCTGGATTCAACTATGTCAATTTTATTTGCAACAACGTTTCAGATCATACTCAATGATCATCATACTCTGAGAATCCCTCCACTCCCCGCACCCCCTCTCCTCCCCTGCCCCCGTTTTTATATCTAACTGGTCTGCTATTCTCCTTTATTCATACAGTTCTCTTACATTCTGATGATAGATCATTGAATATGATCGGAAACGTTGATGCAAATAAAATTGACACAATTGAATCCAGAAACATACATTCTAATCACCTTTAAATTGTTATCAAACTAACTAGAATGTTGGTGAATAATCCTTTCTTAATATGGACTTTCCCTCCATAATTCAAATCAGTTCCGGACTTTACGGTGCTTCCTTTTCTTCAAAATTTCCCGCTACACTATTCGTTTATATGAATTTTCCCTCTACACTTGGCTGAACTATTTGAAACCAGGCAGGACAAGAGATTTTACTCCTTTCTAGGGAGTAAAAAGGAACGAAGTCAAGGGTGGCTCCATATCCGGCATATGTTATGCACTTATTTCAGAAAAAAATGAAAATTTCATTCTGTAATCAAAGTGTTTTTATTTTTCTACCATCAATCTTCTCTGTGAAAATGAAATATAATATTCTCCATTATACATATGGTTTAGGGGTTCGATTCATTTTTTATGCTTTCTTGATTCAACATGTTCAATGGGCTCTGAACCATCACAAAGTAGGTGTTTTACTCCCTAAAATTTGCATGAATTTAGCTGAACCTGCTTATAAGCTTACCCTTCATGCTTGCTCAACTCAGAGTTATTGATCATTCGTACCTTCCAATTTCTTTTATGAAGAACTTTACATTATTAGTTAATCTGCATGTTCAATGTGTGGTTTTTATCACGCTTCTCATTGAATAATATATTGCTTTAGGCTATTAAGCATTGCAGTCTCAGGAACACACAATAAGCTTGACAATCCATGCGTTGCCCATAGCTAGCTCCACCACTCGATACCGTGTAATAGACTAGATCATTGGTGTTTGAGTTTTATCCTCTGTGGATCCATACGTATCACAACTCAAACCTTCCTGTAAACTACAGTAATAAATAAATCTCAAACCGTGTACAAGGTCATTCTTTAATGTGACCCGAGATATTTATCTTTGTTTTTACTTTATATTTCCATGGGATCTAAATTGAAGCTATCCAGTCCAACTGCATTAAATTGACTAAATATCTACAATGTAATATGAGTTTATTACTTGGCCGCTCTCTCAAATCCTTGGGTATATAGAGTTATTGTCTACTTCATTCTATTATTGATAGATTTAAAAACAATATTTATATTTGATTGCAAAACTTGAGAATATAGATGTAATAAATATATGAATAAAGATAACAATGAAAATAATAACAATGGGTTACCTAAGGTCCTCTTTACTGGATCTTCATTGTTGGGTGATTGATTCTTGGAGACCTTTAGTTCTTAGTAACATTGAGCTTTTCCCTTGTGCTAAAGGATTTTTTTTTGTTGCTTTTGTTTCTTTTGAGGAATGAGATCTAGTGATGAGAAAGTTGTGGGTTTGGGGGACTCATTTCCTTTCTGCCAAACCTTAGACAACCTTCTTCAACCCTCTTACTGAGCCACTCAATGTGCGTTCAATGTGGGTTTGTCTCCCCACTATTCCTCTGCATTTTTGAGAGAATTTTTGTTTCGAGGCCATTGACAATTCTATTGGCTATTTCTTAAAGGTGGATGATACCACAACCTCAATGGGTCTCTCTACCTTTTCTTGAATTTGATTGACATTGACATTGAGCTACACCTCTTCCTGGAGATGTGGTCCTTATGGTTGGGGATATGCCATGGACTCAATCATTGAATGATGAGGTCTCCCCTTTTGATATCATTGATACTTTTCTATTGGTCACTTGACAACTGAATGTTCTCTCTTACATCGTAAAGGCACTACCACTTGGTGGAAGGAAGCT
>BSBK01000379.1:120000-140000 GCA_027943335.1 Chamaecyparis obtusa | reverse complement strand
GTTATTGAGATGATTGATTATGGAGCTCCTTCAGTTTATTAATATTGTATCATGTTTTAGTTATTGATCAGGACTTGGATGTATCACTTTGACGACATTGTATCTTTGATTAGATAGACTTCATGGATCTGTGATGTTATGGACACTTTTTATGATTTATGGACTTTCCTTGATTCTTGATTGAACCCCCCCATTTGATGATTGATCAAGATTTTGATTGAATGAATCCCCTTGTCCTTGGAAAAATACTACAAATAAATGTACATGCAATTAATCTAACATGATAATGCAATTAACCTTCCATGATAATGCAATGCAATGCAGCTAAGTGTCACTAGCTTTTAGCAAATAAATGCCTTGAGGATAAATTTTCATCATTGAGCATTTGGGACCGGAAAGCAAGTACAATCACCACTGCCCACTGACATGATGATATGAATACCACTTTTTATCGCATTTGGTAACCTCCTTTTTGAACTAGTACAACCCTCACTAGTTGGATGACCAAACTATGGGAGTCTGAATACCGATGTCAACGGATTCAATGTTGCAAGTGGATTTTTGGTATTAAGATATAAAAAATCTAAATAGCCAAGGGATCCGTTTGCGTAAACAAACAAAGGTCAATCCATCCGCTTATGAGATAGTCCTCGATGGTTCTTTGATGACCATGTCGTTAGACAACTTCTCATAAGGTGACAAATCTTCCTCCAAACAGTCACTCAAAGGCAATAAAATATCGTATCTCTATCATTGCCAATACCATCAATTAGCTAAAGAGACTTGATATAAATCAATCGATATAAGAAAAGAGATTTTTAACCAACTTTCAAAAGAATCTTTCAAGTGTTTTGCATTGTTTCTTGATTTTCAAATAGTATTTCCAAGTACCTTGATCATTAATGATGTTTGATTTTTATTTAATCCCGAATAATAAAGTCTATTAAGGCTCAAGGATTTTGTTGTGGTAATCAATTTCTTGGTTTATGAACAATGATATCTATCAAAGGTTCATGAAAATATGCTTCTTTCTTCTGAAATTTGGATCTCGCTCTCTCTCTGTTTGACTCTGACTGAATGTTGTTTGTTTGAATCCTTTTTATGTACCAACTTTGTGATATGCTCTTTGTTGCCCCCAAGTGTTTGAATATACCCATTTTGACAACTTTGGGCAATGCAAATGATGAAGCTACAAAGCTTTATTAGGACTATGTACAAATGACGGATGCAATGAAGGTTTGGACAAATGGGATGATGAGATGCATTATGTACAAATGCAACCTAGGAAAGACCAACTGAAGGAAACCAAAGGTGCTTGTTTACCAAGTTTTCACCCTTTGGATGGATCAAGCTCTTTTTTATTTTTTATTTTTATTTTTTCAAGCTTTTTCTCTCTTTTTTTGCTACCAAGGTGCCTATTTGCTAGGTTTTCACCAGGGCACTTTCTTCTTTTTCAATTTTTTTGTATTTTTCTTTTCTTTTTTTATCATCAAGGCGCCTATTTACTAGGTTTTCACTAAGACAACATCATTTTGGATGCTTTTCCTTTCTTCATGCTCAATTTTCTCAATGTTTTTATCCTTTTGTGCTTTTCAAATATTTTTGGTGTTTTCAAGATCTCTTTTGAACTATGTCTAATAAAATAGGATGCTCTCTCATCTGATACTCTTTATACTCTTTCATCTACCTCATGTATAGAACCTTTTAAGATGAATACTATTAATAGGTTCTTGAAGTTCCTCTCCGTCACAATTTGATAATTTATAGGTTCCTGTGCCAAATGAAGATATTATGATAAATGGGCCTAGCCAATTAGCCTCCCATTTGCCTTTCTTTTCCCTCTCAACCCGATTCTTTGGATTCTCTCTCAACACCAACTCTCCTACTTGAAAAACTCTCGGTTTGATATGTTTATTAGAGTTCCTTGAGATTCTATTTTGGTACACTTTCAGGTGCTCATAAGCTTGTGTTTGATGTTCTTCAAGTAACTCCAATTGTTGAAGTCTAGCAACCCTATAGTCTTCATCTGTGATCAATCCTTGTAACGACACTCGTAAAGACGGGATTTCAACCTCTACTGGTAGAACTGCTTCAGTCCCATAGACTAGTGAGAATGGCGTGGCCCCGATGGGTGTTCTTATGCTGGTTCTATAGGCCCATAATGCTGGATTAATTTGCATATGCCAATGCCTTCCTGATTTGTTGACCGACCTTTTCAAAATCTTCAATATATTCTTATTTGTGGCTTCAACTTGCCCATTTCCCTAAGGGTAATAAATTGATGATGAATGGTGAGTGATATGAAATGTAGCACATAGTTCATCAACATCTTTATTCTTGAATTATTTTCCATTATCTGTTATTATGGCATGAGGAATACCATATCGGCAAATGATATGATTCAAGATAAACATGGAAATTTGCTTTCCTGTTGCCGTTATCAATGGAACCGCTTCAACCCACTTGGTGAAATATTCTGTTGTGGTTATGATATGTTTGTGCCCATTTGAAGAAGGTGGATTTATGACGCCAATTAAATCAAACCCCCATTGATAGAAAGGCCATGGTGTGACAAATAGATGTAATGCTTGTGCCGGTGCATGTATCATATCGCCATGATATTGGCATTTGCTGCATATCTTCACAAAGTGGCAAGCATCCTTTTCCAATGTCTTCCAAAAATACCCTAAACAAAGGATTTTCTTAGCTAGATTTAACCCGCTTGAGTGCGACCTGCAAATGCCTTCGTGAACCTCTCGTAAAGCTAACTTAGACTCTTCTTCCTCTAAACACCTAAGCAACATCCCATCTAGACCCTTACGATGCAATTTTTTGGAAAGGATTAAGTAACAGGAGGCTTGGCATATGAAATTGCATTTTTGAGCACAGGTTTGGTCTAAGGGTAGCACTTGGTCTTTAAGGTAGGTATATATAGGTCCATACCAAGGGGAGTCATGTCCATGTAAGAGGGAAACAATTTGGGTTTCAGGGAGGTCAAATGTCGGTTTTACCAACTCTTCCACCAAGAACTCATACTTCTCATTTTGATCTGGTTTTTGTAACAAAGAAGCCAAGGTAGCCATGGCATCAGCTGCTCTGTTTTTCTCTCTAGGAATCTGTTCAAAGGTGATCAATGCAAAGTATTTCTTCCATCCATCAATCATAGTCTTATAAGGCATCAACTTTTCATCCTTAGTGTTATATTCATTGTTGACTTGATTAATGATGAGTTGAGAATCTCCACAAATTTGTAGCTCTTTTATATTCCATTCTAAGGCCATTTTGATGCCTATGACTAGTGCTTCATATTCTGCTATATTATTTGTACATGGAAACATAAGCTTGTAGGATTTGGGAATGGTGTAACCTTGAGGAGTTACCAATAATATGCCAGCCCTGGAACCTCCTTGAGTATAGGATCCATCAAAGTATAACTTCCACGTTTTTGCCTCTATGTTGATAATGGAGGAATCCAGAAATTCCACTTGAATAGTTTGTGTAGAAGTCATGGGATTTTTAGCTAAATGATTTGCTATCACTTGTCCTTTGATTTCCTTTCTATCGACATATTCGATGTCGAATTCACTCAATATCATCACCCATTTAGCTATTCTACCTGTTAAGGCTATTTTACTTAACAAATATTTGAGAGGGTCTATCTTGGCAATCAACTTGACCTTATGCATCAACATATAATGTCTCAACTTTTGAGATGCAAACACCACTGCTAGACAAGCTCTTTCCATAAATGTGTAATTAAGCTCATATTTTATCAATGTTCTACTCAAATAGTAGATAGCTCTTTCCTTTCCTTGTTCATCCTCTTGCGCCAAAAGTACCCCTAAAGATCTTTCTGTAGCAGATATGTAGAGAAGTAATGATTTGCCCTTGATTGGTGACATGAGAATGGGCAGATTTATCAAATAAGTCTTCAGCAATGTGAAAGCTTGATCACATTTGACATCCTATATAAATATAGTATCCTTATGTAGCAACCTGGTGAAAGAATGACATTTTTCAGCCAATTGGGAGATAAACCTTCGTATGGATTGGATTTTTCCCTGCAAGGATCTCATTTGGTTGATATTCTTAGGTATTTCCATGTCCATTATAGCTTGTACTTTCTCAGGATCCACTTCAATCCCTTTGGCGGAAACTATATAACCTAGTAACTTTCCAGATTGGACTTCGAAGGCACATTTCTTTGGGTTTACTCTGACCTTGAATTGCTCCAACCTAACAAATATCTTTTTCAAAATGTGGAGGTGTTCTTCTCTTTTGTGGGATTTTGCCAATATATCATCCACATAGTCTTCTGAAAATGTGTGCATCATGTCGTGGAAGATAGTTGTCATGGCCCTTTGATATGTGGCTCCGACATTTTTAAGACCGAAGGGCATGACATTCCAACAAAAAGGACCCCAAGGGAAAGTAAATGCTATCTTTTCTTGGTCTTCGGGTGCAATTTTGATCTGATTATACCCGCTAAGCCATCCATTAATGAGTACATTGAGTGTCCTGCTATCAAATCCACTATGGCATCTATGCTCGGAAGTGGGAAATCATCTTTGGGGCAAGCAAGATTGAAATCTCTAAAATCTGTACACACACGAATGGATTTATCATGCTTTGTGACTGGTACAATGTTGGAGATCCATTCGGCATATGTTATTGCTCTTATGAACCCTACTTTCAACAATTTTTCCAATTCTGCCTTGACCAAAAGAGCTATGCGGGGTTGCATTTTTCTCAACTTTTGCTTAACGGGTTTAACCCCTGGTCGAACATTCAGATGATGCATTATAAAGTTAGGATCTAATCCGAGCATGTCAGCATATGACCATGCAAAGTTTACTTGTTGTTCTTGGAAGAATTTTATGAAGTCTTCTCTTTCTAGAGGTGTGAGTGATGCTACCAAGTGTATGAACTTTGGATCTAATTCTGTCCCAATATTGACCTTTTCCGTTGGCTCTATGAGTATAGGTGACCTTTCCTCTTCATGTTCAGGCAAAGTGTCCAATCTCTCTTCTTTTGGTTCCACAATTGGGTTTTCACCAAAAGAAATGTCTTTTAATTTTATTTTTTTTGGTTCTAATGGTGCCATAGTTGGGTTTTCACCAGTAGAACTTTTCATTTTTTTACTATTTTTTTTGATTTTTTTCTTTTGACTAAGAGATTGAACCCCTGCTGCTGTCATTATGTTCGTATTGAATTCATTGGTGAAAGAGGGTTCAACCGCATTAAGGTAGTGATTCATTGCTTGGTCATTGGAAAAGTAAAGTAGGTCATTTGGTTCGGTTTGGTCCCAATCAATGAGGTGCAGATTTATCAAAAGTAAGGGTTCATTGGGTAAAATGTCATCAATAGGCGTTATGGACATGACTTTGTTTGAGGGTGCGCTTCCTCAAGATGATCCATGGAAGAAGGGTCAAAGTCCCCTTCACTCGTGTCCTCGTCAACCTCTACGGGAAACAACATGGGAAAAGCCACAAGTGGGTTAAAACTAACGTTTGAATCTCCCTCCTCTGAAGGTATCCAAAATGTTTCTATCCATGCTCCATTGGTATGTACTTGCTCGATATTAGGCCTTTGAATAGGAGGTTCTTCACTAATTTGAGCTTCTTTCCTTGGAATTTTTGCACAAGTATGTATAGCAATCACTTCCTTGTCATGACATGATTCATTTGATAAAGTATCCCATTCATAATCCTGAGAGTCATCACTATCTCCTTTGGATTCTAAGGCATTTATGTGAGGATAAAAATCTTGCATTGGGCTTGAACTTTCTCCTTTGCATTGAAAACCTACTCCAGATTTTTCATGACTTTCCCTCCAAATAGGTTCTATAGGTTCCAATAATCCCCTATTTCTTTGGCCTAAGGGTCCTCTTCCCTTGTATCCCATCTTTTGCATTATATTAAAGCCTTTTCCATATTGCTCAGTTTGTATCTTTACATGCTGAATTCTTTCCATGGGAGTGTTGGAAGTATCTTCCTCATCATGGTAAAGCCATTGAAGGACGTCATCTTCTTCCTTATCCCATGCTACTTTGTTATCTTCCCTTACAAAATAGGAATTATGCTTATGTTCTTTCGATGGTTTACCATGTGATTTTGGAGATGTGGTCATGTCAAATAGAGAAACAGAATATTCCCCTATCCCTTTTGAACTAATCTTGCATTGTTTTTCAAAGTTGTTCATCATTTCACTCATGTGTTGGTAACGATCTTTCTTGGCTTTTTCCTTTTCTTCTTTGGCAGGTTTATAGATTACTGTTTCCAATTTAGGTGATATGTGTATGCACCATAAAATGGTCGCCTAGACTTTGGGCCCCATTTATTTAATCTATCAATATCAATTCCTGAATCAATATTTGTCATACATTCAAATCAAATTTATTGATCAAATCATAAATATTTCAATTTTCCCTAAAGTTTGAATATCCCATCAATTTTTAATTAAAAGAAATATATCCCTTTTTAATAAATAAAATAATATTATTTAATTGAAATTAATATTCTTTGAATGAAATAATGTTATTTAATTAAAATCCTCTTTTAATTAAATGGTTTTATTTTATTGAATTAATATTCATTTCTAAATTATATAATATTACCTTATTTAATTAAAAGAGATATAATTCTTTAAAATTAAATAAATGAAATATTCTCTCAAAAGATCTCCTGTGATGAAAAAGGAAACAAATTGAATAAAAATAAAAGAAAATAAAATGTAATTCCATTTTATTACAAACCTTCTAAAAATGATGATTGTTTCCTCTTTTTCATTTATCCCACATTGCTTCTACTTTCACATTCGAATCCAACTTTTCCTATAAAAGGAGACCTCTCATGCTCATTCAATCATCCCGAATTTTGATATCGAACTTATGCTGCAGAATTTCATAGCTTGTAATCATTTAGCATTTCAACTTGCACATTCACATTTTAGATTAATTTACATTTTAGATTATTTGCAAATCATTTTAGTTTAAATCCATTACATATAGCTTAATTTCATTTTCAATAAATTAGTTTAGCTTAGTTTGCATGGCAAATCATTTAGAATAGTTTCATTTAGATCAACTCAAATCTCTCATTCTGAGTTGTATTTGCATGGGTAAAATAGGCTGATATGAGGGCCACATTCAAACCATGCTCTTCTCAGATAGAGAGCTATGGGTCATTTTGTGAGAACTCACTGTTGAGCACTCTCGCATACAAAGACTCATAGAAGTGTGATCACACATCTGTGCACACATTTTTGGCGCCCACCGTGGGGCCCTGAAAACGGGTTTCCTTTCATTTTCATTAATTTTCTAGCTCTGAGGCTAAGGGTTTCAAGGGTCCTGGTATACTCTACAGGACGTTATTTTTTGTTTCTTTTTTGCCTGCAAAAAAGAAATTTTTTTTTTTTGGCATTTTTTTTGTTTTTTTATAGGTTTTCAGGAAAAATTTTACAGGTTCTCTAAACGACAAATTTTTTTTTTCTGCGAGTCCGTACTGTTTGTGTACAGATTTTCGCGCGAGGGTACAGAGATATCCGCGCGAGATTCTGCTCCTGTAGCGTTTCTTCGCGCGAGACTGTAAAAAATTTCACCCCTGGTTCTGTGTTTTCTCGCGCGATACTGTGTGTTTTCTTGCGCGGGACTGGTGTTTCCTCGCGCGGGACTGTTGTTTTCTCGTGCGGACCCTGTGTTTTCTCGCGCGCTCAAGGTACTTCCTCGCGCGAGATTCTGGGGTAGTGAACTAAAATTTCCTGCTTTCTGTTTTACAGTTTCATTTTCCTAACAAGTTTTCTATTTTCTGTTGCATAAAATAATTTTGTTTTCTGCAGCATAATAGTTTTCTGCAGGACGATTTGACAAAGACATAAAAAAACATACTAATGGTGTGAATGCAGGACGTTTGCCGAAGATCATTAAAACATTGTGTTTGCTTTCCTGCTTTATTCACATAGTTTAATTAGGGCTCCGTTAAAATTTCTTGTGGATTTCGATAGTGAGTAGGAATTTTGGCTCTTCATTACATGGAGGTGATGACCATGAATGAACCTAGAATTCTAATGATCTTACTAATATGACGAATCCGTAGGGAAGCGGAGAAAGTTAGCGAATCTTTAGGATTTCTATTCGCCAGGGGATTATGCTCTTCTCTCCTTGAGAGAGAACCAGAAACCCAAAAGCGTGTGGATTTGGTGGAGTGAAACTAACTCGGTGATTAAGTTTGTCTTGTGTGTCTGGGTAAAGAAACGGGCTAGAGAAGTATGCTCTTCTCCCTTTGGGAGAATCAGAAAATCAGAAACCCGAATCTGAGCCAAGTCCTGAGTCACCTTTAGAGGGCCTGCCGGAAGTTGAACCTCTGGGAACGACCCAAGTGAGTACACACCTATTGCCGGTGATTCCACCTCACTATAATAAAGCAAGTTTTGTTGAGTCTAAAGACTCCAAAACCATAGTAACTTCCTTTTCATGACTTTGACTATCATCATGGAAAGGCTCTGTTTGTTGCACTGAGCGGCGCCGCTCCGAGCCCTACTTGCGGGGGTGTGTGACTTTCAGGTGTTGGTGTGGCTGCGAGGCCCCAGCTCTGTATCAGAGGCACTGAAGGTTATTGTGAACGGAAGCCAAGTAAAAACCTCTTAGTTAGTGGCCTACCCAGTTCATCTCCGAAAGGAGTCATAATCTTTGCACAAGGAGGGGGAAGAATCTCTCCGTATGTTTATCATACACAGATTTCCATCATAGGCATACACCTGGACATTTGGAGGCGGTTGCGACACTGGCCCCTGCTACAAGGGTAACCTTTGAACGTACACTGTTGAGTCCTTGGAAACACCAAAAACACGGGTGCCCTCTAGGGGGTGACACGGCTGTGTGAGGTGCACGTATGCACATAAGCAATGGGGCAAAGATTTTGACTTCTCACCATTTTCTTTGGTAGGGATAACTATGTGCTTGTTTTTTTTGAGTCTTAAACATTGTCCAAAACATCTTCAAACAAGACTCCCCTAATACTATCAAGTTGCTTTGTCCTTGATAGGTCTGTTAATGACTACTGCTTGCTTCACATGTGCTTAAAACAACTCAAAAATACCAAAATTTGCAACCCACGGACATAATCTGGTAACAGTGTCGCTTGCCTTCACCAGAACAAGCATCGCACGGCTTGCCTGAATATTATCGCCTGAGATCATTTTGTTGCATGCCCAGTTTCAGGTGTTTCATAAGCCTTTTTAATGTATTGGGTCATAAAATCAGTGACTTACCTTGCCCTAGAAGCCTGTTTTCACTCAAGTTTTCTGATTTTAGACTACTAAGGTGCAAAGCCTTTTCCAAGTGATGACCAATCAGCTCAAGCATCCCAAAGCAAAGTTACCCAAATCAAAAGTTTACCAAGAGCAAAAAGTTGCCAAAAGAAACCTCAAGAGCTATCAATCCACCATCCAAGCAACCCAAGCCGAAGAGAAACAGCAAACCAGACTTGAGAACATTGCCCATAACGCAAGAATTAAACAGTTTGCTTATCGATTCTGAGTAAACCGTCATTACATCAACCTTGAGCCAGAAGATTGACTTGTCCTGTATTTAGGGTCCTTGTGTCTTTGACCTTTTTGAGATAGTAATCCTTGATCTCATAAGCAATTTTGCTTGAGATTGGCAAGTTAGGAATCGTTTCTGTCAAATAGATAAATTTTTAGACTCTTTTGATAACACACTTGGAGAGTGTTAGTAGTCTCTTTGTCCACTCATTTTCATACAATCAAACTCAAATACACTTTGTGCAAAGTCATCCTCCTGATCCATACGTGCTAGGGTATTCACCCAAAAGGAATTGAGCACCTCTGTGGTAGTGTTGGTTTGCACCTATTTACAAATACTTCTTTTCACCATCTCTCTCGGACAAGAGAAAACTTTCACTATCCTAGTTTGGTATTGACGTTTCTTAGAATTGTCTATTTGCCTGAACTCTCCCTTTCATGTCAGTAACAAAAAGATATCAAGTGAGCCAAGGAAAGCGACCCCAGATAGTCTTCAACCAACTACCCCTAATAGTCTTCTATACCTATGGGAAATTCTTCACTTCTTCTTGATTCTTTTCCTCTCACTATCTAGTCTATTTTCTTCTATTTCATCTCTTCTGTCGCTTCCATGCTTGATTCTTCTTCTTCTAGAGCCATGAATTACAAATATCTTGATATGGAACCTCTTTTGAACATGGATGATCTTGAACTCATTTCTCAATTCGAAGAGTTTTGTTCCTCTAATAGTTGTTCTAAATATGGCAAAGGTGATAAACTTAAGATAAAAATAGAAAAAAGATTGAAGGAATCAGACACCTTTGCTAGAATTATCAACATGATCCTATCACAACCTCCTTCTTCCAAAAGTCTTTCATCTTCTAAATCTTCCAAGTCATACCATGATTCTTCTAAACATTCTTCATATTCTAAGTCTTCTCATCATTCTTCATCTCCCAAATCTTATCATGACTATTCTAAACATTATTCAAATTCCTCATTATCTAAGTCTTCTTCTTCCACTAGGTCTTCACCTTCCTCTTCTTCACGATCTCGTTCCTCTTCTACTTCTCCCAAGAGTCTTACTTCTCTTCACGAGACATACCATAATGAGCAACAGGATAATACTTGTGATACCTCTTCCATGAAGAGTGCCACATCCACATATGATGACTATGATGACTATGATGATGGACAATGTAACAATACCTATGAAACCCCTATTCTCACGAGTCCTCCTCATCGTGTGCTTGTGCTTACTGGAAAAGGGTCGTCACATTGGATAGATTGTGATGGTGATCCATATGACTCTGATTTTGAAAGAGACTTTGATGATTTCTGTGAACAATACCTAGATGATACATCTACTTCACTTGAGGAAGAGAAAGTTCAGCGCGCTGATTATAAACGTAAATACTATAAGAATGTATCCTCTAAGAACTCTCATGCTGAAAATAAAGATTTTACTCTCGAGCAAGATCATGTTAATGCTAGATCTTTGTCTTGTGATGGTTCCATTCCATCCCCTACTTCCTCCAATACCCACACATTTCCTAAAGCTTCTGAGTCTTCCAAATCTTTCACAAATTCTTCATCCAACAAAGATTCTAATGTTTTCCATGCAGTTCCCTATAGTTATCCTCAAGGGCCACCTCTTAAAGATACTCAAGCTAACCTTCACTTGGCTGCAAATACTTCCAATAATGCTAAATCTAAAGAGCCTAAGTCTTTATGCGCTATAATGCCTACTTCAGCTAATCCTTCACCATCTCTGCCAAAGTCTTCCATACAACTCCAACCTGCTTCCTTGTCCTTAGAAGTGGTTTCATGTCAAGAGAACTCTAAAACTGATACAGAAAAGAATATAAAGAAAGATAAAGATCAAGAACCCTCCATGTCATCCACTCCTTTTCATGATGTTCTCTATCCGCGTCATGGTTCTTTTGATCCTTTACGTCCTTCCTCATTTATTCCACCATGTCTTAAGTCTTCTTCGAAGCAAGATCAAGCTACTACCCACACCGTTGAGCTTATTGATAATGAAAATAACCTTACCACACTTGTACTTTCCAAAGATGATACTTCCATTAAGGTTATTAAAAATGGTGTTGTTTCTTTCGATGTTAAGCCTATTCAAGAGACAAATTCTGCACTTGTGCTATCCAAAGATCCTTGTCAAGATCAAAGTCTTCCATCTTCTTATTCTACCATTCCATGTTCACTTCCGCTTTCTACTCTTCCTAAGTCTTCGCAAGCTTTGAATGATCCTATCAAACAAAATGCTCTTATTCAAGATGTTCAGGATCCTATTGAAAATTATAATGCTCACTCTGAAGATGTTGATATCCTTGGTTGTCATATAGATGCTGATGAACTTATTGATTATCCTTTTGCATCTTCCACTTCCATCCTTGGACCTCTTCCACCACTACTAAGGACTTCACGTCTTCCTTCCATATTGGGTCCTTATGTCCCTTCATTTTCCCCTCCTAACTCTCCTAATTCGTCATCTATCTTGGGTCCTTATGTCCCTCCATCTCCTATCTTTCCTCAAGATCAACATAGATGCATACCTTTGAATCCTTTTCATCCATCCACCCATCTACACCAGTCATATTATCCTTCTTCTTCCACATGTCCCAAGTCTTTTGGAAGTAACTTGAATGTTCAATATAAGAAAAAGAAACAATACAAGAATCCATCAAAGAAAGAAGATCACCATGTCTCCTCTAATCGACATGGGGGCATAAAGTCAAAAGAGATATCTAAGAAGAAAACTACAAGACAAGTATGGGTTCCAAAATCTATCATTCAAGATATTCTCTCTAAGTCATCAAAAGGAAATAAAAAGCCTAAGGCTATATGGATTCCAAAGTCTCTCTTGAAAGAGTCTAATGTTGAACAAAAATTAAAGTTGACATTCAAGCTTCCAAAGGCTTCCACTCCATCTTCTTCCAAACACATTCTTTCATTCCATGCACCAAAACCGCAACCTCTGCTAAACATTCGTCATATTCCTTCACGTATTCCTTCATTCAAGTTTCCTCCATCCTCTCACCACCCTCCAAGGTGTGCGTCGATGTTGATCTTGCCTTCCTTTCCATCTACTCTTTCACAATCCTTCCATTCATTATTCTCTCACCTTCTATCATTTTTCCTCATTTGCATATTCCTCCTATCTTCCAACTCTACTCGCTTTACATAAAATCGTATGCTCCATTTTTCTCTTCCATCTTCCTTTCCCTATCAGCATCTTTGAGCATATAATTTTGAATCCTTGGCATATCATGGTTTATCCTTTCAAGGAGCATTATCTAAAAGCTTGCCTTCTTCCAAAAATTATAAAATTAAAAAGAAATAGAAAAAAGAGAAAAAAATGAAAAATTTGAAAATGCGCCTTGGTGAAAACCTGGAAACAGGTGCCTTGGTAGCCAAAGTAAAGAGAAATAAATTCATCCTATGGTGAAAACCACTCCCTTGTGGCACCTTGGATAAGTACCATGATGAAAACCTAGCAATCAGGCATCATGCGTAGTTCTTCTACATATCTCATCCATTCCATCTTCTCTCTTTGATCTTGACAAGGTTGATCTATACACGTACATTTGGCTATCTCGAGAGTGGTCTTATGATGATCCTGCATTCATTTCTTTCATGTCTAGCCTTCATACCTATTTTCCTCCATTCATTCTAGCCTTTCACTATCCTTTCCCCCTTTGGTCTTGATCTAAAAAAAAAGAAAAAAGAGAGTAAAACACGATGCTATGAAGCCTCTTGACATGTCTACTCCTTTGGACTGCATATGTTCCTTCTTTCGCATTATGCCTTTCTGACTTATCCTATGCTGGCCTTTCATTGCTTGTCCAAATGTGCTTTCATGACAATTTTTCCCTAGCTTGGGTACTCTTGAGGAGTTTTTCTTTGAGGATTTCTTCCCTTCATTCTCCTTCATTCTTTTGTCTCCATCTCTTCCACCAGCTTGCTAATCCCTTTTTTTCCTCCACCTTGCTAGACATTGGGACTACACAATGTGATCTTGCTTGGGAGTGTGATGCTCATTTTGTCTAGGGGCATCCTTTGTACATACTTATTGAACCTGAAAAAATCCAAAAAAATGATATATTGTTAAAAATCCTAAAAATTGGAAAATGTCCTGAAAAAATGATCATCTTAGTGAAAACCTGGCAATAGGCGCTTTGATGTATCTCAAAAAAATTATATATTCCAAAAATACCAAAAAAATAAAAAATTCAAAAATACAAAAAAATTAGAAAAAGTGCCTTGGTGAAAACCTGGAAACAGGCACCTTGGTAGCAAAAATACAAAAAAATTATAAACAGTCTTGAAAAAAAATAAAAAATAAAAAATTCTTCCAAGTGGTGAAAACCTGGAAACAGGCGCTACTTAAGGCCTCTGCACCCCTATTTCTTAGCATGCGCTCTCGACACTTAGCCATTCTCCATCATGCCTTGTCCTTGTTGCCTTGGTTTGGAATTAGTCTTTGTCTGTGTCTAGGGGGGGCATCATTGTGTTAGCTTTGGTCTCTTGGATATGCCTGTCTTTAGGACACCTCACAAATGGTGTTTTTCAACACCAACCCAACTGTGCTTTTCAACGCAAAACCCCCGACATCGAGTGTTTCTCAACACTTATCAGTTTGGTCTTATCCAATTCGGTCATGTGATCTTACCCATTAGCAAGCATTCGACCTTTACCCTCGAAACTCAGTATCAGTTTACACACTTAAACTTTTTAAAACACTTCAGCCTGAGATATGTCATGATCTTTTCTTTGTGTGCTGACTGTCATTGATTTTCGTTGAGTGTCCTTGCCTAAACAGGTCTCTCCGTGATGCATAGCTAGAGGACTTGGGGCATGGGGCATGTTTTTATTTGCTTTCTGCTTGTGGGTGTTTGTCTTGAACCTCTTGAGTGTTTTTTGTTGTCTCCTTGACACACTTAGGATATTTGAGACATCATCCTTGACTGTTTCTTGCACAACTGTCCGCATGGTTTTCATGGCATTTATGCCTTGATGCGAGCATGGTTTTGCTAAATTAAATTGGGTAAGCTAACATTGTAGTCATCTTGACCTTTATGTCTTCGATGCTCATGTTAGAATCTTTCCACATTCCAAACTGATATAAATCACATTCATATCTTCATAGTTGCATTTGTGACTAATGATGGTTGTGTGATTGTCCGATGTCCGGTAATAACGGCCCAGTGATGAAAATAAGCTTTCTTACATTCTCTAATGAATGATGAACACAAAATACCTATGTTACCCATGCAAGTACATCTTTGCATTTTCATGTAGCTTGCATTATTTAGGCTTCATGTTAGCATTTGCACTTTTAGGCTGCATTATGATTTTGAGAGAGTTTTCCTCATCTTTCTTGTGGATTTTTCCGTCAACTGTGGTCACGATCTGATCTTCATTTCCTTACTTTCTTTTGTGATCTCAATCGAAATTCTCTACCTTAAATAGTTGATTGATTCTATTTCTTCTCTCCATTTCTTTCCATTTCTTCTAAACTTCTATCTTCCATTCACTATTCACCCCACTTCTTTTCTTATAATTCAATCTTGGGGCATAATCTTTCTTGCTGTGAACCTTATCTTTCATTTGATTTGATCAAATTTATCAATTTACTGTTTCTCCTCTATCTCATTTCGATTTCGATCACGAGGGGGCAGTACCTATCAAATTTCAAACCTTGATTCAGTTTTATCAAATTATCAATTGCTCCTCTTGGGGCAACATTGGTTGAGATTCTTATCTCTCACTTCGGATATGATCCCAAATCGACCTCATGTTCAAAGACCTTTAGTTTATGTTTGTCCTGATGTGTTCCCATCCGTCGAACACACATCTAAGTTGTTTTGTGATCCCAGATCGATCTCACATTTCAATTCTTCTTTGACTACATGTGTTCCCAAATCGATCACACATTAGTCAAAGAGGGGCAAATGTATGCACCATAAAATGGTCGCCTAGACTTTGGGCCCCATTTATTTAATCTATCAATATCAATTCCTGAATCAATATTTGTCATACATTCAAATCAAATTTATTGATCAAATCATAAATATTTCAATTTTCCCTAAAGTTTGAATATCCCATCAATTTTTAATTAAAAGAAATATATCCCTTTTTAATAAATAAAATAATATTATTTAATTGAAATTAATATTCTTTGAATGAAATAATGTTATTTAATTAAAATCCTCTTTTAATTAAATGGTTTTATTTTATTGAATTAATATTCATTTCTAAATTATATAATATTACCTTATTTAATTAAAAGAGATATAATTCTTTAAAATTAAATAAATGAAATATTCTCTCAAAAGATCTCCTGTGATGAAAAAGGAAACAAATTGAATAAAAATAAAAGAAAATAAAATGTAATTCCATTTTATTACAAACCTTCTAAAAATGATGATTGTTTCCTCTTTTTCATTTATCCCACATTGCTTCTACTTTCACATTCGAATCCAACTTTTCCTATAAAAGGAGACCTCTCATGCTCATTCAATCATCCTGAATTTTGATATCGAACTTATGCTGCAGAATTTCATAGCTTGTAATCATTTAGCATTTCAACTTGCACATTCACATTTTAGATTAATTTACATTTTAGATTATTTGCAAATCATTTTAGTTTAAATCCATTACATATAGCTTAATTTCATTTTCAATAAATTAGTTTAGCTTAGTTTGCATGGAAAATCATTTAGAATAGTTTCATTTAGATCAACTCAAATCTCTCATTCTGAGTTGTATTTGCATGGGTAAAATAGGCTGATATGAGGGCCACATTCAAACCATGCTCTTCTCAGATAGAGAGCTATGGGTCATTTTGTGAGAACTCATTGTTGAGCACTCTCGCATACAAAGACTCATAGAAGTGTAATCACACATCTGTGCACACAATATGTATGAACTTTCCATTGTATTTGGGCCCTTGTAGCTCACTTTTTCCTTTCCCTTAGTTGATGTCGTTGAGCTAGCTTGAGAAGGGTGTGGAGTAACATTTATTGTTAGTTCCTTCATTTTAACATCTTCAATTGTGGTTTCTTGAATAATTCCTTCCCGATTATGTGGAATGTATAACTCATGAGGAGGTTTGAGTGCATTGCAATATTGGAATGGGTTAGAGTCTCCTCCAACTGTGATTTCTTCACCCATGTACGGAAATTTTATGCATTGGTGGTACGTGGATGGGACTGCTTGCATCTCGTGAATCCATGGTCTACCCAACAAAATATTATAAGTTAATTTCATGTCCAGCACTTGGCAATTTGTGTCCTTCTTGACAGGTCCCACTTGGATGGGCAATACAATCATGCCCTTAGAAGCTCTTTCAGCTTCATCATAAGCTTTAATGGTGATTTTCTTTGTAGGGTCAATGCAAGACTCAGATAGACCTAAGGATTTGACAAGACTTAATGTGCAAATGTTGAGTCCAGCCCCTCCATCAATGAGAGCTCTTTTGACTCTATGCCTTTCGATTAAGACCTCTATATGCAATGGTAGATTTTAAGGATGGGTTATAGACATGTCATCTTGATCGGAAAATGAAAGACAATGAGGTGCTACAAGATGACCTACCATATGTTGAAACCTTTCTGTCTCTAAGTTAGTAGGAACATGTGTCTCTCCTAGAGCTTTTTCCAAAATCTCCTTATGGTTTGGTGACAACTTCAATAATTCTAAGATAGAGATTTGTGCTGGAGTACGTTACAATTGATCAACCAAACTATAAGGCCTTGCTGCTGTAGAAGACTGTTTGACTACAATATTGGATGGTGGGATGTTAGTGCTTTGAGGAGCTATCCCTTGTAAGGTTATTCTAGAATTCTGCCCTCTTGTAATGACATTTGATGCTTCCTTTCGAGGTTGTTCATTAACTATTATAGCATTAACAATATGATCATAAGGTGGCGCAAAGTTGAGATTATTGGCACTTTGCTTCTTGTTATTTGATGACTCTCCCTTATCATGTTTGTAAAAGGGTTGTTTGAATGCCATATGATCTTCATTATTGGGAGGTACGTCAACGGTGATCGTGCCGTTATCAATTAAATCTTGCACTACATTTTTTAATTACAGACATTCATTTGTTGTGTGTCCTCAAATTCTGTGATACTCACAATGGGTATTGGCACTCCACCAACCAGGCTTTTGATTTGGCTCGTAAGGCTGAATTTTAGGTAGAGTAATGACATTATTAGCCAGGAGAACCTTTAATACCTTTTCAAGGGGTTCACCCAAGGGTGTGAAGTTCTTTGTGGGGGTTGGCGTCAAGCGTTTATCAAATTTAGTATTCCTTGAATTATCTCCCTGATTTCCATTGTTGGTGTGATTGTTGTTGGATGGTGCATTAGAACTCTGATTGGTATTGTTCACTTGATTAGGTGTCCTTGTAAGAGCAAAGGGGACCACCTTCAAGTTGCTAGATTCAACTACTCCATCATTCACAATTCCTTTATTGTTATTCTTATAACGACTGTTACTATTAAACCAATGATTCTTTTGATTATTGCCATTGTTACCATTGTTGCCATTGTTGGGGTTGTTCTTATTATCTTTGTACAGTTTGAGTTCTCCACTTTTGACCAACACTTCCTCTGTGGTTACTCCATTTTCAATTAGATCTTGGAAGTTCTTTGGACATTGCATTCGTAAGCGGTAGTTTAACTCATTACTCAAACTATTTATGAAGATATCCATCTTCTCTTTTTTAGGCACACTTCTAGGATATCTTGCAAAAACTGTCCTCCACCTTTGTAGAAAAGTGAGGAAGGCCTCTCCATCTTTTTGTCTTGTGTTGCATAACGTTATCATCGTGACATCATGTTTAATGTTATATGAGTAATGAGCCATGAATTTCGATGCTAACTCTTGAAAGGTTTTAATGCCGGAGGGTAACTGAGAAAACCACTCCATAGCCATGCCTCCTAAGCTTCGTGGAAATAATCTCAATAAATATGTGGTATCATGCATGAACTCTAAGCTCAACACACAAAAATCTCGTAAGTGATCTTAAGGATCCGTTGTTCCTTCGTACTTTTCGTATTTAGGGAACACAACATTGATCAGGAATGGCACCATAACCAAGCTTTTATCAAATGGGAATGGGCACAATGCTTCTATAGAGAAAGGCTTGGGAGAGCCGCTTTGCTTGATGTTGTCTAGTTGCATTTGAAATGCCTTGAATTGTTTGTTCATGATGTCTAAGGTACTTTCCTCAACTTCTGGTGTTTTAAGTTGGTTGACATCAAAGTCACAGGGAAGCTTGAGACCTTTTTTTGCTAAGTCTATGAAATGTTTTTCTCTATCTAGGTCCATTGCCTTTTCCATGAGCTTTCTGAAATAAGGACATTGGACAGCCTCACTAACTTTTTCATCCGTGGCATCTTCTGCTGTTAGTTCGGTGTTATTTTGAGTATGAGTTTGGTTAACTCCACGAGCACTTGGATCTACTCCTTCATTGTTGGTATTTCCTTGGTTATTAATATTGCTCTGGTTATTCATGTCATTGCCTCCACTATTGGCATTACCTTGGTTGGTGAAATCAATGCCACTATTATCCTTACCACCCAAACTACCTTGATACATCATGTTGTCTTCTTTTTCTTGTTCGGGTGACTTTTGTGGTACTCTAGGAGTAGTTTCATCTCTGGGATAAGGGAGCTCTTGTCTCAGATAAGTCCCGTCAGCTTGCAAGGTTTGCTTGATGTAATATGATCTAGTGAATGCAGGCATGAACCTTGGATGCACGTTAAGACTACTTGGAACTAATCCTTTGCAAAATTTTGACAGATATGCGAAACAAGATTTTTGACCAGACTGTAAGTTGGATCAGCAAAAACTCGAAAAAGGGTATTCAAATTGATATTCAATTTTTTTTGATTCTTCCTGGAAGTACTCTTTGTTTGACCTTTTTGTTTTCTAGGTGTGACTAAAACAGTCTCAGGTGTGTCTTAAACCTGTCTAAGTGTATACTGATTTGGTGAAGGTGATACTCTGTAGGTTCTTAGGTGACACTTTACTATATGTAATATTATGCGTTGGAAGGTAGTCGGAGTGTTGCACAAGTTGAATGACATTTCCAGTATTAACCAGGCGTGTCTCAAATGTCTTTAAGCATGATTTTAGTGTGTATACGCATGTTTGAATAAGTCACAGGTGTGACTAAATCTCTGTTAGGCGAGTTTTTTTTACGCACAGATGACACTTCTCTGACCAGGGTATAATTTTTTTTGATTTTTTAAAAACTTTTGATCAGATATTTTTGAAAATTTCTTGTTTTGAAAATTGAAAACAAACGCAACACACACATAAATGTCTCTAAACAACAACTAATGTGTATATTCTCAAATGTTTTCACAAGTATAGCACAAGAATGAATTCCAAACAGCCTACCTAGAGTCAAATTGGTTTGTAAACATGGCTCTACAAGGTGGCCTTTC
>BSBK01000379.1:0-115000 GCA_027943335.1 Chamaecyparis obtusa | reverse complement strand
AGTTTCTGACAGATTGTCATCGCTTTTCTAGTGACGTTGTAATTGCGAGGACAATCATAATTTTTTTTAAAAAAATATATATTTGTCGATCGAGTTTGTATCGATTGGTGTTCTTGCAGATTTGGTTATGTCATTCAAAGATGACTTTGCAGTAGATTCGGTAGCGGCTCGTGGATTATTGAGTCGAGTCTAGAGACTTGGATTTGTAGATCACTATGGTGTCCATGATGACTTGGGAGAAGTCTTCTTCTAGGTGAAGTGAGCTGAGAGACTTGGATTACAGAAAGTGGGTCATTTGATGTGACTTATGAGACATTGGATGCCTCTTCACAATGGGTTTGCAGTGTGGTTTGTGGTGTTTCTTTGCGACTGGGTTCTTGGTAGAGATCTATTGATTTGGTAGCCATTGAGATGGATCGATATGACTTGATCTTGGGTCAAGACTTCTTGAGGTGAGCTGAAGTGATCATTTCTCCTTGAATTGATTGATGTTTTCGATAGATAGTCATTTATTTTAGTTTTGTCATCGGTTATTCTTTGGTTTCTATCATAATTGCAACGACTCACACTATTTTTAAAAAAGAAATATATATTTGTCGTACGTTGATTGAGATCTTAAATTATTGAGCTTCTCTTTGTTTCAATAATAGTTTAACATTCTCTACTTAACAGGGCCAACCACATGAAGGTGGAAGCTCATCTGGCCCCTCCTAGGATCCTCTTATGACCCTTTATGACACTTTAAGACCTCTAGGATGTATTCTTAGGGATCGTAAAGGGTCATAAAGGGTCATAAGGGGTCCTGGGACACAACAACTAAGAAACATAAATGTAGGCATCATGGTCACAATTTTTTGGAGACACAACATAATTGAATGCTATACCCAGACAATGCAACACAACCACTACTCCTGCAATTCTAAGTGGACACTGCAGGATCCAAAAACCAAAGATAAGGAATCTATATATGGTTTTTGGATCCTGCAGTGTCAACGTAGAATTGCATGAGTAGTGGTTGTGTTGCATCCTCTGGGTATAGCATTCAATTATGTTGTGTCTCCAAACAATTGGGACCATGATGCCTACATTTATGTTTCTCAGTTGTTGTGATACTTACATTTATGTTTTGTAGCTATCGTGTTTATTTGCATGTTCTTTATGGGTTTGGCTTCTCTCCCTCGCATCAAAAATAAGATTTTGCCACTCTGAATCGAGAATGCATGTGCAGTTACACAAGAAAAATATGCACAGATAGTAGATGGAGCTGAGAAAACACAACACGAAATTACATTTTTTAATAGGTCAAAATTACAATGTTCGTGATGGTCTATAACTTAAAATACGCAATTAAAGACCTCTATAAAAAATGCAACCCTGTTGTGTTTTTCAACTCCACCTGATATCCTATGTATATGAATTGAGATTGCATAATGAACTAGATGTCTCCTTCTGCATTGCTTGAAACCAAGAGACTGTCACAATTAACATCTAAAATCATTATTGAGCTTTTGTTATTATTAAAAAGTACACCAGTCTCCTTTGTTTCTTGTACACCATCTATGTTGGCAAGTTTCTTCTTGGATGGCCTCCACTTTCTTCCCCACTACAACTGTAACCACTATTCATTCTCCTGCGGTCATTACCATCTTCTCTATTGATAAGACCTCCACTGCAATTTCTCTGATGAAAATTTCCAAATTCACTATTTGGTATTCCTTCATCTCCCCTTAACTCCATGACTTATGGTTACAAATCAGGTTCCAAGAATCAGAATGGTGCGTCTCATAATCACAACTAATCCACCTTAAACAATTGATTAACCATTCTAGACAAGATGATGATTTAAGGTTTTTTGTGAAGTTTCTAACTTGGTAGTTGCAATCAACATTTGTATTACATGTTTTGTTGTTGTTCAAGTAGTGTGTTTTAGAAAAGAACCCATTGAACATTCTAATAGTAATTTCTCCCAAAATATGAAATCCACCAAAATTTAGCGAAAACCCCTCCAACATTACAACAGTGTATAAAATGAAACTCCGTGTATAAACATCGAACTAAGCTCAAACATGTGTAAATAAACATCAGTCATTATCAATTAAACATCGAGAAATAAACATCAGTCATTATCAAATAAGTTGCATAAATGAGAATCATTTTTTTTGGCTTTTTCTTTTTTTCTACTTCCCTATATTGTTGCAGAGGTGTATCCATGTCCACATCGTCATTTCTTCTCGGTCGTGCACAAGATCTCACTGTCCTTTGTAAAGGTGAATCCTCTGCAATAACAAATAAAAGACTTCAATTAAAAATATATTATCATAATTGGAGTTAATTTAAAAATATATTTATTATTGTTACAAGCATTTCAATACTTTAAAAAACATAAATGTGACGCTCTTTACCTTGTCCAACCACATCATCTTGCCCGACAGCTTGAACCTCAACATGCTCATTGGGAACAACCTCTACATCCCCTGCAACTGCAATACAAAATGTTTTATTAATTCCAACACATTATAATTAAATTTTTATTACTACGCCAAATTCAATTTAACATGTTTGCTTGTATTAAATATTCATTAATCAAAATTCGAATAGAAAATGTATACCTTGAGTACTATAATTCACATTAGAATCGATGCCTCCGTTGTGCTCGGCTGCTGCAGTATCAATATCGGCATGTTGCATTCCAATGTTTATAATTAGTGCATTTATCGACAATATATACATATAAATACAAGACAAATACTGAGAAATGTTAATTATTCAGTTTAATACATATAAATATATTCACTTTAAAGTTTTAAACAAATATATAATCAGTGTTTCCTTACTTAAAACAAATATATTCACTTTATGTTGGAACTTAACATCAAATACAGTAATTGGTAAAGTTTTCAACTTGAAATAAAAATCAATTGGCTTATTTACCTGATTGATAGATCCAGTAGAAGAACCTTGTGCACTCATTGCTCGGTATCATTTAGCCACGACTTTATAGCCTTGTTTGTAGCCTATTTTTTTTTCCTCTTCTGTAATCAATTTTTTGAACTCCAAGGCCTACATTTTTTATTGGTATCATGAATTTTTATTGTAGTGAATTTCATCAAAACTAAATTGATTGCAATTTAATTATAAATATTTGCATACGATTTTTCATTTACCAATACTTACAATTCGTGCAACAAGTTTTGAATTTCCACCCGAGCCAATCTTGTGTTGCCCGTGCTTTTGTTTTCTTGTTGCTATTGCCTTTGTTGTGTCAGGAAAACTATGTGATGTTTGAAATATGTTAGATCACATAAGTACAAAGAGTAAATAGTACATAATTTCATTATTAACATTATCACGTACCTTCTTTCCTCGGGTGATACTACTTGTCCACTATGTCTTGCACTTCTCTCAAGTGCATCCTTTTTAATATCCTCCCACTCATTAACAGGAATATAGGGAGGCCGCTTATAATAAGGGTTGTGTTCTATTTGGCTCCTATAGTTGTCCCTAATATACTTCAAAACAGTGCCCTCTTTGTCAAAGAGTCTAAGTCTATGAAAGACTTCGGGTCCCAAAAGTGTTGTCATAGAGTCAATGAGTTTATTCTTTAACCCTTTATCTTGTAATGACCACCTTTTAAGAAAAAAAATTGTTAGATTCATAAATGAAGTGAAGCTACCTTTTAATATACTAGAAGAAAGGGATGAAATGAAATCTAATCTTGAAATGAAATCAAAATATGATACCATGTGCGTATGGTCGGCCCGAAAATGCGAAAACATTCATCATTAAGTTTTTCATAAAATAGATTATCCTTGCAAGATAATTACAAGATTATTATAATTAGTTATTGCAAGGGACCACACAGGGGGTTAGTGCATTACATTATGAGTATTATATTGTATAGTAAAAGAAAGGATCAATCTTTAAAGTACCTAGAAGCTGAGCTACTCTCAAGGGAAGTCCATCTTCATTGCTCATGAGAAATTGATAAAAATTTTGTATTGTTCTTGTACATTTAACATGAGTACATCTAGGAATTGCGTCATTGCCTCCTACATAAAATGAATCCAATATTACAAAATGCCCCCTAAGAAAGAATATATAGTTCAAGTGAAATAAACACATGATAAATAAGAGAGAAAAAGAGGAGGCTACTTACCAATAGTAGGTGTTGTCATCACATCTATGGTCATGCTACATGTTGCCAACATTGCAGGCAAAACTACCTCTATGGATTTGATCCTTGTACTAGGTGCCGTACTCAACATAGGTTCAATAGCAGGTGCTGAACAAAAATATTGTTAGAGCATAAAAAAATATGGATAACCATGGACAAGATGGAGGATAAAACATGCGATGTACCACCTGAAGTATTTGCATATGAGGTGTTTCCCTTTAATCTATTTAGCATCCCCTGTAAAGAGAACACATATATATTTTAGTTAATGACATAAATAAAATAGTATACTATAAAAATCATTATTGAACTTTTGCTATAATTAAAAACTACATTAATACTTACTCTATAGTTCTAAACACGGCCAATCAACATATCCGCTATCCTCTATATTTCAAGAGTGTGAGGTTGAATATTTACCATTCGAGCTAACTCTTTTGATATTGTACGAAGGACCCTTTCCAGTGCAACCACAAGATTAACCTCTGATAAAAAATCAACATCGAATGGATCCTGCTCAACCTGCGGCTCCTCATGGACTACTTGTTCCTTTCCCTTTTTTTGATCAACACTTGTTTGTGAGAACAATATTATTAGCCCTTTATTTAAAAGCAATCCAAAATAGTAGAACAACAAAAAATACACATTAACATAACAAAAAATACGCATTAACATTTTTCTTGTATGTGCATTTGTACAACAACAATGAGTTTTACTTGTCGGGAAGAAGAAGTCCCATGAGAACTATCACCGCCGTGTGTATCATGTGGCTGCTAATCCATACTATAGCTTTGTATTTCAAAAAAAATCATTCAGACATGTTAAAACACGTCTTCTTATTGTAAGTTACGTTGAATAATAGACAATTATCAAAATGTGTACCACCTCATCCATGATAGTGATGGGGTTTTTTTTATCTATGTGATTCAAATTGTAATCGATAAGCAGCTCCTCGCCTCCACGTATTGATTTGATCGCACATAGAAATACATGATTTCCCTCGTGCGCCTTAAATATGCAATTGGGTTGCTTCTTAGTTGACGCAGGCCATGTACTATTTATAAAACCTGCAATATTCCTTGATGCTTTTGGTCTTCTGTCAATGTATATAGCTACTATTTTACTTTGTTCACTGACTTTTTGTTGTATATAATTTGCTGCGAGTGCATACCTACACATACTTTTTTTATATTTAACAATCTGCATCCAACTACTGTAATCATAACAAGGTTCGACATACTCAATCAATTCGACAACTTTGTTGTAAGAGACCTTTATGCCATCCATGGAAAATAGGCCCAAACCATGCAATGAAGACGGTGTTGTGCGATATATCCTCTCTTTAACACAAAAATCAGTGTTTATTGAAGGAAGTTCATCGGGGACCCATTATTTCTGTAGATGTTTGTACCTAAAGGGCAGCTCAGAGTCTACCTTTTCTCTCATCATCATAAGAACAGGACCCCCTTTGAGCAAGGAAAAATTTCATGCATTTATTGAATTTTTTTCTGATCTTTTGACCTCGAGTCGATCTCATTGAATTATATGTACTAAATGTCTCACTTTCTTCTTCCATTCCTAGATTTTCCTCGCTTGAGGAAGACAATTCTGATAAATACCTATTCGCTGGTACTTGCACTTCATGCAATGAGAAAGACAGGTGGCAATGAGAGAGATATTTTACAAATGGTAAAAGACATTAATCTCTATGGGGTGTATTGACTTGTACTTGACAATCCATGAGACTGTGTGGGATACCTGACATAAGATAATAGTTATATAATCAGACAAACATAGTTCACTCCATAGTTTTGATTATATCTTGTGAAGGACATTATACATTGTTAAAATTATCTATTTACCCAACAATATTTTGAATATCTCAACATTGCATATAACTAAACATCTCAGCATTGCATGAGACACCACTATTGTGGCATTTCATCAAACAGTTCTCGTGCCTTGCCAGTGTTTTTATTACATCTTGTGAAGGACTTTATACATTGTTAAAATTATCTATTTATACTTTTAGAATTAGTTCACTCCATTGCAGGGAACAAAGAGAATCCCCTGTGATTTAACATCATTGAGATGCCTCCTTTCATTAGCTTTATGTCACCTTCTCATAGCTTCTCATAGCTTCCTATGTGTTTCATCCTTCATTTATACACTTACTTTGATCGAACTTTTAATTTTTTGACAGATTTCGCCAAAGGCTTTGTAGGAAACCAAGTAAGGGGTATTCTTGAGTTCAAACACATTGAGCTGCTACAACTAAATTATAAACCATGAATTTACTATAAAATTAATTCACTATAAATCAAGGGCCATTATAAATCATGAATTCGCTATAAAATTAATGTATTACTCTAGATTTCATATGGACATTTTGTCAAATTGTTGGCATGCATGTTTATTCAAATGGAGTTATATCATTTGGAATAAAAATATGATAGGTTGATATTGAATTCTATGTCAAGATTTACAACATTAAATTGATCATAGTTAGACGACTCAGATACAATAAGAATATGAGTATAGCCATACACAAGAAGAATATGAATGAATGCAAACATACACAAGTCAATGAACACAAATAATGAAGGTACCTGATATTGCCTGAAGTAATGAAGTGTTGACCTGGGGTTCAATCCAGTATGCTCATGTATGATCCAAAAACTGCAAGGAAGGAAAGGATGGGGTTAAATCCAAAGGATCTAAGCAATGCCTGACACCCTATTATTGATCCTCATCTACAATTATGCATGTGCATAGTTAAACCATACACTTCTAAAAGGAACTATACTACATAACATGTGCACTTAGGAAAATGTACAGTGCATAGGCGTTGAAATCCAAATGAAGCCCTACATTTATGTCTCTATGAACACCTGGTGAATCACTATTGTGGCTACATTTATGTCTCTATGAACACCCAGTGAATCACTGTTGTGACTACATCATTCAAATAGTGCAACAACAACACCAGATGTTGTTGTTCCATCTGGTGTTGCTATGTCATCATTTCCAAATGATGCATCCACAACAGTAACCCACCATGCCCATCAACACAAGGTAGTCATGATCAAGCATAAACAATGGAGGGGACATTATCAAGGTCAAATCAGAGGTCAAATTTCATTCCTTGAAATTTTATATTTGTACAGTTATAAAATTTCATACCTTGAAATTTTATAACATAGTTTCTTAGCATTTGATCTTCATATTGCAACCATGACTTGAGGTAGGAATTTGAGCTTTGTCTTCTCATTAACTCAATTTAATTTTGATGACATTTGTTGATTTAATTACGACACCCGCTTGGTTATAAACAAAAAACAAATGAAAAAGAAAGTGTCATTTGTAATTTTTGTGAATTCGAAGAGCTGTTGTGAAGATGACACTGAAATTTTACGTGGCGTGAAGATGGCATTCGAGTTTGGCGTGCATGAAGAGGCCGACACCATGTGGGAAGAGGGCACTGGCACTTGAGGTAGGCATTCGAGCTTTGTCTTCTCATTAACTCAATTTCATTTTGATGACATTTGCTGATTTAATAGCACAATATGAATGTTAATAGTGGCATTGTTTACATCTTAGCATTTGGAATGCTCGATGACCCATGAGCTTTGAGAGCTAGGGCATTGTTGCTATTACCTTCAAGGCATTGTGTGAAGTGTTTGATCTCTCTTTATTTGTTTTGTTGTTGATATTCATTGTGGTACTCCCCGTTTATGATCATTTCATGAGGAAACGTCTTGATGGCTCACGGGCTGCAAGCTAGGGCATCATGCATTGTTTATGAGCTCATTGTTTGAGCACCTCATGTCCCTATTTGATTGATCGGTGCTCTATTTGTTATATTTAGTTTACATCATATATTTAATCTTAATAAATATCTTATAAAACAACATAAAACTAACCCAAAATACTTTGTCTTAATAAAATTTTAATAAAACAAAATATTTAATCTTAATAAAATCTTATAAAACAATATATATTTTTTGAAGTGTTTGATCTCTCTTTATTTGTTTCGCTGTTGATATTCACTAGCTATGTGGTACTCCCCATTTATGATCATTTCATGAGGAAATATCTTGATGGCTCATGGGCTACAAGCTAGGGCATCATACATTGTTCATGAGTTCATTGTTTAATACTAGCATTGTTTACATCTTTTCATTTGGAATGCTTGATGACCCACAAGCTTTGAGAGCTAGGGCATCATTGCTATTACCTTCAAGACACTGTGTGAAGTGTTTGATCTCTCTTTATTTGTTTTGTTGTTGATATTCACTGTGGTACTCCCTGTTTATGATCATTTCATGAGGAAATATCTTGATGCACTAGTACATTTGAGGTCAAATTTTGATGGCCATTTGTCAGATTTGCAATGCTCATTTGTTAGAATTTTGACACCTGAGTCCGTCACCATTTTTGCATAGAAGATTGTGATAGAAGACATATCTGTCAGTTTACCAACACCATGTCACGTTAGAAACTTGCACATGACAACAACTTTGTTATGGAATTTCCTATGGTTCATCCATCAAAATTCCGATAACAAGACCTATCAGAAATATACAATCTCTATCGGAACTAATTGTCAAAAACATATTCTTTCTGACATTAGAACTATTGGAATAGCGACAATTTGCATCAAATTATAATAGATCTACCTATCGGTGATATGGCCTCACTGTCGAATGTTCTGTCGAAAGTTCTATCAAAAATGTTCTATTTACGACACTTAAACTGTTGGAAGAGCGATAGTTGTGTAGTCTTCTCCTACAGGTTTCCCTGTCGAACGTATAGCTTTACTGTCACACGAAATGTCATAAATTATTTTTTTCTGACATTTTGTCTGTCGAATGCATAGCGCTTCCATTGGAATTAATTATAAATTATCAAAAAACTAACGAATAGGCACATTAAAGTTAACACAGCTCAAGAGACCATCATAGGTTGTCTCTTTCTTCGGTCTATATTATTGACATAATGTTTTACCTTTCATTAGCTCATCAAATCTGGGGATTTGAAAGAATTTAATAGAATATTTTCATGACAACGTATATTATTTAAGTTGAGGTTGCATGAATTTATCTACTTCTCGCACTTGTAGACTATGAGGACGGTGATAAAGAAGCATGGCCATGGGAGGAGATGCTTCTTTATCACCATCTTCATAGTATACAAGTGTGTGAAGTAAATAAATTCATGCAATGTCAACTTAAATAATATACGTTGTCATGAAAATATTCTATTAAATTCTTTCAAATCCCCAGATTTGATGAGCTAATGAAAGGTAAGACATTCTGTCAATAATATAGACCGAAGAAAGAGACAACCTATGATGGTCTCTTGAGCTGTGTTATCTTTAGTCCTAGCTACCTATTGATTGTTGAGAATAATCACCGCCTTGCATTTATGTACACTGCACAAATTGATCACAGTCTCACAAAAACATTTTACACTTGTACATCTCATCAATACTGGAGGCCTAAAGTAATTTTATACGATCACTAGCACATTTTGTGCATGGATGAGAAACACTATCCAAAGTTTCTAGATAACCATTTTTGAGAAGAGGAATGAGTGGAGGCCAAAGAAGGCATAATTGTGAAGGTTTTATAGATGTAGGTTATTGAATCATCATCTCTGCACTGGCACTCAATCTGGCCTCCACTCCATATACGTCTTCTCATAATCTAAAAACTCTCCATCATTGATTCTCGTCATTTTTTCAACATCTCCGTGGACTGAGACCTTAAATTATTGAGCTTCTCTTTGTTTCGAGAATAGTTTAACATTCTCTACTTAATAGGGCCGACCACGTGAAGGTGGAAGCTCACCTAGCCCCTCCTAGGAGCCTCTTATGACCCTTTACGACATTTTAAGACCTCTAAGATGTATTCTTAGGGATTGTAAAGGGTCATAAGGGGTCCTGGGAAACAACAACTGAGAAACATAAATGTAGGCATCATGGTCACAATTTTTTGGAGACACAACATAATTGAGTGGTTTTCCGAGAGGATGCAAAGTAGTGGTTTCTTTGCATCATCTGGGAATAGCACTCAATTATGTTGTGTCTCCAAAAAATTGTGACCATGATGCCTACATTTATGTTTCTCAGCTATTGTGATATGTACATTGCAGTTTGTCATTGTTGCAACAGTAGAACCTATATTCCACTACAAAAAGGAAGACATCTTTTTAGCCTGGGTTTGGATCCTACCCCAATTGTCGAAGGATCCAGGGCCAGGCTCGAAAGATGTCTTCCCATTTTGTCTACAACATTGTGTCCATCCATGATCTCAGGAACATCATCATCTTTCCACTCTTCATTTGCCAAAATATATCACTTCTTCAAGCTTGCAGAGTAATCTTATTAATAAAAGAACTCTTGCCAGCATTAGGGTACCCATAGATCAAAATAGTTGATGTTATTGGTGCTTGTGCTCAAGGATATCGATTCATTGTTTTGAAACAACCAAATCATTTTTATTTCGATTGTAGAGAAAAGGAGTGGGTGAAAGTTGATCGAGAGTGAGAGAAGGCATTTCATTTTATTTGATCATAAATGCTCTCTAAAATGACCAATCATGTTTTCTATTTGATTCTTTTTGGTGTTTTTTTTCCCCATATTTAGTAGATAAAAATCATGGTGGCAGCCACTTAGCCATCTTTTTGATGTTCTAGGTATTTTACAAAGATATAGGTATGTGGATTTATCATTTAATTGCTTGCAGTTATTGGTCAAATGCAAATATTTTATCACGTTGCAAGGGCAAGATATCAGTTTGGTGTTTTTGGTTTATGTTAAAAGTTGATTTGGTAAAATCCTCAAAAAACACACTACATGTTCTAAAATGTAAAGAAGTTGAATGTTAAATGTAAGATATATATCTCATCCATAGTAATCAAAAGAAAGGACATGAAACTTATAAGGAGATTTACCAAACCAAAAATATAAGCGAATAGGAAACATGGATTGGTACCTTATGAATTGGTTTTTGAGGTGCACAATTTTCATCAATCTTCTCAGAACAAGACCCCTCCTCATGAAAAATGCATTTAACACAAAAAACAAATCTACAAAACTGAACCAATGGCATGTTTAGAACAAAGAAATAGATTATAATAATATGCTGAAAATTCTATTATGTTTAATACACACAAAAGGACTAGTCCCAACAATTCTTAAACATACTTTATCTGATATGATAATAACATGCTAATTAAACTGATAAAGGTGTTATCTGTATTTAATCTACCAATTACTAATTACACAAAAAACAAATTTACAAAATTGAACCAATGACATGTTCTGCGTATGTGATTTCTTCATCTTTCGACCCTCTGGCATCATATTCGACCACAAATTTCAAATGCATTGCATTTTATTTGATCATGAATGCTCTCTAAAATGATCACATTCTATGGTGTCATGCCCTAGCCCATGCTTTATCTCCATTATTTGATGTTATTGGTGCTTGTGCTCAAGGATATCGATTCACTATTTTCAAATGTTTGGATCATTCTAGTCGTGACTGTTCCTCTAGTACACAGTCAAGAAATGTAACTGTTTAATGATTATATGTAATGTTGAATGGATTAAATGCTTTATTCTTGGTAGAAGTGAATGGAAGGAATAGTGTTGGTGTTAGGTTTCATTTATTATTGAATTCAATGGTTTCCAAGATGTGTTGAGGAGTTTGCTCCTTGTTTAATGTTAACTGTTCCTGCACAATCTACTCATACAATAGTGAAATGCTATGTGATTGAAAATTTCATACAACTGGTCCTTTGGCGTGTATTAAATACAATCTAGTCACTTATTGAACGCTTTGGAGACTACTGGTTTGACTGTCCATGCGTTACCAGTGACTGAGATTCATTAAAGGATACAAAACCCTTCATTTTGGGGTTATTGTGTGTGGATTCAAATGTAGGTTTGATTTGGTTAATGTTTAGAAGAGATCAATAAAGTATTTAAAGACAATCTTACATGTTTGGAGAGGTTTGAGAGGCACTTATAATGACTGTACCCTCACAAACAATGGCATAGACTGGTTTTACTAAGTTTCCTTTCTCTGCCGCAGGGGTACAGTTAGAGGGTTCATTGACAAAATGATCCTTTGAATGGTTACTATGAATATGAATGATTTGATATAGCATATTGCTTATTTTACTTGAAGTTTGGAATAGCTTGTGCAAGGGTGAAAGTAGTTTTGATCATTTTGGTCGTGACTGTTCCTCTACTTAGTTAGAAAATGTAACTTTCTAATGATTATATGTAATGTTGAATGGATTAAATGCTTTACTCTTGGTAGAAGTGAATGGAGTTTCCAAGATGTGTTGAGGAGTTTTCTCCTTGTTTAATGTTAACTGTTCATGCACAATCCACTCATACAACAGTGAAGTTACAAAACTGAACCAATGACATGTTTACAACAAAGAAATAGAATGATAATAATATGCTGAAAATTCTATATATTCTATTTAATACACGCCAAAGGACCAGTCCCAACAATTCTTAAACATACTAGTTATTTGATATGATCAATTGTTAATAAAGGTCTAATTCTGTAGATTGCTAGCACAAAGGAAGATTTGACCTACCCAAATTTTCCTTGTACCACACAAAAAAGAAGTGTGATAACTATGTCTACTCCAACCTTAATTTTTTAAGAATTCATCATATCAGATAAAGTAGGTTTAAGAATTGTTGGGAGTTTTATTAGACCTTTGTTGTAAACATGTCATTGGTTTTCAAATGTTTGGATTCATGTTTGTTGATATTGCTGGCATATATGTTTAATGATGACATTGTAAATTGTTGTCACTGAAATGACCGCATTCTATTGGTGTCATGCCTTAGCCCGTGCTTTAACTCCATTATTTGATGTTATTGGTGCTTGTGCTCAAGGATATCCATTTTTTTGAAATGTTGACTATGCTTATCAAATGGATAGCCCATGAGCTTATAGCTAGGCGTCATTTGTATTGATATCTTATGGCATCAAATGTATTGTATCATTGATAGTTGAGACTTTGTTAAAAGGAAATAGGACAAAGAATGATTCTAATTTAGTTTGTCTATTTTGATCTCTAAGTGGGTTACAACCCTAGAGAAGTATATGCAGATTTACAAATGCAGTTGTAGGATACATAGCAGCTGATAATTCACAAGAAATCCATGCATCCAATTTGAATAGCAATTAATACAAAGAAATAGGGTCCTCCAATGGCCCAATCATCCGGACCTTGACTGTCCCCTCAACCAGTGACCCTTCAAAATCGGATTATCATGCAATCAGTGAATGATCCTTCATTCTCTTGGTCTGCCCTACATCCAAACATATTGGAAATACATAATACAATGATAACAAGTCTTTCACATTCCCCCTTCCCTCAAGGGACACTATCAACCATCCCTTCCACATAGCATTTTACTGTTGTATGAGTGGATTGTGCAGGAACAGTTAACATTAAACAAGGAGCAAACTCCTCAACACATCTTTGTTGTAAACATGCCATTGGTTTAGTTTTGTAAATTTGTTTTTTCTGTTAAATGCATTTAAATGGAACATTAAGCATAGTAATAATATGCTTAATCTATTAGTAATTACAGATTAAATGCCCATAACACCTTTATCAGTTTAGCATGTTATTATAAGATACTAAAGAAGACCTACTATTTGTTAGAGAAATATTCACTGTCCCCCACAATGAAGACAATGAAGATTGACCTCCTGCCCCACAACAAAGAACATTATAATAAGAATAAGATATACTATAGTGTTAGAATAAACTTTGAACAAAGACATGTAATGCTTAAGTTAATGATCTAAAAAGCTGCAAATATAGGAATTGAAAAAGAAGATAGTGCCAAGAAACATTTTCACAAATATGAAACATGAGGAAAAGTAATAACATTAACAATGCCAAGATTCACATCATTAAATTTCACCTGCGGATGAGTTTTTGCAGTGGGTTTCCCAGCATAAAAAATATGTTGAGTTGCATTTGACCTGTAACTAAGAGTATCATGTGGAACAGACCTTAAACTTTGAAAGCGTTCTCCAACCTAGCAATTCAAAATTCAATCTAGGCAAACATCAGTAAGTGAAATAAATTATAGACATCAACATCAACATCATCATAATCATTAGAAATAAACTTTAAAGACATATTTTGGATAGTACTTGTAATACCCCAAAAATGGGCTATAAGTTCATTAACCTCCTACATCGACAATTCGAACGAAATCGACATCAAAGTCCTAACCTAAGGCACATCTAAACATCATCAAATCTAATTGATTATCCTAAATTTTGCATCGGAGAATATTCTTAGTAATATTCCTAATTATCTTAATTATCTTTAATTTAATGATTATTTGGCGATAAATCACATTTATCCTAAGTTTGATTAATTGAATATTTTCATATTTAATTAATTAGATTTAATATTTGCCACTTAATTATGTAATTAAATTTAATTCTATCTATTATTAATTGTATTATTTAATTTTGACAATAAATCAAAATTCCTATCTTTAATTGATTAAATTCTTATTTAATTAATTAAAGCATGTTGTCATTATTTAATAATATAATTTTTAATAAAAGTTTGAATAAATAGTTAATTAACCCATAAATTAATTATTTATTTTCAAAAATCAGTTGAGTTGAGGATAAATCACTTTATTTATTTATTTAATTCTTAATTATTATGCATATTCAAAAGAAACAGTTAAACTCCAAATCAGAAAATCAATGCAAGTTATTGACTTTTTGGAACTCAACATCCTTTTGGAGTTCAAAAAGCTGATCTAAACTCTAATTTGAGTTAAAAAGCTGTTTTTGCATGTTTTTGCATGATTTTGAGAATTAACTATCTTTTATGATCAGATAACTCAAAAATCAAGTTGAGTTATTTGAGTGATTTATGGCTTTTTTTCATGCACCTCCAAAGCCTTGGATTTCTATAAATTAAAGGCTCAACTCTTCACAAATCATCTCATATTTTGCACAATCACGCTGAAGAATTGGAATTGAAGAATCAAAGCTCTTGCGAATCGATATCTTTGTGAGATCAATCTTATTTTTGCATTCATATTTCATATCATTGTTAGATTCATAGCATATCAATTTCATTTAGCATAGATTTCATATCAGGTTTTATCATTCTTATTGCATAGAAAATATCAAAAAAATAGATTAATTGCATTCAATTCATATCTAGATCAATTGCATTCAAATCCTTCATTTAGGTGTCGTCTAGGTCACTGATCTCGATTACAATCTGAGAACATTAATCTCGCACCTATTAGAAGGCAGTAAATCGCTTGGTTAGATAGCTTTCAATTTTGCATGATTTTGATTTTTGCTAACCTCTAATGTTTTACTGAGTGTTGTGTTTACAGATCAGGTACAATTTTCACACACACATTTCTGGCGCCCACCGTGGGGCAACCCACCTTTGCATGATGGTTTTGATTTTTTTTGGGAGCTAAAACTCCAAAGTTTCAAAGATTTAATTTTATCTCCCAAACAGATTGGAATTTTGGTCTGAAATTTTTTTTGCAAGTTGGTGAAATGTCAGGAAAGTTACAGTAAAAAATTTAGAATTTTCTAAGATGTTTTTAATTTTTAATAATTTTTTCTTGAAATTCTAGAAAAAATTAATATCTGACGCAAATTAGCATATTTTTTGAAAATTTTTATATTTTCGGAAAGCTCTTTAAATTCTACAGGGGGTCCATTTTTTGTGTTTTAAATTTGGACATGATATCATAGCTAAAATAGTCAATTTACAAAAAACTGGTCTGTTTTGATAAAATAGGTCTCTAGGGCACAAATGAAGAGATTTTTTAAAAATTTTTACATTTTTGGAAAGCTCTCTATTTTTTAGCAGGGGTCTCTATTCTGAATTTCTATTTTTGTGGCCAAAATCATATCAAAAAAATTAGATCTTGTTGACTAGGTCAAATGCAAAAAAAAAAAAAAAGTTTTGTGATGGGTATGCACTTATTTTTTTACATGGTTCAATGAATGATATGAGTTGTCATTTGGGTTGATTGCTGGTTATTATTACTGATAATAATTGATTTTTAGAGCTAACCCTATGGTTTTCATAATTTGAATATATTTTGCATATTTTGTTTGCTTGTTTGCTTGTTGGAGAGTTCGTCACTTGCTTGCATGGAAAAGCTCAACAAAAATTGCTAAAAATCAAGTAAAATCTACTAAGCGCGTTGCAAGGATCCCAGGTATTCTCCTTCATCTAATAATATTTTGATTTGGGACTTAAAATAAATCTCTTATGTGTCAAGCTTGTGTGCATCTTTTCATGCTTTTGATCTATTTCTACACACTTGCATAATTGATACTAGGTTGTGAACCCTTAAGGATTCATTAAGTAGTCTTAGAATACTTGTGATTGATCTTGATTGCTATCTTGAGTTATTGGACTCGCTAATCCGCCGGCCCCTCATTTCTGCCCCGTGGTTGCAATCTCAGCGCCATAAAGGGGAGGGGTCAACAGGACAGAAGCGTTAAATGTTCCACTTGGCAACCTTTTTGTGCTTTTAGGAACTCCCTTGTTTTCTAAGTTGTGGACTCATTTTTAGCTTGTGTGAGGTGTTAAGTGTTCCACCTTGTGGACTCATCTCATATTCGCTTTAAACGTTAAGTGTTCCTCTTTCTACTTTTTGGATGCTTTTGGTAGATTTGCTTTCGAAACATACATTTGTGCTCACATAGTAATTAGGCCCTATGAACACTATTTGTGATTCTTGAGAGATTGGATTCCTAGCGAAATCCTTCTTGATGATAGAATCCTTGTAGGTAGGGAGGATACTTAGTGCGTTTCACATTCAACTTAGTTAGTGAGTCTTCTCTTATTGATCGACACATTCTCTCTCCGGAGAGGTTGATAGATCACGTGGGGTTGATATCACGAGCTTTGGTGAATCAAAATTGGTTAGTGTGTCTTCTCTTATTGATTGATACATTCTCTCCCCGGAGAGGTTGATAGATCACGTGGAGTTGATATCACAGACCTTGGTGGAACAAAACTTTGTCTTAGCGTGTCGGATTAATCTGCTTGCTTTGTTTGGGTTAAAAGTGAAGAGGTGTCAAAACTTTGAATTTGGAGCCAAGTCCCCTTGTGGTATACTATTGTGAGTCATTTTTAGAGAGGGTTAACCGTAGCGGAAAATCCCTTCACAAGGCAAACTGCATTGACGGAACCTCAAGCGGTAATAGCCATTTTCGCCATGGTAGTGACAACCGCTATATAAATGTCCTTGTGGAAGAAATCTCCATGGGTATGGTTCATTGTTGGGTTGTCAGATCTCCCTAGCAGCTCTTGAAGATTAAGTTCTCGGACTGTGTCAAAACCCTGGTGTGCCGGGATTGGAGTTCACCCCTTTGAATCATAAAAGTTGCAGAGTCAAACCATTACTAAAAACCCTAGAGAGGCCAATTTTTTCATTCTCAGGTATATGTGTGTTATTGCAAAACTTTTCAGAACATACACAATTAGTACTCTCAGGGATTAGCACAATTTGGTCACTTGATTGTTCATGCGCAAGGTTGCTTTTGCCCTTGTTCATTGTTTTCAGACATGCTTGGAATCACTTGCTTGCTATTCTACGTGCTTGTTTATCTACTTGGCTATTAAAAATGATCAAATCTGGTATAACCTTCAAAATCTGGACAATACAATTTGCAAACAATCCAAAATTGAAGACGTAAAATCTTTTTTGGAGTCAAAAGTCATTTTAGGAAGTCAAAAGTCGTACAAGTTTTGTCAAGTGTCATTTCAGTATTACCCAACTATCGTATGAGTTTAACAACTGTCGTTTCATAGACTACCCAGTGTCGTATGAGTCTGCAGAGTGTCGTTTGGAAAAATTTGAGAGAGTTGTCAGAAATTGTCAAATTGCAAGATATCCAATGTTTCCAACCTAGTTCCAGAATCTGTCAAAAATATCATTGTGTCAGGAATAGAGCAATAGCTATTGAGAATCAGTACACATGTCTCAAAGAATCAGTAAACAAGAGGAAGAAGCTCTAATCACCACTATAATGAAACAGATACATGTTATGCAGGTCCAGCTTGACAAACTTGAGAAAGAAAAGGAACCTCTATACTCTTTTCCATTTGATAAAGACTTGTATATGTCACCATGCCCCCAGAAAAAATTTGAGCAATATGATACCTCTTCCACAGAGAGTGACACATCCAGCTTTAGAGACTATGATGACTATGACGACAGACAATGTAATGATACCTATGACACCTCTGTTCCTAAGAGTCCTCCTCGTTGTTCGTTCCTACTTACTACAAATGGGCCATCACATTAGATAGATCAGGAGAGTGATCCATATGATTCTGATTATCAAAGAGACTTTGATGATTTCTATGCACAATACCCAGATGATCCATCTGTTTCACTTGAGGAAGAGAAAGTTTACCACGCTGATTATAAACATGCATACTATAAGGGTCTCTCCTCTAAGAACTCTCAGGCTGAAAATAAAGATTACACTCTCAAGCAAGATCATGTTAATGTTGGACCTTTGTCTTGTGATGGTTCCCTTCCATCCCCTACTTCCTCCAATACTCGTACATTTCTTAAAGCTTCTGAGTCTTTCAAATCTTTCACAGAACCTTCATTCGACACAAGCCTTGATACTTCTCATGTGGTTCCCTATAGTTATCCTCCAGGGCTACCTCTTAAAGAAACTAAAGCTAACCTTCACTTGGCTGCAAAGACTTTCAATAATGATAAACCTAAAGAGCCTAAGCCTTCATATGCTATAATCCCTACTTCAGCTAGTCCTCCACCATCTCTTCCAAAGTCATCCATACAATCCCAACATGCTTCCTTGTCCTTAGAAGTGGCTCCATGTCAAGAGGACTCTAAAAATGATAAAAAGAAGAACATAAAGAAAGATCAGGATCAAGAACCCTCCATGTCATCCACTCCTTTTTCCGATGTCTCTTATCCGCTTCATGGTTCTTTTGATCCTATACACCCTTTTTCATGAATTCCACCATGTCTTAAGTCTTCTCTTAAGCAAGATCAGACTACTACTTACACTAATGAGATTATTGACAATCAAAATAACCTTACTACACTTGCACTTTCCAAAGATGATACTTCCATTAAGGTTGGTAAAAATAGTGTTGTTACTTCCAATGTTAAGCCTATTGAAAATCAAGAGACAAATTATGCGCTTATGCTATCCAAAGATCATTGTCAAGATCAAAGTCTTCCATCTTCTTATTCTACCATTCCATGTTCACTTCCGCTTTCTACTCTTCCTAAGTCTTCGCAAGCTTTGAATGATCCTATCAAAGAAAATGTTCTTATTCAAGATATCCATGATTCTATTGAAAATTCTAATGCTCACTCTAAAGATGCTAATATCCTTGGTTGTCATATAGATGCTGATGAACTTATTGATTATCCTTTTGCATCTTCCACTTCCACCCTTGGACCTCTTCCACCACTACAAAGATCTTCACGCCTTCCTTCCATCTTGGGTCCTTATGTCCCTTCACTTTCCCCTCCTAACTCTCCTAATTTGCCATCCATCTTGGGTCCTTACATACCTCCATCTCCCATCTTTCCTCAAGATCAACATAGATGCATACCCTTGAATCCTTTTCATCCACCCACCCATCTAAACCAGTCATATCCTCCTTCTTCCACAAGTCCCAAGTCTTTTGGAAGTAACTTGAATGTTCAATACAAGAAAAAGAAGCAATACAAGAATCCATAAAAAAAAAAAGAATATCACCATGTCTCCTCTCATAGACATGGAAACATAAAGTCAAAAGAGATATCTAAGAAAAAAATTACAAGACAAGTATGGGTTCCAAAATCCATCATTGAAGATATTATCTCTAAATCATCAAAAGGAAATAAAAAGCCTAAGGCTATATGGATTCCAAAGTCTCTCATAAGAGAGTCTCATGTTGAACAAAAAGTGAAATTGACATTCAAGCTTCCAAAGGCTTCCACTACATCTCCTTCCAAAAATATTCTTCCATTTCATGCGCCCAAACCTCAACCTCTGCTATCCATTCGCCATATTCCTTCACGTATTCCTTCATTCACATTTCCTCCACCCTCTCGCCACCCTTCAAGGTGTGTGTTTACGTTGATCTTGCCTTCCTTTCCACCTACCCTTTCACAATCCTTCCATGCATTATCCTTTTACCTTCTATCATTTTTTCTCATTTGTCTATTCCTCCTATCTTCCAACCTCACTCGCTTTACATAAAACCTTATCCTCCTTTTTTTTCTTCCATCTCCCTTTCCCTATTAGCATCTTTGAGCATATCATTTTGAATCCTTGGCATATCATGGTTTATCCTTTTAAGGAGCATTATCTAAAAAGATTGCCTTCTTCCAAAAAGAGAAAAAAAAAATAAAAATAAAAAAATAAAAATGTGCCTTGGTGAAAACCTGGAAACAGGCACCTTGGTAGCAAAAGTAAAGAGAAATAAATTCATCCTATGGTGAAAACCACTTCCTTGTGGCACCTTGGATAAGTACCATGATGAAAACCTGGCAATCAGGCATCATGCGTAGTTCTTCTACATATTTCATCCATTCCATCTTCTCTCTTTGATCTTGACAATGTTGATCTATACACGAATATTTGGCTATTTTGTGAGCTATCTTACGGTGATCTTGCTTTCATTCCTTCCATGTTTAGCCTTCATATCCATCTTCCTTCATTCATTTTCGCCTATCACTATCCTTTTCCCCTTTGGTCTTGATCTAAGAAAGAAAGAGTAAAACACGATGCTATGAAGCCTCTTGACATGTCTACTCCTTTGGATTGCATCCTTTCCTGCTCTTGCATTATGATTTTGTGCTTATCCTATGCTAGCTTTTCATTGCTTGTCCAAATGTGCTTTACATGACAATTTTTCCCTAGCTTGGGTATTCTTGAGGAGTTTCCCCTTGAGGATTTCTTCCCTTCATTCTCCTTCATTCTCTTATCTTCCATCTCTTCCACCAGCTTGCTAATCCCTCTTGTTCTCCACCTTGCTAGACATTGGGACTGCACGATATGATCTTGCTTGGGAGTTTGCAAATGGAAAAAGATGCTATCAAGTATACCAAGTATCAGAACAAGCATCAGAACCAGTATCAGAATAATTATCAGAATCAGTATCAGAATCAGTATCAGAACCAGTATCAGAACAATTATCAGAATTAGTATCAGAATCAGTATCAGAATCAGTATCAGAACCAGTATCAGAACCAGTATCAGAACCAGTATCAGAACAAGTATCACAATGGGCCTATAGAACTAGTATCAGAACACCTACAGGGGCTACACCTTTCACTTTAGTTTATGGGTCTGAAGCGGTACTGCCTATTGAGGTTGAAATCCCATCACTCTAAATCAGAATGCATGGACTTGTCACCGACGATGACTACAGAGTGTCTAGGTTACAAGAACTTGAATTACTAGATGAGCGCAGGCAAGCAGCGTATGATCATCTCAGAGTGTATCAAAAAAAAGAATGTCTAGAGGCTACAACAAGAAAGTCAGACACAGAGAATTTCAGGTTGGTGATCTAGTGTTGAGAGAAAATCCTAAAAATCAATCCCATCGAGAATGCAAGGGGAAGTTTGAACCCAACTGGCTGGATCCCTTTGTTATCACTGCTACTTTTGGCTCTGGTGCCTATCAACTCTCAATGACTGAAGGAGAATAGCTCCGAGAACCAATCAACGTTCTACATCTAAAGAAATTCTATGCCTAAGGCATTTAGTGCTTGGTAAAAGTCTTGAAAAAAATCTTAAAAATCAGAAAAAGTCCTGAAAAAATGAACATCTTGGTGAAAACCTAGCAATAGGCGCTTTGATGATTCACAAAAAAAAAAATCAAAAAAAAATCAAAACTACAAAAAAATTGAAAAAATGAAAAATACAAAAAAAAAAGAAAAAAGTGCCTTGGTGAAAACCTGGAAACAGGCACCTCGGTAGCAAAAATAGAATCTCTACCAAGATGGTGAAAACTCGGCAAACGGGCACCACTTGTTCCAAAATGCTCCATCTATCAGCACAATCTTGGTCTTTCCCAGCTTTCAGTCTTGCTTTAGTTTGTACATATCTCCCGGTTTGTTCCTGCATTTCCAATTTCCAATAAGTCGGCCTGTACACCAACCAGCTCAAGCGTTTGCATCCTATCAATGTTCACACTTGGGGGCAATCAATGTCATATCCTATGGTCTCCCATGTATCTTAGACGTGTCATATCCACTCAGAGTCCTTTGAAGCTTCAAGTTGAGTCATTCAGTCAGTCTCGTCTCCAGAAAGGATTTTGCATCAACAACAATCAAACATCAAAACTCAACTGAAAACAATCTGTGCTTTTCATGCTTTTATCTCCTTGTATGCTTACTGATTCGCATTGAGATTTTTGCATATTGTGTCCCTTCGAGCTCTTCAATGATGTCCTTTACAGGATTTAGAGAGTGATGACTGGGGGCATAATCTTTTCTTTGTCTTCTACTTGTATGTGAAAATCTAACAGCTTTGGAAATTTTGGATTGAAATGGTGTCCGACTGTAAGAGCCTCTATCTCGAATTGGATGGCCATGCGTACCTCGACCATTGATACCTGAAAAATTCAAGGAAGTTTGATCTAACTATTGTCTTTTTGAGTAAGTTCTTTCTCCTACTGTGGAACGCAATCTTGCCTAAGGATGTGAACGATAAAGGGTCACTACGGGTAATTCACATTGGATTTAGAATGATCTCTTGACTGTTTGATGTGTTTGCAATGCAAGGCGTATTCAGGTCATCACGACGTTTATGTTTTGATGCTTGTACAAATTGCTATATCAAAATGGACATGATATTCAGGTCATCCTGGCATTTGTGCCTTGATGCTTATATTTAATCCAACATTTTGAAAATAAAGTCAATATTCATATATCCATGGTTGTTGTCCAATGGGTGTTGTATTGATTCTTGCGCATACAAATCGATATTCATATGTCTATGGTTTCATGGCTAGTGGGCATTGTATTGATTTATCCGGTTACCTAAAAGTTCAATGATGATAACAAATCGACACATGATCAGTGACTAGGTCCTAGGTCTTAGGTTGCATTTCATTTTGCATGTCTCATTGCATTTTGCATGTTTACATGATCTCACAATGATTAAACGAACTTCAATGCTTAAATAATTTTTCAAATCGCATCTTGAAGTCTAACAAGAGCTGAATCTCACACGAAGGTTCCTCCAATGAAATAGCAAGTAGAATCCTTTTTCGGGATCAAAATCAAAATCTGAGATCATTCATATTATTAACTACTTGCATATTCGACCTTCAATCATCACAGAAATCTAGTATTCAACTTAACTGATTATCTAACATCAAACTATCAAAATTTCAACTTGGTCAACCATGGTCAACTCATGGTCAAAGCTAGTCAAATTCGGTCTCCATGACCTCCAAACGATGCAGAATGCATTCTCGGATGTATATAACCACTTCTCAAATCAATTAACATGCTTCTAAACTATAACGCTGACTTTTCTTGTCAGATTTCAATTTTAATCCCGAAGGGGGCATGGTATTGCACATCATTCAAAGTCTGTAAATCAAATTCTATCGATCAAATCTATCAATATCTTTCATCAGTGATCAAGACAAACAATCACGTCTAGTTACTGATTCATCAAAAGTCCTCATCGCTCGGGGCAAATCTATCATCACTTGGGGCATATTAGATTCATCAAGATCCATATCAATTTGGTATTCTCCTAATCTTGTAATCTGTATCAGTTTTTGCAACCATCAGATCATAGTGTTATTTCCTTGGTTCTTCGGCAACTAAAGGATTCGGATGTGATACCTGCTAGTTCTGCTAAGACAATCGAGTCTAGAACGGGTCACTCACTTCTTATCAATCCTAAGGTTCAGAATCAGGCATTTTGACACTTTTTCACAATAATAGGTTCATTTGCTGCTACAGTGAACATTATCTTTGGTCATTCAAGACCTATTATCTCCATATCAATTCAATATCAATCAACTCCTATCTCAATATCTTTCAATCGGTTTCTATCTTGAGATCGGTTTATCTTTTGAATCAGTTTCATATCTTTATCAAACACAGACTATCTTTGAACCACTGCGCTTCGCACAGTAATTCAAAGAGGGGCAAAATGTAATACCCCAAAAATGGGCTATAAGTTCATTAACCTCCTACATCGACAATTCGAACGAAATCGACATCAAAGTCCTAACCTAAGGCACATCTAAACATCATCAAATCTAATTGATTATCCTAAATTTTGCATCGGGGAATATTCTTAGTAATATTCCTAATTATCTTAATTATCTTTAATTTAATGATTATTTGGCGATAAATCACATTTATCCTAAGTTTGATTAATTGAATATTTTCATATTTAATTAATTAGATTTAATATTTGCCACTTAATTATGTAATTAAATTTAATTCTATCTATTATTAATTGTATTATTTAATTTTGACAGTAAATCAAAATTCCTATCTTTAATTGATTAAATTCTTATTTAATTAATTAAAGCATGTTGTCATTATTTAATAATATAATTTTTAATAAAAGTTTGAATAAATAGTTAATTAACCCATAAATTAATTAATTATTTTCAAAAATCAGTTGAGTTGAGGATAAATCACTTTATTTATTTATTTAATTCTTAATTATTATGCATATTCAAAAGAAACAGTTAAACTCCAAATCAGAAAATCAATGCAAGTTATTGACTTTTTGGAACTCAACATCCTTTTGGAGTTCAAAAAGCTGATCTAAACTCTAATTTGAGTTAAAAAGCTATTTTTGCATGTTTTTGCATGATTTTGAGAATTAACTATCTTTTATGATCAGATAACTCAAAAATCAAGTTGAGTTATTTGAGTGATTTATGGCTTTTTTTCATGCACCTCCAAAGCCTTGGATTTCTATAAATTAAAGGCTCAACTCTTCACAAATCATCTCATATTTTGCACAATCACGCTGAAGAATTGGAATTGAAGAATCAAAGCTCTTGCGAATCGACATCTTTGTGAGATCAATCTTATTTTTGCATTCATATTTCATATCATTGTTAGATTCATAGCATATCAATTTCATTTAGCATAGATTTCATATCAGTTTTTATCATTCTTATTGCATAGAAAATATCAAAAAAATAGATTAATTGCATTCAATTCATATCTAGATCAATTGCATTCAAATCCTTCATTTAGGTGTCGTCTAGGTCACTGATCTCGATTACAATCTGAGAACATTAATCTCGCACCTATTAGAAGGCAGTAAATCGCTTGGTTAGATAGCTTTCAATTTTGCATGATTTTGATTTTTGCTAACCTCTAATGTTTTACTGAGTGTTGTGTTTACAGATCAGGTACAATTTTCACACACACAGTACTATGTTTCTTGAAAGTTTTTGTGATGCTTCTAAACTTTAAAGACATTTTATGGCTTAATGATAACATAGAATAGTGTTTTATTTTCTGATGGAATGTTGTTGATCAATCATGGTCTTGAAGAAACTTTTGATTGTTTTGATTCTCAAGTCTTGATGTTTTTTCTCAATGTGATATAGACTGACCACAAGATGGTTCAGTTGGTCCTCTCTTTCTGTTTAATCATTTGTCTTCTTCATGGTGTAAGTGTTCATTAATATTCATTAATGGTGAGCAGTGATTCCTTGGTAATAAAGGCATTGACAACATTCATAATCATATAGCTCTTTACCTGATCTAGTCACATCATCAACATCGAGGTCAGTTTGTCTGGCCTCGGCCTCAACTTCAACCTGCTCATTAACAATGACCTCTACACTCTCTACAGCTGCAATACAAATTGTTACATTAATCCAAAGACCAATTGCAATTAAGTTTGTATTACTAAACCAATCAATTTAAGATGTTTACTTGTATTACTGTGATGCACGTCCTCATTGTCGTTAACACGCACAGGTTGTGTATGACAAGAATCAGTAGGCTCCAAAGTTTCTAGATAACCATTTTTGAGAAGAAGAAAAAGTGGAGGCCAAAGAAGGGATAATTGTGAAGGTTTTCTAGATGTAGGTTACTGAATCATCATCTCTTGTTGATATATTTCAGATTCTACTCCGGAATGAACAAACTATAGAGATCTAACACAACTAAACATAGAATAAAGTAAACAAGAAGGGATAGAAGATACCCGAATATCAACCAAGTATACTCCAGTCTATATGCCTCCAAACTGTACTAACAAAGGTGTTGGGGAGAACCTGATTAGTACCTTAGTGTTAATGTATTGAGGAAGAGTCCAATCCTAACAGAGGCTTCCGGCCCTAATCAACTCATAGTTAACATTGCCAATAATTGCTGGTTGTATGGATTAGATCATAATCTGATCTTTATTCATGCTTAGACTTGTTCTTATCTATTAGCCAAAGCTGCTTATCTTTCACACCAATATATGCTGATCTAAGTTTTCTTAAGTTAGAGATTCAAGGTTTTGGGGGAGGGAAGCACGTTATGTTTTTGGTGCTTCTCTCCCTAGAATCCAACACCATATATATATGAATTGAATTATCTTCAAGAGGTTAAATATATTTAATGTTAAAGCCAAGAGGCCAACCTTGGGCCCTTAACTAATTCAACCAACACACATATATAAATGAAATAATAATCTCATTATTATTATAAATTGCACAAGGGTATTTATTTGATCAGTTTGATCTTGGCCGAAAGGCTATAATTATTAACACTCTACACTGGTACTCAATCTGGCCTCCACTCCATATATGTCTTCTCATAATCTAAAAACTCTCCATCGTTGATTCCTGTCATTTTTTCAGCATCTCGATGGACTGAGACCTTAAATTATTGAGCTTCTCTTTGTTTCAAGAATAGTTAAACATTCTCTACTTAACAGGGCCAACCACGTAAAGGTGGAAGCTCATCTGGCCCCTCCTAGGAGCCTCTTATGACCCTTTATGACATTTTAAGACCTCTAAGATGTATTCTTAGGGATCGTAAATGGTCGTAAAGGGTCATAAGGGGTCCTAGGACACAACAGCTGAGAAACATAATTGTAGGCATCGTGGTCACAATTTTTTGGAGACAATGTAATTGAGTTGTATACCCAGATGGTGGAGAGCAACTCTTGCACCTCCAATTCCAAGTTGACTACATCTGTTGCTCATGAATACAAGGTCCTCCAACATATGTATTCAACTTGGAATTGGGGGTGCATAAGTTTCTCTACACCGCTTGGGTACACAACTCAATTATGTTGTCTCCAAAAGCTTGTGACTATGATGCCTACAATTATGTTTCTCAGCTATTGTGAAATCTACATTTATGTTTCTCAGTTGTCATGTTTATGTGCATGTTTTTTATGTATTTTGGATAGTAAGTCTAATTTAATTTGTTGTTGGACTAAGACCTTAAATCATGTAATGAGGACACTTAAAACACTAGTATATGCAAATTTCATTATTTAATAATAAAAATCTATTAAAATGTTTATACCTTATCCCATTTGCTGGTGTAATTCCTCTTTCAGTATCCCCTTTCTCCTTTGCATCCAAAATGAACTCATTCCAATCCCTCACTGGAATAAAGGGAGGATGCTCAAACTTCAACAAGACTTCATACACACAACGTTCGTAGATTACGTTCAATGTGTTATTTACATTCGTAAATTAGCATTGCATACAAATCTATAGACAGTGCATGGTACGAAGCCACACTCAAGCTTGAAAATGATAGTCAATCCATAGTCAAGGTCAAGGAACAAATGGAACAACCAAGAAAACACTATACATTAAATCATGTGATTGATAGCAGATTGGGGCTCACCTGGCCATAAACATGAAATTATTCTAAAAAAAGATGTAAACCATATATATGCGCACTTGATGCAAAGAGAAGTTATGTCATATCCATATTAAAATATTGGTCACAATATGAAAATACTAAACTAACTAATTCTTGAGTTCATCTCTGCATATGGTTGCAACAAAGATATGCGATTACAATATAGAGAAGGCATCGTAAAAATATAATTTCAGAATTTGCCCTAGCCTGACACGTTTTGCACTCAAATCCTTCATTACGGATAAGTGGAGATGGGTGGATAGATGCAGATGAGTTGTCATTGACCCAACTAAAGTATCCGCAGCCATTATTTCCTTGTGATGCCCAGTCTACATTAGTTCTTATATTATAATGAATAGTATTTACATTAGAAACATTAAATATATACACATCAGCAACCTTTTTTCTATTTGGGCAGCACCAAAATTATCGTCCAGGGTTGTTCGGTGTTCGTGAAGTCTTCAACACACACTGCCCACCACCACAATGATAGTTTGGCCCATTGACAAGAGTCATCGAGCCTATATATCAATAATGCACTGCACCATCGTTACTACATTTATTATTTTTATATGATTATTTTTATATGAAATACACCAAGGAGTACCATCAGAAATATTAACCATTTACAATAATGAAAAGTAAACCTAAATCAAATAGCTCATTTTTTTATCAGCATGTGTAGTCTCTGTGTATATGAAAAATTATTAGGACTATAGAAAAATCATTAAGACTAGAAAATCAAGTTCTAGAAAAATCATTAAGAGTACTATAGAAAAATCATTAGGACTATGGAAAAATCATTAAGACTACAAAATCAAGTTCTAGAAAAATCATTACAACTATAGAAAAATCATTTAGACTATAAAATCAAGTTCTAAAAATGGACGGTTATGATGCTTTGCCATTACAACGATTGAGCATTCATCATTTGGTACTTCTTGGTGTATTCCATTTAAGTTTTTTAGCTACCATGTTTATGTGCATGTTCTTTATGTGTTTGGCTTCTCTCCCTCGCAAGGGATATGTCGATAGGTAATTGATTTGAAAGCATAATGATTTGACTATTCCAAGTAATGTTTTTAATCCTTTGAAGTTTCTCATGATCCTGATGTAAGTTGATTGGATTAAGAAATTTGGGGATCCAATAGGACTTTAGGGGAGTTCAATAAATGTTTTGGAAGACTTAGAAGAACTATTAGCATGACTGTTCCTTCATCTACATCGAGTTAGACTAAATTTGCTAAGTTTTTCCTTTGTTTTGAAGTGTATTTTGTAATCTATTTCCTTTCCATGGACCCAAAGACCTAGGACCCATGGAAAAAGGATACTAACAATGTATTATACAACTCTAATGTTCTTGACTTGCAAAGATTTGAGAAAGTAAAGAGAACACTGGCTATGTTTAATGTTAACTGTTCCTGCACAATCCACTCATACAACAGTGAAATGCTATGTGATTGACAATTTCATACAATTGGTCCTTTGGCGTGTATTAAACAGAATAGAATTTTCAGCATATTATTATCATTCTATTTCTTTGTTGTAAACATGTCATTGGTTCAGTTTTAATCTATTGGTGTCATGCCATAGCCCATGCTTTATCTCCATTATTTGATGTTATTCACTGTTTTGAAATGTTGACTGTGGTTATCAAATGGAAAAAATAGAAAAAATAAATTGTACACGAATTTTTTTTTACAAAACTGAACCAATGGCATGTTTACAACAAAGAAATAGAATTATAATAATATGCTAAAAATTCTATCTTGTTTAATACACGCCAAAGGACTAGTTGTATGAAATTGTCAATCACATAGCATTTCACTGTTGTATGAGTGGATTGTGTAGGAACAGTTAACATTAAATAAGGAGAAAACTCCTCAACACATCTTGGAAACCATTGAATTCAATAATAAATGAAACCTAACACCAACACTATTCCTTCCATTCACTTCTACCAAGAATTACAGCATAAGCACAAGCTATTCCAAACTTCAAGTACAAGCTATTCCAAACTTCAAGTAAAATGAGAAATATGTTCTATCAAATCATTCATATTCATAGTAACCATTCAAAGGATCATTTTGTCAATGAACCCTTTGACTGTACCCCTATGGCAGAGAAAGGAAACCTCAAAATAGAGAAAGGAAACTTAGTAAAACCAATCTATGCTGCTGTTTGTGAGGGTACAGTCATGATAAGTGCCTCTCAAACCTCTCCAAACATGTAAGATTATCTTTAAATACTTTATTGATCTCTTCTAAACATTAACCAAATCAAACCTACATTTGAATCCACACACAATAACCCCAAAATGAAGGGTTTTGTATCTTTAAATAAATCTCAGACACTGGTAATGCATGGACAGTCAAACCAGTAGTCTCCAAAGCATTCAATAAGTGACCGGATTGTATTTAATACATGCCAAAGGACCAGTTGTATGAAATTGTCAATCACATAGCATTCCACTATTGTATGAGTGGATTGTGCAAGAACAGTTAACATTAAACAAGGAGCAAACTCCTCAACACATCTTGGAAACTATTGAATTCAAAAATAAATGAAACCTAACACCAACACTATTCCTTCCATTCACTTCTACCAAGAATAAAGCATTTAATCCATTCAACATTACATATAATCATTAGACAGTTACATTTTCTGACTGTGTAGAGGAACAATCACGACCAAAACGATCAAAACTACTTTCACCCTTGCACAAGCTATTCCAAAATTCAAGTAAAATGAGCAATATGCTATATCAAATCATTCATATTCATAGTAACCATTCAAAGGATCATTTTGTCAATGAACCCTTTGACTGTATCCTTGCGACGGAGAAAGGAAACCTCAAAATAGAGAAAAGAAACTTAGTAAAACCAGTCTATGCCGTTGTTTGTGAGGGTACAGTCATGATAAGTGCCTCTTAAACCTCTCCAAACATGTAAGAATGTCTTTAAATACTTCATTGATCTCTTCTAAACATTAACACATGGACAGTCAAACCAGTAGTCTCCAAAGCATTCAATAAGTGAATATGAATATTTGAAAACTTTCCTCTCAACTTCCCCAACCACTCCTAATTGGTTAGAGGGATTCGTTGAGTGTTTAGACACTAAAAATTCTTAAACATACTTTATCTGATATGATGAATTGTAATACCAACAAACATGAATCCAAATATTTGAAAACAGTGAATTGATATCCTTGAGAACAAGCACCAATAACATCAAATAATGGAGATAAAGCACGGGCTAAGGCACAACACTTGTAGAATGCAGTCATTTTAGTGAGCATTCATGATCAAATAAAATTCAATGCATTTGAAATTTGTAGTCGAATATGATGCTAGAGGCTCGAAAGATGTTGCCCATCAAAGATACCAACCAAAGATGAAGAAATCACATACCTTCTCTCGCACTTAGCTTGCACGAAGGAAGATTTGATAGCCAAATCTTCCTTGTACCACATGAAGAACATGCCATTGGTTTAGTTTAGCATGTTATTATCATATCAGATAAAGTATGTTTAAGAATTGTTGGTAAGGATAGGAATAGTGGAGATTCTAGAAATATCCCTCTAACCGATTAGGAGTGGTTGGGGAAGTTGAGAGGAAAGTTTTCAAACATTCATATTCACTTATTGAATGCTTTGGAGACTACTATTTTGACTGTCCATGCATTACTAGTGACTGAGATTCATTAAAGGATACAAAACCCTTCATTTTGGGTTATTGTGTGTGGATTCATCCGCTTTAGCCAGGAAGATCAAGAAGATGGGGTAGGAGGACATTGTGGTAGAAGAAGTATTTAAAGAAGCAACAAGAAGCAATAGAAAAGTTTTCAGGAGTTTGGAACAACATTTTAGAATCCATGAATGATATGGGTAAGGTGACCTTCATTCTTGGCCGTGACTTCAATGAAACATTGGATATGACTGATAAGAAGAAGGGTCACTTGTTGATAGTGTTCCTTGAGGGAAGGGGGATTGTGAAAGACTTGTTATCATTGTATTGTATATTTCTAATATGTTTGGATGTAGGGTAGACTAGGAGAATGAAGGATCACTCACTAATTACATGATAACCCAGTTTTGAAGGGTCACTGGTTGAGGGGATAGTCAAGGTCCGGATGTTGATAGTAATTCATTGAGGGAAGGGGGATTGTAAAAGACTTGTTATCATTGTATTGTGTATTTCCAATATGTTTGGATGTAGGGCAGACCAGGAGAATGAAGGATCACTCACTGATTGCATGATAACCCAATTTTGAAGGGTCACTAGTTGAGGGGACAGTCAAGGTCTGGATGTTGATAGTGTTCCTTGAGGGAAGGGGGATTGTGAAAGGCTTGTTATCATTGTATTGTGTATTTCCAATATGTTTGGATTCAGGGTAGACCAGGATAATGAATGATCACTCACTGATTGCATGATAACCCAGTTTTGAAGGGTCACTGGAAGAGGGGGGAATGAAGGATCACTCACTGATTGCATGATAACCCCACCAAGCATTCTTTCCTTCAAGTTTCCACAATATCTCAAAATATGATCATTATTCTTTACTTTCTTCTATATGCTATTCTTTCTATGGTTTTGTTATCTCAGAAATATATCAAAAACATTGTAGATGTGCATATAAAAGTAAAATATTATCCTTCAATTGTTCCAAATTGAAGCATTTCCTCTTGGGAGTATTCTCTTCATTTGTACAATATCTGTCAAAAATGGTTCCCATATTTCTTCAAGATCTATTTTAATCTTTATACTACAATTTTGATTAGATTTGACCAATAGTTGATTTCATTGGTATTTTATAGCATATAATCCTAATGTGAAATGTGGAGAGAAAGAAAGAGACACACTAGGTATGAATTACACGATATACCTATCATCACTTAGCACTTAAATAATAAATTATGGACAGGGAACAACCCCCTAACTTTTGGATGTTTGTTTCATGTTGGCCTCTTATTATATGCAAAGGTAGGCCTATCTTAGGCTAACAACCATAGTGTAGGGGCCATAAATTATGGATCCCAATGTGCACACTTGTATTAAATTAGGTTCACTATACTACAAGGGAATGGAAACCATGCAATAGTGCCTCATGGGGATGGAAGCAACCCTTCACCAAGAAGATGATTGTGTCTGCAATATTTACTAGAGGCAAAGAACATAATTTGGTTCCAACAATTACTCCTAGAAGATAATGGCACCCACAAAACACTTGGAAAAGATAACACTTACTATATCTTTTATCACTCTTTTAAAGCTGGGACAATAAATCTCAAAGATTGATCAATGAATTTTTGAACACAAAGAACCATTGATAGTTATGATTCATGTGTACAATAGCCAACAACTAGTTGTTCCAATCATGGTGTCCAATAATTATGTTAGAAAAAGAATCTACAAATCCCTTACACAACCATAATAGATTCAAACCATGAACCGTAAGAACCTAACAATGGGACTAAGAAAGATACAGCCTAAACAAATCTTGATCATATTCCACCCTATTGTAAGGCCCAAGAAGTAACTCTATCTTAAAGCTACAGATTCCTATAGATGAAGCTCAAAGGTCAGGTAGCTGAAGCATAGCAACACTTGAATGAATATAGGAATAATTTGATGTACAATCATTTGCTAGCTTGGTTTGTGGGTTTTCCACATAATATTTTCCCTTTAACCACATTTATAGTTTGAGAAAATCAGAAAAAATTGTTTCAGATTTATATTATCCTTTTGAACTAGCACACTGCTATCAAAATGCATAATCATTGGTCATATCAAGAAAATTCCTATTGATTAGTAGGACATCCTTATAAAAATTTGATGCATGGATTTCTTGTGAATTATCGACTGCTATGTATCCTGCAACTATGAAAGGAATAGTGTTGGTGTTAGGTTTCATTTATTATTGAATTCAATGGTTTCCAAGATGTGTTGAGGAGTTTTCTCCTTGTTTAATGTTAATTGTGCCTACACAATCCACTCATAAAATAGTGAAATGCTATGTGGAAGGGATGGTTGATAGTGTTCCTTGGGGGAAGGGGGATTGTGAAAGACTTGTTATCATTGTATTGTGTATTTCCAATATGTTTGGATGCAGGGTAGATTGGGAGAATGAAGGATCACTCACTGATTGCATGATAACCTGGTTTTGAAGGGTCACTGGTTGAGGGGATAGTCAAGGTTTGAATGATTGGGCCATTGGAGGACCCTAGTTCTTTGTATTAATTGCTATTCAAATTGGATGCATGGATTTCTTGTGAATTATCGGCTGCTATGTATCCTACAACTGGATCCGTAAATCTGCATATACTTCTCTAGGGTTGTAAGCCACTTAGGGATCAAAATAGAGAAACTAAATAAAAATCATTCTTTGTCCTATTTCCTTTTAACATAGTCTCAACTATCAATGATACAATACATTTGATGCCCTAAGCTATCAATACAAATGACACCTAGCTAGAAGCTCATGGGCTGTCCATTTGATAACCACAGTCAACATTTAAAAAAAATGGATATCCTTGAGCACAAGCACCAATAACATCAAATAATGGAGTTAAAGCATGGGCTAGGGCATGACACCAGTAGAATGTGGTCATTTCAGTGACAACAATATACAATGGCATCATTAAACACATATGCCAGTAATATCAACAAACGTGAATCCAAACATTTGAATACAGTGAATCAATATCCTTGAGCACAAGCACCAATAACATCAAATAATAGAGATAAAGCACTGACTAGGGCACGACACTAGTAGAATGTGGTCATTTTAGAGAGAAACTCCCTTAAAAATAAAATGAAATGCATTCGAATATGATGCTAGAGGCTCAAAAGATGAAGAAATCACATACCTTCTCTCGCACTCAGCTTTCGCTCCTTTTCTCCCGCTCTGCAATTGAAATAAACATGATGAGGCTGTTTCACTTTTTTTTTTAATGTATACCCTAAATTTGTCAGAGTTTCGATGGTCAATTAAACACCCATTGAAATACCGACATCATCAGGGCCTATTACAAAAAAAAAACACCAAATTCGTAAGAAAAAGTTACTCATTGAAAACTTCTGTCAAAATTTGGCCCCAAATGTAGTAGTGATGGCTCGCGGGCTGCAAGCTAGGGCATCATGCATTGTTTATGAGCTCATTTTTTGAGCACCAACCAATCAAATAGAGACATTAGGTGCTCAAATAGTGATCTCATTAATAATGCATGATGCCCTAGCTTGTAGCCTGCGAGCCATCAAGACATTTCCTCATGAAATGATCATAAATAGGGAGTACCACATAGTGAATATAAACAACAAAACAAATAAAGAGAGATCAAACACTTCACACAATATATGTTGTTTTATAAGATTTTATTAAGACTAAATATATTATTTTATTAATACAATGTATTTTGGGTTAGTTTTATGTTATTTTATAGAATTTTATTAAGACTAAATATATGATGTAAACTCATAATTATACTTGATATATATAATACAATGATATGTAGTATAATCTATACATTTGTGAGATGTGATTAATTCCAACGATATGATGTTTTGGGATTAAATTGGTGAGTTTGTATACTTTCTCCATTTTAAACTAACCGATGACTTCAAAGGAGGAATTATGAAATATAGTTGTAGGTAGTTATCTCTTCTATAATGATGGAGGAGTGAAAGGTAATGATCAATGAGGTTGCTTCTATTAGATCATACATTATTACACTTACTGTTTTGAATTTGAGCTCGGGCATCATGCCATGTTATTGCTGTCATTACATGCTTGCTACTGTTGTGCACCATAAATTATTTTATACACTATTTATTTCATTGAGACCGTGAGCTTGGCATTTTTAATGTATTTTCTATTATTGGATCAATGCTACCATGTTGTTGAGGCTGTAGATGCATTGAATCACCACTACCATTCTATTTTTATAGCAGCAATATAACAAACAAAGCACCGACCAATCAAATAGGGACATCAGTAAGACATTTAATGCATTATTATTTCATCATGATGATAAAAATTTCATTAGCTCAAAGCACATAGAATGTGGACAGATGCATTGAATCACCAATTCCATTCTATTTTGATGAAGAGTAACTATGTTATAAAATTTCAAGGCATGAAATTTTATAACTGTACATGTATTTTATGAGTATAACTATACAACAGAAGAGTGCCCACATGCCTTGGTTGTTATTGGTCTATGAAAGGTTTTCCTTTCCCAATTGAGATGTCATCCTAAGATTCAAAAGGACCAAGGTAATAATAAGTCTTGAACATAAATGCATGATTGAGGATCCTCAAGTAGGAGTTGTGATGCAAAGGAAGAACACTTATATGGGTTTACCCACATAAGGACAATGGTTTCATTCATCTTTCTTTCAAGTGCTCTTGGGTACTTTCCTTGGCCTCTAGGCTTGGGCATCCTATAGGGGTTGAACCAAAATTACGAAGGCAATAAGGACACATAGAACAATAGGTTTGGGGACTTAGACTTATGTTCAATCCTTAGTAATGGCTTGGGGAACTAATTAGTAGATGAGTGACTACAATACCCTTGTTTGCATTATATGATGATCTTGTTTAATTTGTGTTCATTTCATGCAAATATACATGTAAATGAAAAGAAATTTTTGCATCTAAGGATTACATGTATATATATGAAAAATAACTTGTATATACTATACAAGGAAAATAACTTTCAGAAGAAAATGCAAGAGTACATTCATACATAAGAGGATGAACATAAATAATAAGGGTGCCAAACATCGCTTGAAGTGATGAATTTTTGACCCGAGTATGAATCTAGTGTGCCCTTATGTGATCCAGAACTTGCAAAGAAAAGAGAGATGGGGTTTAGATAAAAAATATCTAAGCAATGAATTCAACATCTTATTATTGATCCTCATCTATAATTATGCATGTGCATAGTCAAGCCATACACTTCTAAAAGAAAAACCATGCTACATGACATGTGCACTCAGAAGAATGTTGCAGAGAGTAAATGACTGCATTTATGTCTGCATGAACACATGGCGAGTCACTATTGTGACTACATCATTCAAATAATACAACAACAACACCAGATGTTTCTATTTCATCTAGTGTTGCTGTGACATAATTTCCAAATGATGCACCCATAACAGTCACACACCATGCCCATCAGCACAAGGCAGTCATGAGCAAGCATGAGTAAGCAATGGAAGGGGCATACATCATCATCAAACCAGAGGAGAAAAGTATCAAATCTGCATATTAAGCGAGGAGTACATCATGGATTTCAAGTAAAGATCATAACATCACAACATGGTTGGCAGCCCCAAGGAGGCCCCATTGCATGCAGTGAGTAAGCTACATCAAAACAAAGAGGTACAAAAATCTACATCATCTATACATTAATGCTATGGCATGGAGTATATTTGAATATGCATTTTAAAGGATAAGTAAGAAAGTTGCATGATGCTAGTGAAATTAACAAAGGTACAGATCTAATGAAGTAATGAAGCTACCCACATTCTATGTGCTTTGAGCCAATGAAATTTTTATCATCATGATGAAGTAATAATGTATTAAATATCTTACTGATGTCCCTATTTGATTGGACGGTGTTGTGTTTGTTATATTTATGCTATCAAAATATAATGGTAGTGGTGATTCAATGCATCTACAACCTCAACAACATGGCGACATCGATCCAATAACAAAAAAAACATTACAAATGCCAAGCTCACAGTCTCAATGAAATAAAAAGTGTATAAAACAATATATGGTGCACAACAACATAAAGCATGCAATGACAACAATAACATTGCATGATGCCCGAGCTCAAATTCAAAATAGTAAGTGTATTAATGTATGATCTAATAGCAACAACCTCATTGATCATTACCTTTCACTCCTCCATCATTATAGAAGAGATAACTACCTACAACTATATTACATAATTCCTCCTTTGAAGTATATATATATATATCAAGTATAATTATGAGTTTACATCATATATTTAGTCTTAATAAAATCTTATAAAACAACATAAAACTAACCGAAAATACTTTGTCTTAATAAAATCTTAATAAAACAATATATTTAGTCTTAATAAAATCTTATAAAACAACATACATTGTGTGAAGTGTTTGATCTCTCTTTATTTATTTTGTTGTTGATATTCACTATGTGGTACTCCCCGTTTATGATCATTTCATGAGGAAATATCTTGATGGCTCGTGGGCTGCGAGCTAGGGCATCATGCATTGTTTATGAGCTCACTGTTTGAGCACCAACCAATCAAATAGGAACATGAGGTCCTCAAACAATGAGCTCATAAAAAATGCATGATGCCCTAGCTTGCAGTCCACGAGCCATCAAGACATTTCCTCATGAAATGATCATAAACGGGGAGTACCACATAGTGAATATCAACAACAAAACAAATAAAGAGAGATCAAATACTTCACACAATGCCTTGAAGGTAATAGAAACGATGCCCTAGCTCTCAAGGCTCGCAGGTCATCAACCATTCCAAATGAAAAGATGTAAATAATGCCAATATTAAATAGTGAGCTCATGAACAATGTATGATGCCCTAGCTTGCAGCCCGCGAGCCATCAAGACATTTCCTCATGAAATGATCATAAACGGGGAGTACCTGCACATAGTTAGTGAATATCAATAGCAAAACAAATAAAGAGAGATCAAACACTTCACACAATATATGTTGTTTTATAAGATTTTATTAAGACTAAATATATTGTTTTATGAGCTCACTATTTGAGCACCTCATGTCCCTATTTGATTGGTCGATGCTCTGTTTGTTATATTGATGCTATTAGATCAAATAGGGACATCAAATAGGGACATCAGTAATAGAATAATACACTTACTATTTTGAATTTGAGCTCATAAAGATTAAGATATCCCTATTTTATTACTGATGTCCCTATTTACATCTTTTCATCAAATGACCCAAAAACATCAAGAATGGTCCTATATGGTCATTGATAGCCAAATTTTAGAAGAATATAAATGAATGAAAACATACATAAGTGGATGAACATAAATAATGAAGGTCCTATATGGACGGTTCTAATGCTTTGCCATTACAACAATTGAGCATTCATCATTTGGTATATGAACAGGTGAAAAAAACACAGACATCCAGACATGTGTACTATGAGCTTTCCTGTAATAAATGGACTTGTGATGATTTTCACAATAGTACATGTGTTGCAGGAAAGCTCAAAGTACTACTTAGAAAAATATGAATGTTCATCACCTGTGCATATCAGAGTTGATCAGAGAAGGTATATGCATAACAAAACAAATAAAGAGAGATCAAACACTTCACATAATGCCTTGAAGGTAATAGAAATGATCAAACACTTAAAAATAGGGACATCGGTAATAAAATAGTGACATCAAATAGGGACATCAGTAATAAAATAATACACTTACTATTTTGAATTTGAGCTCATAAATATTAAGATATCCCTATTTTATTACCGATGTCCCTATTTACATCTTTTCATCAAATGACCAAAAACATCAAGAATGGTCCTATATGGTCACTAATAGTCAAATTTCAGAAGAATATGAATGAATGCAAACATACATAAGTGGATGAACATAAATAATGAAGGTACCAAACATTGCTTGAAGTAATGAAGTGTTGACCCATGGTTCAATCCAGTATGCTCTTATATGATCCAAAACCTACAAGGAAAAGATGAGGTTAGATCCAAAGGATCTAAGAAATTCCTGTCACCCTATTATTGATCCTCATCTACAATTATGCATGTGCATAGTCAAGCCATACACTTCTAAAATGAACTATGCTACAGAACATGTGCACTTAGGAAACATATGCATGCAGTGAGTAAATCAAGACCAAAATGGAGCAAAAAGTATGATGTCAAATGTGTTATCAAGAAACACCTCATGGGATGTGAGTCAACATGGTATATATGTTGTTTATACAAGATTAGTATAAGGACATCTACAACCTCAACAACATGACAATATTAATCCAATAATAGGAAATACATTACAAATTCCAAGCTCACGGTCTCAATGAAATAAACTATGTATAAAACAATATATGATTCCTGAGCTCAAATTGAAAACAATAAGTGTATTAATGTATGATCTAATAGCAGCAACCTCATTGATCATTAGCTTTGACTCCTCCATCATTATAGAAGAGATAACTACCTACAACTATATTTCATAATTCCTCCACTGACAATGAGCTGATAGGAGTTTCAAATAGATTTGAATAAGAAATAAGAGTATTGAATTTTATTTGTTCCTATTGTGATTTCAGGGGAGAAGAAGGCTAAGACCTTTTCAGTGGATCAGGGTGGTGTATTTAGCTTGTAAGTTTATACGTTTGCACTTTTTTTGTTTGAGGCTTAATTATGCTAGTTTTTAAATAGAAAGATTTTTCTTTCTTATTTCAAATTCATTCCTTCATATGTCATACCTAATGCACAGTGAATTCATAGGAGTTTCGAATAGATTTGAAGAAAAAATAAGAGAATTGAATTTTAACTATTCTTATTGTGAATTCAGGGGAGAAGAAGGCTAAGATCTTTACAACTGATCTTGTGTGGGTAAGGTACGAAATTTATTCTTGTCACAATCTAAAACTATTTGGAGTTGATTTCAGCTCTTCATCATAGAAAAAGATCTATAATTTACAGATCATTGTGACAATTATTTTTAATTCAAATTTATGACTAAGTGTTACAACTAAGAAATGTAAATTAGGTTGACTTCCAACCACCATAGGCAATTTAGCAGATCATGTTTGATGAAAATGATAATGAAATTTGGCATGTGTCGTTAAAGGAATCATGTGGTCATCATTTTGTTTGGGCTATGGTTTTCATGTATAGTGTTTGTAAAAGTTTTCATCCTTAAACTAAACCTGTCCTTCCTAGTATCCAAATTATTGATGCTTCTATTGGTATTAATTTGGATGATAGTTCTTGTTCTCTTTGGTGCCTTTCCATGCTTTATTTGGTGTTGAGTTTTTAACTTGCTAACCTCCTTGTTCTGTCAGCGTCCTCTATGATTTTAGATGCTATATTTTTACGAGTCTGGTTGGTGCCTTACTTTCCCCTCTTTGGTTCTATGCTTGCTTACATTAAGAGTTCATTTTGTCTCTGATTAGGGCACTATTTCTCCTTGACTGTATTCTTTTGGGGTCTGATCTATTGTATTTGTTTCTTTTTTCTTTGAATCATTGTTTACAATTACTTTTGATGCAATATTTGTGTGAAGAACAAGAACAAAATGGTGAATGAGTGTATTTGACAAAGATAAACATGACACATTTTGTTGGGATGATTGGGTTGGCCTGGTACCATTTACATGACCTGGCCAGATATTAAATAGTGAGCTCATGAACAATGTATGATGCCCTAGCTTGAAGCCCACGTGCCATCAAGACATTTCCTCATTAAATGATCATAAACGGGGAGTACCACATAGTGAATATCAACAACAAAACAAATAAAGAGAGATCAAACACTTCACACAATGCCTTGAAGGTAATAGAAATGATGCCCTAGCTCTCAAAGCTCGCAGGTCATCAAGCATTCCAAATGAAAAGATGTAAACAATGCCAGTATTAAACACTGAGCTCATGAACAATGTATGATGCCCTAGCTTGCAGCCTGTGAGCCATCAAGACATTTCCTCATGAAATGATCATAAACGGGGAGTACCACATAGTGAATATCAATAGCAAAACAAATAAAGAGAGATCAAACACGTCACACAATGCCTTGAAGGTAATAGCAATGATGCCCTAGCTCTCAAACCTCGCGGGTCATCAAGTATTCCACATGAAAAGATGTAAACAATGCCAGTATTCAATCGTGAGCTCATAAACAATGTATGATGCCCTAGCTTGTAGCCCGCGAGCCATCTAGACATTTCCTCACAAATGATCATAAACAAGGAGTACCACATAGTGAATATCAACAACAAACAAAATAAAGAGAGATTAAACACTTCACAAAATTAGTTGAAGGCAATAGCAACAATGCCCTAGCTCTCAAAGCTCACGGGTCATCGAGCATTCCAAATGCTAAGATGTGAACAATGCCACTATTAACATTCATATTGTGCCATTAATTGAGTTAATGAGAAGACAAAGCTCGAATGCCTACCTCAAGTGCTAGTGCCCTCTTCCCACATGATGGTGGCCTCTTCGCGCATGCCAAACTCGAATGCCCTCTTCGCGCTACGTAAAAGTGCAGTGCCGTCTTCACGGTAGCTCTTCAAATTCACAAAAATTACAAATGACACTTTCTTTTTCTTTTTTTTTTTGTTTATAATTAAAGGGGTGTCTCAATTACAACGTCATCATCGCTATTATGACACCGTTGGGTGCACTTGCAAAAAAAACACAAAAAACAAACACAAATTGTAGTGGCGTCGCAAATTGGCATCAAAATTTGACCCCAAATGTTGTAGTATGCTGGGTCCTCATCTTTGGATCTTTTGTCTTTTGTAGGTTGCGACTACTAAGGTTGAAGATGGTTGGGTTACTATCAAAGGTAAAAATTCTAAAAGATCCTCCTCTTTGTTTGATATGAACCTTCGGTCCCATAAAAGGGGGAGGAATGGATAGCTCTCTTTCCTTTCACTGTTGATCTCCAATGTGTTATCTTTTGTTGCATTTTGGGATTGATTCGGTTTGGTTCTTGGTGTTGTTTGTTCCTCTTAAGCTTTGGCTGTTCTTTTTTGTTTTGGGAACTATTATTGCTCTATCTTAAGCTCCTTCAGTGTATAGGGTTATAGTTCCCTTAAAAAACTGATTTAACCTTAATCGAAAACATCCTAGTATTACTCTCAGCTTGGACATGGTGATGCAATAAATTTTAGTGATTTTTCTAGATTTTAGTAATTTCTTGAGATTTTATCAATTATTAATTAGTTCAATTAGAAAATTGATAACTTGAAAATATGGATGAGTGCACAAATATGAGGGACCGTCTTAAGATGCCTTTTTTGTCCCTTGAAATTAACAAACTTGAACTGTGACAAGATAATCAAGATAGTTACACTCAAAATTTGAAGATGCAAAAAAAAAGAGTTGAAGTATTTTGAATCTAATTTCTCAACTACTAATTCATTTTGAAAATAATGGAGATTAAGGGCCTAAAAAAGAGGGAGCACATAAAGTGGTCCTATTTAAAACAAAAAAAAATGTGCTCCCCTTAAAATGTCAAATTTTTTAAAATCACTCCAATAAGAAGTTAGCCAACACCATGTAGTTTACTATAATTCTTTTGGCTAATTTTTTTTTATGAATATATCATTTTTTGCTAATTTTCAAAGTGAACACATCTTGGGAACATGAAATTTGAGCATGTTCACCCCCTAAAATTATTGAAAACTAATCAAAAATAAAAAATTACTTTTTTCTAGGTGTTTAGAATTGATAATTAGTTTCTAAAAATGTAATTTGTTTCAAAATTCAACAAATATACCAAAAGCTATGCCCAAAATACCATACGTTAGTTTTTGACAAAAACAAACACATTAACACAAGAAATTAGAGACAAACAACTTAACATAATTAAAATCTAAAAGAAATTATATGGTTAAATAGCTAACCAAGATCTTAACAATATTGTAGTATTTTTTTATTTACATTGAAACATGTTCAAACTTGACGCAGATCATAAACAAAAAATTGAGAAATTTTGGATGATTAAAAAAAAATGTCTTAGGCCTAAATTGGCCATCCAAGCCTTTAGGTTGGATGCCCAAGGGAACAATATTTGAACTTCATATCTACTTGAAACTAATATTTGTTTTCCTAATCAGCATGAACAATGAAACTATTTGATTATAATGTTGACCATATTTTTAGCCACTATTCTTTTGATCACCTAAATTTGTTAGTTACTGCTATGTATTATAGTGCTTATAGTGCTATGACTTCTATTATTTATGTGTCCCTCTTTGAATTCTTAGTTACTTCTTATCTCTTACGTTACTTTTGCCTTATCACATAGTACATAATAAATAGATGTATTAACAATTATAGGGGATGTCCTTTCTCAGGACTACAATCATTATTTTATTTAAGTAGGTATTGAGATTTGGAACATTTCTAGGATGGAATGAGATATATACAAATTGTAGATCTATTTGTGTACTAACATCTGTAAAGAAGTAAAAATTTTCCCTATGGCTTCTTCTCTCGTCGCATCTAGGGCTCCTACAGCCTTTGCAACTAGGGCTCTTGTCATTCCTTCAGCTACCGCTGCTTCTTCTATAGCCGCCGCTCCTCTTCTCTCATGCGGCCTTTCCTTGGTAGCTTTGGGTCCCGAGGGGAGTGCGGCTGATGTTTCCTTGCAGCCCGCGCTTGCTGTGCCTACTAAGGACCCACCACTCCCCCACTCTAGTAGGGCTCAGTTTTCTTCTAAGGCAGTTGGGGATGTCAGCTCCCCTGGCGCTGTTGGTCCTCCTATGTTTGTTGCTGCCATTCTCGGGAGCTCCTCTCAGCTTAAGCCTCTAGCCTCTAGGCTATCAGCTTTTGGTCTCAGAGGTGTCACCCCTCTCCGAGTCTTTAACCCTCTAATCCTCCCTTTCGATGACGAGGTTGTGAAAGATATTGATGCAACGTCTTCAGTATTCACAGATCATGGTCTCATATGCATGTTCAAGGGCTTTTAGCTGAGTCTCCTAGATTTTCATGCTTCGATCACCCGCTAGTGGGAACCCATTATTTTAGAAATAATTAACATATTCCCTCTTGTGAGGGGATTTTTCATAGCTAAGTTTGAGAATCCAGCTGATAGGAAACTAATTCTTTGTGATCACTTTTTTAGTTGGGATGCCTGATTCATGCTCATGGTGAAGCCATGGCACCTTGACTTTGATGCCTCCACAAAGACTTTCTCCAAGGTTCCCACTTGGGTGAGGCATCCCAACCTCCCTCTTCACTTTTGGGTTGATTCTTTGTTTGAGGCTGTGGGGGAAGCTCTTGGGGATTTTCTGATGGCTGATGAGGAATCTAATGATATTCTTCATTCCACATATGCTAATATTCTGGTTGATTTGGATTCTTCCAAGGGTCTCCCGAAAAAGATAAAGCTACAACATCCTAAAGGATCCTAGATTCAATCCTTGGATTATGAAGGTCTCCCCTTCATATGTAGGAGATGTTTTAAAACTGGTCACTTAGCGGATCAGTGTGGATTGGAAAAGGTTAACAATCTTGCTTCTTGGTGGAAGGGAGCCTCCTCCCATCATTACTCTGTTGTGAAGGCCTCGACTTCTCGAAGCTTTTCTCAGGTTGTTTCTTCTTCTTAGGAGACTTATGAGGCCCCTATGCCTCTTGGTATCACCGCTAGCTTTCCCCCGGGTGATGAATCCATCCTTGGATCTTCGATTAGTTTAGATTAAGCTATTCAGACCTCTGTTGGTTGTGAGGCGTCTGCCCCTCCTACTGACAATGCTTTGCTGGATCACGATGGAATGGTTTCTATAGATTCATCTCTCGATTTAGCTTCTCTAGATACTTGTGGCCCTATCCTAGGACAATCTCCTGATTCCCCATTTTTGGGCACCTCGGTTCTTGATTCGATATCTTGGCAGGATTTGGCTAAGAAAGCAGAAGATGGGTGGACTTCTATTAAAGGAAAAAAAAGATCTAAACATCTACCCTCTTTCGATATGTCCCTTCGTTCCTAGAAGGGGAAGAAATAATCTATCTCTGCGGTTGACATGATTTTTCTTTGCTGTTCGTTGGTAGTTTCAAGTTTGCTGATTTTAAAATTGTATTATCTTTTTCGCAGTGGCTTCTTTAGTCAAGGTCCCAGTTTCCATTTTTTGGTACCATTTTTTCTCCAGGTTGGTTGTGGGAGCCTATTGTAAAACCCTTACTATGGTCTTGATCTATTCCTTTTTAGAGTGCTTCTTTAAAAATCTTATTTGACCAAAATGTATAGGGTTTCGGGGGCCCTTCAAAACTTATTTTCCTTAAATCAAAAACATCTGTAAAGAAGTATATGTACATTTATATGTAATTAGTGCTTTGATACTCTTTAGGGATGACAAGTAATTTAATCTCATTTTTTATTGTTGTACATTTTAATATTAAGATGGTATCTTGCATATGTTAAATATATCACGAGTTGAGATATTGATTATTATGATGACTAGATGCTTCTATATGGTTTTGGTACTCTTCTTTTGTTTCTATAATTATGAGTTATTTAGTTGAATTGAAGTATACTTCACATATACATAATTATTGTATTTTTGGAAACATGGTCCTTAGAATGGATGCCTAGAATCATCAAGGAAGAGTGGCTTTGAATGGGGGCCAAGGCCATCCATAAAGTGGATTCCAAGATAACCCATTGATGATTTGCAATCAAGTGATAACTTAATAAATGAATTGAGGTAAACACATTATCAAGATAATTATGACACCTCACCCATGCCTTGAGTGCTTATATAGGCTAAAGATGGAAAATGGATGATGCTTGTCCATCCACAGAATGTATGTAGCTGACATGATTTCACTTCCTTATTTTCATGAAAGGACATTTGGTTTTGCATCAGTTGTCAAATGGGGGTTGGGTCTTGAGAGACTGCCAAGATAACCCATATTGAAACTATGCAATGACACTCTCTCCTTCATATTCTCTAGAGTCTAGTCCTATGCAATAAGAGTGGTGATCTATAATATTGTCTCATATGGTTGCATTTATTTTCGTTATTGTTTATGTGCTTAGTCCTTGTTGTGGTGTTTTTCCTGTAATTTTTTGGGTAGGTCTCTGGGCATTGGAGGACTTCAGTTCTAGTTCTTTTTTCTTTCAGTGCCAGTTTGCAATAACACATTATATTGTTGATTCATGATATGTTTGTAATTGTAATTAAATTAAATTTTGGAATTTGAATCATCCTCATGGAGATTGATGTAATATATCTATGCATGTGATGAATTATGCGATCTACCTTGATATGGTTGTACATTATGTTTATGATGAAAGATTAATTTTAGGAGCATTTAGAAATTGGTGTTTAGAATGAACCTAGTAGTAATGATAACTTGAACTTGCACCTAAAGGAGGTGCAAGGGTTACGCCAATAGAAAAGTATTTGTAAGTTATTATAAGCTAGATGCATATTGGTTTTTGTGTGTAAATTTGTGAATGTTTTGTAATTAAGGAGTGTAGAAGTAGAAACATACAATAATGTTGGAAGAAAAGTGGAAATAAAAGTATATGGAATGTAGAATTTGAGTTCTCAATCTTGTTTGAAGCATAAAAAAATCTATGTATTATATATTTGGTAATATTGAATAGAAGTTTATTTTGTTGGACATTTCAACTTTTAAGATTCTACTGTAGTCGAGACTCTTCCTTTTTCCCAACAATTGTGTAGGGATTATTTTTCTTTCTTGAATATTGATCAAATGAGAAGGGTGACTCTATGCGTAGACTAGTTATTGATTTAACCCTTGATATAGTTATTAAAGTTTACCCTTGTCTTTATAGAGTGTTAGTCCTTGGGATTTATGTATGGCAATTTCCTATGCCCTGAAAAATGGTATTTGTCTATGATTACCTGAGGATATGGGTGTTATAAGTATAATTTTTTGTTCATCTTGGTTCCAAGGTGGACCATTGTAAGAATCAAATCAAATAACTACATACAAAGGAAAATCTGGGGGTTTAGAGCCTTTTGTGTACATAATATCCACCACTTCCCTAAAAGACCCATTGACAAGCCTTGTTTGAATCCATAAGTTCGTTGTTGACATCATCCATTGACTTCTACATAGAAGGAGTTTGTGGGGTAGTTGGTCAACATTATTATCAATATTTGGCTTTATTTGTCTTTTTACTACAATAATAAGTGCAATAGGAAGATTTAACAATTAAGCCATTTTTTGTTGTGTATCATCACTAAATCATTTGTAGCTCGTATAGGTGCATTGAGTGATAAAATTGCTTTTGTTCATCAATACTGAGTGTTTTGTTTGTGCGGTTTATTGAAAATTCCCAATCTTGTTCAATTGGTTTTGCATTATGCATATTGTGTAACATCCAATAGAAGTCAATTTGAGCTTGAGTGTGACCTTGTTGACAAAATATTGTTTTTAACATAATAATTGCAGTGAATTGTTCCCAGAAGAGTTTGGCATGCAAATGTGATCCATAGATTGGTTTGTCCATAACACATGGTAGTTGTGCCAAGGTACCAAAAAGAATAATAGATGCCCCCTCAAAGAACAATTGTTGTTGGTGGGGAAAAGATTCATGCAATCTACTATCTATTTTTAGTAGTAACTTTGGGCCTATGAAGCTCATCTCATTACAAGAAGGTAGATTCATCCCAATTGTACATATCATCGAAGTCATGTCTACCAAACATTTCAAGGGCATTTAGGTAATTTAATTTACAATATCTTGCATATAGAATAGTATTTTCATGTTTCTTGACCTAATGCTCATATTTGTCTTCATGATTTTAGTGGTCTATTAGTTTTAGTTAACAATTTGATAATTTTACACTGAGGTTGTAATGGAGATGCAATGACCACATTGATTGTAATTTATATAGAATGTAATATAAATTTGAAAGTAGAATTTGGTCATTAGAAGAGTGATTTTTTTATAAGGTCCATTTGACATGAGAAGGATGGAGAGTGAAGCAAAAGTCTCCATGTTCACAACTACACATCCTCATGAATCGCCTTCTCTACTTCATGCCTTAACATCATTTTTTTGGTACATATATTTTAAAATCTTAATGGACAACTATTTAATAGAAGTGAACTTGTAGTCCATATAGCTAACTTCGTGCCCAAATGATGCATCATATTTCAACAAATTTTTTTGGTTGTGTTTGTAAGCAACTTAATTACTTAGAACTATTGTTTTGTCTTTTGGGTAGTAATGATGCATTTTGTGAGATCTACTATATGTGCAAGGATCAAAATGTGTTCACTTGAAGTGTTACCCAATATGCACTACAACTATCTTAAAAATTATTAATACTTATGAACAAATGCCCCAATAGTCATGTGCTATAGGTACCAATAAAGTTGCACAACTCTTCTAATTAAAGTCTAAAAATATCATTTTTAAAATTTCTTCAACATTTGTAATTGCAAAATTAAATAAGTAAGAAATAAATGATCACATGATCTTACCACTTCCCCTGTTACCTTTACCACTGCAACTATATACCCAAAAAAAATAAATATTATTATTTTTTTGATCGGTAAAGGCCGAGGCCAGAAGTCTATATATAGTAATATGCAAGAAATTAAAATATACATATAAAACAGTATTTAAAACCAGTCCAAGAGCTAAACAGGGGGAACAGAAAATGTGGAGCAACATAGCTCGTCCCCACGTAACAACCAGATTCAAAATGACCCATAGCTGGGTAACCATTCTCCAAAACACACAGAGATATTGCTAGGAATGAAAGCATCTCTAGACATTTCCTGCCATCCCCGTACCACTGTCAAAACTCATACGGGGTAAACTCTGAGCTTCTCGCGCTATCGAAGATCTTGAAGCCTCCAAAATGCCATCACATCTTTATTGCAGAATACTTACAGATTACGCCTTGTTTCAAAAATAACCCAAACTAGAATGAAGTGACTGCCACCTTTAAGAAGAGGAGCTGGGAAGCATATGCAAGCAACTTGTCAGTCTCGGGAAAACTGCTCGGATCAAGAGATAGCTGTTACTCTGAAAAGTGTATAGCTCAAAATTGATTGAAGAAGTGCCAAAATTCAAGAGAGATTGAACTGATGTGGATGCCACCCGGCGGAGATTGATCTGATATGGGTGCCACCCGCTGCAGCATTTGCCAAGTCATCCGCTTTGCCGTTGCCCTCACGGTAGATATGATTAGCTGTTGTAGATTCAAATTTAGAAATTAAATTTAGAATGACTTCTAGGAATGCTTGTAGTTTCCAATTGGTGATGGACCCTGTTTTGATTGCATTAATCACAATCATCGAATCTCCCTCAATTTCCACTTTATTCAATCTTAATTCCCTAGCTAATAATAGGCCATGATACAACACCTTAATCTCAGCTACATTGTTGGTGTCAGGGTCCAATGGGACAACTAGTTGAGCAATTGTTTGTCCCTCTAAAGAGTGGATGATGCAACCTGCACCTGATGGCCCTGGATTGCCTTTTGAGGCACCATCAAAGTTAAGTTTGAACCAACTTGGGAATGGGGTTTTCCAAACACATGATAATCTTTGATGAAGATTGTCTTTGCAACCCCTGCCAATGGAAGTTGGAGTTTTTAGGCCGTGCCAGCTTTTAATCATCTTGTCATACCAGCTGGTGTAGAATTTGTGAATAGCAGTATGGGTTTGGATCCAGGAGTTCATGATTTCCACTATTGCTGCTTCGATTTTATTTAATACCTTCTCAATTGTCAGTGATTTTTCTTGAAAGAGCCTCCTATTTCTCTCTTTCCATATTTCCCATATTACAATGGAAGGAGAAATGACCCAAAGATTACCACAAAGACTTTCTTTAAAAAGTGAAGGCCAAGCTAGAAGGTGAGATTGAATATCCTGCGACGGAGCAAAATACCAATTCAATTTAGCACATAACCATTCCTAGCATTTCATGGCAAAGGGATAGGAGAGTAGCAGATGATTGTGTGTTTCTTCATGATTTAGACAGAGAGAACATCTTGATGGACCCATAAACCCCATTTTAAAAAATCTTTCCGCTGTTAAGATACGCCCCTGAGATGCTGCCCACAAAAAAACTCCTGCTTTAGGTAGGCACATTTTATTCCAACATAGGTGAATTGGAATTGTAGTAGAAACCTGAAGATGCTGTGATAAAAATTTGTATCCTTCCTTCACTATGTAAATGCCATTCTTGGAACCATTCTAAATTATCTCATCTCTACCATTTTTAAGAAGAAAAGATCCATTTTGGACAACTGATTTTAAAAGATTTGATTCTTGAATATCTGCCCCTACACTAGAAACGTCCTTCCAATGCCACAAACCATCCACATTCGAAGAAGGAGAAGGGAGAATGTAATCTTTGAGCAGAGGGCCCCAAGCCGATTGACAGAGCTGAATTATTTGATTAAGGCCTAGTGTGGATTGTAGGATTGGGAACCCACACCAAGAGTCCTCCCAAAATCTAGCTAAATTACCATTTCTGACATTCCAAGAGAGATTGGAGTCCACAACATGTTTGGATTTTGATATAAAATTTCAAATCCTGGAACCTCTAGGAAAGTTTTTAACCCGGAACACTTTGAGACCCGCATTTGGGCCCAGATATTTGCCTTTGAGGATTCTGACCCATTTATAATCCTGATTTTTTTTATCAATTTCCAATATAATTTAGCACCCAAAGCTAAATTTTGCCACATTTGATTTTTAATCCCCGTGCCTCCAGCTGATATAGGTTTGTAGATGTTCTCCCAAGAAATAAGCTTGAATTTCCTATTCTGATCACATCCTTACCAGAAGAAATCCCTAAGATTTTTGACTATATCCATATAACCAGTCGAGGACAAAGATAGGCAGGACATAAGGTAAATAGGAATAGCTGAAAGTATAGCTTTGATCATAACGATCCTGCCCGCCCATGATAACCACTTAGATTTCCAACTAACCATTCTTCGATCCATCTGTTCATTGATTGGTTTCCAGACACCTGTCATTCTAAGGTTCATATCAATGGGAATCCCCATATAATTACAGGGAAGGCATGCTACTTTAAATGCCAGTAAGGATTCAATTTTTAGTTGTACCCTCTTCTTAGTGTGAAAGAAAAAAATGACTGATTTGTCTTTGTTTACAGCTTGACCTAAAGCTAGAGCATATTTATGCAAAATTCTCTTGAATTGATTGGCTTTCCTGACTGAACCAAAGCCGAGAAGGAGAGTATCATCAGCAAATTGTTGATGGGTGATTGGATAGACTAAAGAAGTGGCTGAAATTCCTTTGATGCTGCCCTGAAGTTGAAGGCTAATAATGTTGTGGCCTAGAGCTTCTGCCATTATGATGTACAGGAAGGGAGAAAGAGGGTCCCCCTGTCTGATGCCATTCGAGCCTCCAAAGAAACCTTGAGGTGAGCCGTTAATCAAGATAGAATATTTTGGAGAGGATATACAATAAAAAACCAAATTTATCCAAGCCTTAGAAAAACCAAAACCTTCCATACATTTGGATACGAATCTCCAATTAACTTTGTCATAGACTTTCTTGATGTCCAGCTTAATAATCATACTAGATTTTTTGGAGTGCTGGATAGAATGAATAGTCTCTTGTGCTATGATGATGCCATCAAATATAGATCTACCCGAGACAAACCCTGTTTGCTCTTCTCCAATTATTCTGCCTAAAATTAACTTTAATCTATTTGAAAGAGCTTTAGATAAAACCTTGTAAATAGTATTACATAAAGCAATGGGTTTGAATTCATCTATAGAATTTGCATTTTCCATTTTAGGAATAAGGGAAATAAAAGTGTTATTGATTTCGGTTAGAAATCTACCTGAAGATTTGGCTGCTTCCAAGGCTGCTGTGAGTTCCTTCCCAAATACCTTCCAGCAATGTAGAAAAAAACCGGGGGGAAAGCCATCCGGGCTTGGGGCTTTGTCTGGAGCCATTTGAGATAATGTTTGGAATATTTCATCTTCCGTGAATGATCTCATTAGATTTTGGTTGTCAATGTTTGATAAGATTTTAGGAATGTTGCAAAGTAACTCTTGCTGACATGAGAGAGGTGAGCTATCAGAATTGTTCAAAAGTTTGGAGAAAAATGAGACAATTTCCTTCTGCATCTCTTTTTGATCGGACATGATAGAACCCTCGGAGTTGGTAATTTGAAGAATCCTGTTGGTGTTCCTGCGGCATTTAGTGCTGGAGTGAAAAAATTTGGTATTTTTGTCTCCAATAGCTAACCAAGATTCCCTAGACTTCTGCTTCCAAAAAATTTCTTCTTTGCTAAGAATATCTTCCAAATCCTTAAGCAAATCTTTCTCTGTCATGTATAGTTCTTGATTCATCCCATTTTGCATAATAATGTTGTTTAAGTCTGAAAGCTTAGATTCAATTTCTTCCTCGGATGCAAAAATATTCTTAAAGTGGGTTCTATTCCAGATCAACAGGTTTTGCTTGATAAATTTGAGTTTTGAAATGAAACAGAATAGTTTGGAGCCTTCAACCTTAACTTTTGACCACCAGTCTTTGATCATCTCTAAAAAATTTTCTTCTTTGAGCCACATATTTTCAAATTTGAAAGAGCATTTATATGGTTTGTCCTCTACCACAATGTCCAAGCAGATGGGAAAATGATCGGAGCCTGAGGAGGGGAAAATGGAGGCTTTCAAGTCAAAAGGAAATGAGGTGATATCTCCTTTGTAGAGAAACCTATCCAATTTTTCTGAAATATTATCAAAACCCATTCTTCTATTAGACCAAGTGAAAGCTCCATTCTCCAATTCAATTTCCATGAGGTCCTCTTTTTGAAGCCAATCCTGGAAATCTACTTGAGATTGTGATAATCTTTGAGATCCACCTTGTTTTTCTGATGCATGAATGATGGCATTGAAGTCTCCACCCACAATAAAATTCCTTGCAGGCCATCGTAGAAACCAGCTACTAATTTCTTCCCAAATCTCCAATTTCCTTCTCCTGGAGATGGGGTCATAGACATTAATTACAAATATGTTTAGATTTGATTGAGTACTAAGAATTTTACCACCCATCCAGTTCATTGTATCCGTGACATGGGAATAGTGGGAAGATCTTGGATTCCATAAAATTGCCAATCCTCCTGAAGACCCTGTTGCTTTCACCACTGAGGCTTTCTAATCACCTAGAGACAAAATAAAAGTGGCTAACTGATCCTTGCTCATTTTAGTCTCTTGAAGGAAAATGACATCTGCTTTGGATGTCCATATGCAACGTTTAACCAACCGCTGTTTGTTAGAAGCATTAAGGCCCCTAACATTCCAGGAGAGGAGTCTCATTGAAACTTGGGAAAGAACTTCCCCTTCCCTACATTCAAATATGCTGTAATCTTGACTTGATCCTGATCTTCTCCATTTTCCTCTCTTAGGGTGGCTGCTGATTTCCTACCCCTACCTTTCTTTTTCATTGAACCACAGTCTAGGACAGTTTTGTGATCTGTTTGCATTAAGCCTAATTAATTCACATAATAATAGTAATTATCAAATGATTTTAACTTCCTAAGTTTTCCTTCCCTCACACTCATGAAACAGAAAATGGTCTTGTCGCTTCCTAGTGTGAAGGGTTGCTCCAGAGACTGAATTTACTTTTAAACTCGAGTCTGGATGATCTTGTGCATGAGAAGCAACTAGGCAGGTGGAGGAGGGAATCAACAATAACATGTTTTAGCATGTTTTAATTTACAATGATAGATCTTTGCAGTGTGTAATTGTCTTTGAGAGACATCTGGGAATGGTTAAGATGTCATTTCAAAATAGGGTTTCTGATTATATGAATGAGTGTATGACTAAGATGTCATTTCACAACAGGGTATGCTATCTGATTATATGAATGAGGGTATGGCTATATTATTCATAGACTGGTAAAATTCAGCTCTGTTTATCTTAATAAATTTATTCTCTGTATGCATGGTATATTGACGACCTGAATCCTTCATAAATAGAAGATGTGAGGACTGTTAGACACCTCTGTTTTCAAGGAAAAGCTTCCTTTGAACAGTCGGTACTTTATCATACATAACAAAAAAATCTGTAAGGGAAAAAAATCCATGCTTACATTTATTTTCATTGTAGATTGAATTCATCATTCCTTCAATGTTTGAGATCCATAAAGAGATTCTTCATCTCCCATGTGTACAAAGGCTTCCCCACAGTAACATATTATAAAAAAATAAAGCATCTGCTTTGGGTATAAGATAAAATGTTGGCTTCAATGTAGACAGTAAAGCATTTGGGTACCAGAAAATTGATTTAGTTGCTTAGCTTTAATCTTTTCTCTGGATAACAATTGTTAAGAAAGACAACCAATATGATTATTTGATATGACTGTGATTCAGAAAACGAGCAGCAGAAGCAGAGACCTCATGTTAAATGTGCTGGTGGACCTCATGATCTCTCTCCCTTTTCAATCCAAGTGACTTCACTGATTCAGTTGTACTCACTTGTACATGTGTATCTGAATTACAATAAACCAAGTAGATCGCATAACACCAAAAGGGAAAATGCCAACCCAAATAGAAATTGGTATTGGGGGTTTTCAAGTTGTTGCATTTGTGTAGGCAGAAATGGAAATGCCTTAATTACTTTTCTGAGGACCTTCACGAAGGCCTGTCATTTGCACACAAATCAATAATGTGAGCACTTGGTCCTACAAGAACTTGGGTTGATTCATATATAAAAAACACTAAATCCCATCTTCATTACTTCTATACACTCGTATAATCACATCATAAGATAAATGCCCCAACATTACTTACATAAGCAAGGATGTCCAGCTTAATTGGTAAGTCTGTAAAGACTTGAATGTCAGTGATTAATATCTTTCCTCGATAGCTTTTACAATTATGGAAGCTACAGCCCCTGCCCAAATAAAACTTTTCCCTTTTCCGCTCTGTTTTAGAAAAAATTAATGTTAGTGAATTTGTTTATGAATAACAGTAAAATAAGTTAAATTATAATATTGTTATCAAAATTTAACTGTGTAGTTTTTGAGTTAAATTCATTGACTTATGTTTTATGAAAGTAATGTTCATAGAAGTGAAGCATTGGACTTTTCTGAGAGGTCATCTGTCTCACTACTACTCAAGGCAAATATACTTAACCACGGAATTTTCCCAAAATTAAATCCGTTTAAACTTGCTACCTCATTTACAAAACCTTCAACAAATATTATACCTTTTAAAATATTCATTACATACTATTCCTCAAAATGTATTAGAGCATTTATACACTGATCAGATAGCTCCATATAAATTAATATAGAATCTTAGGTCCATCTTAACACATTGTGTTAGAATGTTATGATGAAAATAATAAATTGAAATTTCATAAATGCTCTTATGGAAGTAGCCTTTTAATACCCAACAAGGTTAAGCAATAAGACTGCGACTCACCTAAATGCCACATTCCCCCTACTTTATGGGGTTTTCCTTCAGTGGTCTCATCTATCACAAATTGCATTTGAGAGTCCATAGAATCCATCAAATCCCTTAGAAACATCATAACTTTCTGAATCAAAGAGAAAGCAACAAAATCAGCACATGGTCAAAGAAACAGATATATTCATAATTCAGAACACATCATCAATATTACTCACATATTTGCCTGTAAAAGGCTGAAAGAAGAACATACAATGCAAGGTGCAGTCTTCTGCTAAAAGGCTTGACAATAATCTAACATCTTTTCTGTTTATTGCAGCATAAAACCTGTCAACAATGGCTGCAGCTGATGATGCTTCATCTTCTATGGATTGGAGGGTGGAGCTCCCTATACCCTTCACAGGTGCTGCCAATATGTTGTGGAAATTATTGCTTCTTAATGAAGAGGCTTTGGGTGCAGAAAAGTAATGGAGTTTACGAGTACTGAAACAACTTGAAGAACAGGAAAATGGTATGGCTGTTGGGCTCTTATGGAGGTATGATTTGGAGCTCAGAGATTGCTTCTTCTGAAAAAATGGGCATGGCGAAAATGAGTTCAAAATGAAAAGAGATTTGGCTGCCATCTGTAAGAAATGTAGTTTCTTGACAGTGAGATAGCAGGGGATAGATTTTTATGTATGCATGGAAGTTCTTCATGTAGGGGAAAAGAATAAAGTTTGTACAGATTCAAGGAAATTCTCGCTGTCTATGATACATATGGCAAAGAAATGAAAGCAATCGATGCAAGCATGGAATCTGAAAACTTTTGCTTTCTTTCAATTTCAGATTTACACAGGATGGTCGCTTAAGATGTTAAGAATACATTTTACTTAATGGTGGAATGTCTTAAAAATGGGTCCCATATTTCAACTATTTAGTTCCTAAGGGAACATACAAAGCACCATGTTACTTCTTGCTTTTCAATTGGTTCTTTAATTTAAATGAGAAGGTTTTTATATGAATGTATTCCTTTCTTGACTGACAATTTGTTTTTTATCAACAATGATTTTGTAATGTATTTTCTTCCAATGTTGAAATTCACATATTCATGTTATTTTTTATTTAATTATGTGTTTATTTTGAAAAGATGTCTTTGAATATGTATATTGCAATGAATAACAAGATTTTGGGTAAAATCGAACTTATTTTAATGTTTTTATATATTTAGTCTTATTTTATGGGTGACTCTACAATAGTGGGTTACACTTTTTTAGACACGCTGATTTTTATTGAAATAACACATTTTTAATAAAATATGATTATCTAAGCTTTGAGAGGTTCCATTTGAAGGAATTAATTACAAATGGTTAGCTCAAAGTCTCTTAGATAAAAAAAAATATTGATATAACATCTATACTCATCATTCATACTTGCAATGAAGTCTCCTTCACACCTATTAAAATGCTGAAAAAAAATTACTTTGTTTTTATCTTTTAGGAGACCAAATGAATCTATTTGACAAACCTATCTATGTAGTAAGATACTACTGAGAAAAATACTTCTAATGATTATAATGTATATATATATTAAGTTTATTATGACTTTGTATTTTTAGTTTTACTAAACTTAGATATTTCACTGTATGTCTACCTCTACGTTTGACGCTCATTGAAAAATAGTAAATGAGAGAAATTTTTAAAAAAAATATATATATGCCCTAGGTATTTAAGTTCTATTTCTTAAAATTTTTTTTGGACAAATACACGACAAGTTATAAGCTATGTAGTCAAGATATGTCAAAATTATGATTTAGTCAACTTCAAACATTAATAAAATATGTAATAACCGTGATAATGTCATCAAACCAATTGCATGCCCTTCATGTGGATGTTACAACATTAATTTCGAAAGAATCACATTGATATCTATTTTAGAAAAAAAGTTATGCTTTATGAAAGAAAAATTCATTAAAATCAATTTAAAAATAAAAATAAAAATTATATCTAGAATCTAGACAAAAAATACTAAAAGACTCTAATTTACTTCATCTTCTGATTTTAAATAGTTTAACGGCAATATGCATCTGAATCTAAATTTTTTTTTCAAAATGTGAAGTTCAGTATCCGTTCAGGCAAAAAAGTGTAACCCACTATTGTGGGTTCACCCTTATATACACACATTTGTGTATAGTTATTTTATCTTTCTATTTATTACATTTTTGTATGCACATACCTTCACTTATCTATTAATCATTTGCCCGTTGTGAAACACTAGTGTGATTGTCAACTTGTAGCATTCTTTTTTAAAATTCAATTTTTTTTTTAGCAAATTAGTCACATTCATGTAAAAATGGCTTTGAACGTCCCCTTAAGAAGAAATCACCAAATGACTAATTTTAATCATGCAAAATAAGAAGGATTTTGAAATATGGAGACCAACTATAGCAAGAAATATTGATTTTCTATAAAGATGGCTAGGGAAAAAGGAAGTGACAAAGATAGATTGGTGAAAGAATTATCTTATTGAGGAAGGATATGTCCCATTTGAAGAGGAAATTCAAGCAAATGTAGGTCAGGAAAAGCCAGAGTCGAGTGAGGAAAAGGAGTTAGGCGAGGGCAAGATAGCAGATTTGAGGAATACAAGAATCATCCACCAAGAGAGGGCCTCAAAAAGAGAAAAGATATTGGCAACAGCGTCCCGACTTCTCTAGTAGATCATATGGATATTCTACAGCCTTCTTCAAGGCATTATGTCTCTTTTGTTAAGATAAGTTTTTGGCTAGTAGGTTAATTCCCTTGTTTCATGAGCTAACTTTATAGATTTTGTTATGAAATTTGTAGAATGTTTAGCTCATTTTGTTGCAGATATTGCTGGTAAGGGATTAATTTGCCCATTTTGATAGTTTAGAGATCTTCTTTGACAGGGATGGTATAAATCATAAGGTTAAATTTAGCAAAACTTTCAAACAATTAAGTTTATCTTTTAGTTGGATATATTTTGAGATGATATGGATTCTCATGTAAATTATACTTTATTACTAGTAATACAAATCTTGGCTTCAGCGACACTCATGTTCTTTCCTTGAATCAACTAAATGCATTGTTGATGCAATTTGATGCTATTGGAGAGATCAAATGAATTCATTTGGATTTTTATTTTTATTTTTATTTTTTTGTAACTATGTAGCCCTTAGTATTATCTTTCTAAAAACTATAATATGCATTATGTTTTCTTATATATATATATATATATATATATATATATATATATATATATATATATATATATATATATATATGAAAAATCTCAAAAAAATGATTTGCAACTCATGTAAATGTCCTTATTTTAATGAAAAATAATAATATGCAGTGGAATACATATGTGAAGAGAATTATGTTTAAAATAATATAGATTTAAATATTTTGTTAGTACTAATTTATATTGATAATAAAAAAAGTTAATTTTTTTAAAAAACTATATGTGCGTTGTATATTAGAATTAGTGTGGGTTCTTCCCATAATTTATTGGTTAAAAGTTACAAAGCAAATCTACATAGAAAATGCCACAAATCACTAGTTTACCATCTTTAAAATCTTCACCATTTATTCTATAAAATTAACACAAATTAAAACTAACTATTTCCTTCTGAATATCTTGGCACTAGAGTGAAAAAGCTTAGTATTTTTGTCTCCTGCCTCCAGCCAGCTTTCTCTAGATTTTTGTTTCCAGAAGATTTCTTCTTTAGTTAGAATATCTTCTAAATCCCTTAACAAGACTTTCTCTGCGTCAAAGAGGTTTTGATTAATCCCTGACTGCATTATAGTTTCATTCAAGACCTGAAGCTTTTTCTCTATATCCTTTTTTGAAGAAAATATGTTCTTGAAGTGCGTTCTATTTCAAATGAGTAAATCCTGTTTGATATATTTTAGTTTAGACACGAAACAAAATAATTTGGAACCCTTCACTCTGCAATCCAATGATGCAAGAGCTTTTAGTGGCTTTTTAAAATTTTAGTAGTTTTTTTTGAAAAATGTTTTTTAAATAACTTCAAAATATTATTTCCAATTTCGAAGGTTAGTTTGCAGTTCATCTTATCTTAGTTTTAGGAAGCTTCATGGAAAAAATTAACTTTTTTTGAGTTGTTTTAAAAATTACCAAAAATGGCAAAAAATAGTTTTATGAAAAAAACTATCAAAAAAGGTAATTTTGGATTTATACTTAAATTAGTGTTTTCTCTCATTGTAGCGAAAGAGTAGTTGGAAGAATAATAAAGAAAGATTGCAATTCTGAAAATCTTATGCATTTTTTTCTCTCTAATGTTTATGTTAATTGTTAAAGGAATTTTGGCTCCATCATCTGGTATCAGAGCCCATAAGATCTAGGAAAGAGAGTTTGGTGTTTGTGTATTTGTGTTTGTGTAGGTTGAAAAGAGAACCTGACTGACAAAAGACTAGGTAGAGAAGAGAAAAGACCTAGGTGATGCAAAGGCAAAGTGGAAGCAACGTAAAAGGGACTTGCTTGAAGGAAGATGGATTTTTTGAAGAGGTGCTTACAGAGTGAGGGTTCACCAAAGAAGAAACAAGAAAAACAAGAGAAAAGGAAAGACACAAGAAGAATGAAGATGACAAGGAAAGTTTAGAACATTTTAAGCAGGAGGTACAAAGGTTGGATCAAGCCTTAAAAGAGTTGGCAACAAGATTTTCCCTAGAGATGCAAAAATGACAACTACCAGTTAAGAGGAAGATCACATGGCCTGTTAGAAAGATTATTCAAAAGAAGAAAATGAAAGAAAGGAAAAAAATAATAGAGGAAGAGATAGAAAATGAAATGGTGAGTATACCTTTGAATATTTTGACATCAAGCATTAAAGAAGACAAGGTAAATTTAGTTGCAAATGAATCTCCCTGTCATTTTCAATTATTTGAATTCGATGGTCAAATTGAGAAAGTGGAAACACCTGTTGATAATAAGGTTGTTAATAAAGATTTTACAGATTTATTTGTGAATGAGGAATATGTTGATTTACAAAATTTTTATGAAAATCATGGCAATGGAGAATATGATGTTATATTATATGATGAAGACATAAACAATGATGCTATTGAAGTATATGCACATGAAATCAAATTTTGGAATCTGAAAATTGAGATGGCACTGAATAGAAGGTGATTTAAGAAAAATAAGAGGAAAAAGGATCTAGGGATAGTTGCAAAGATGAAGAACAAATTGCCAAAGAATTGGAAGACCAGGAAAAAGGAGTAGACTTGCATTCAAGAGGGCTTCAATTTTCTCTTCTCTGGGTCAATACAATAAATATCTGGTATAATGAGAAGGATTAGATCTAGAAAAGAAGAATGCATTCAAAAATAACTTGCAGAAGCTGCGTTCTTTCAACCAGAGGAGAATGATGCAAGAGCTTTTAGTGGCTTTTTAAAATTTTAGTAGTTTTTTTTTTAAAATTGTTTTTTAAATAACTTTGAAATATTATTTCCAATTTCCAAGGTTAGTTGGCAGTTCATCTTATCTTAGTTTTAGGAAGCTTCACGGAAAAAATTAGCTTTTTTCGAGTTGTTTTAAAAATTACCAAAAATGACAAAAAATAATTTTATGAAAAAAATACCAAAAAAGGTAATTTCAGATTTGCAATTAAATTAGTGTTTTCTCTCATTGTAGCGAAAGAGTAGTTGGCAGAATAATAAAGAAAGATTGCAATTCTGAAAATCTTATGTGTTTTTCTCTCTCTAATGTTTATGTTAATTTAGAAGGAATTTTGGCTGCATCATCTGACCACTAATCAGCTACCATGGTAACAAAATTCTCCTCTTTGAGCCACATGTTTTAAAATTTGAATGGGCAACAAGGGGGATTGTCTTCCTCCAATATATTCAACTGGATAGGAAAGTGATCGGAACCTAAAATGGGAGAAATGGATGCTTTTAAATCAAATGGAAAATTTGTGAGGTCTCCTCTGAAAAGAAATTTGTCCAACTTTTCTGAGATGTTGTTGAGCCCTAGTCTTCTATTTAACCAAGTGAAAGAACTATTTTCAAGCTCAATTTCCATTAAATTTTTCGATTGTAGCCAATCCTTGAAGTCTGTTTGGGATTGAGAGATGTGGGAAGAACCTCCCAATTTGTCAGATGTGTGAATTATGGCATTAAAATCCCCCCCAATATGAAGTTACCATCCAGCCAGTCTGAAAAGCATCTGCTGATCTCCTCCCAAACTTCCAATTTCTTCCTTCTAAGAATAGGGCCATAAACATTAACAATGTATAAATTAAGATTGGATCGAATACTTGAGATTTTACCTCCTATCTAGTTAGTTAAGGTGGATTGGAGGTTTCTAGCAAAATGTATGAAATTTTTTGGCTTCTCTAAGGCTTGGATTAATCTTATAATCTATTGTATTTCTACTCCAAAATTTTCTATTTTAGTTAATGGAACCCCCTTAGGATTCTTCGAAGGCTCCAATGGAATTAGACAAGGTGATCCCCTATCCCCTTTTCTATTCATCATTATGGTAGAAGCTTTGGGTCGTAGTTTAATTAGTCTTTAGGATCAAGAAATTATCAAGGGGATTGAAATCACTTCATCTGTAAGAGCAGTTACACAACAAAAATTTGCAAACAACATTCTCCTCTTTGGAAAAGGCATTATTTGAGAGGTTTTGCAAATCAAAACAGTACTTGATAATTATGCTTCAGCTTCTGGTCAAGTAGCTAACAAAGATAAATCTGTGATATTTTTATTTCACACAAAAAAGAAACTTCAACAGAAAATAGAAAAAGTATTGACCTTCAAAATAGGTTCTCTCCCATGTTCATACTTGGGGATCCCCATAGATAAATCTTTGAAAACCACGTCGGCTTGGAAACCTATCAATGAAAGACTGGATATGAAGATGGATTCTTGGAGATCAAAATGGTTATCCTGGGTGGGCAGAATTGTAATGATCAAAGCTACTTTGGCTACAATCCCTGTATATCTAATGTCTTGCATTTATCTCCCCACGGGTTGTTACATGGACATAGTCAAGAAAAAAAGGAAATATTTTTTGCAGGGCACAAACACAAATAGAAAATTCACCCTCATATCATGGGACAAGATTTGTAAACCAATAAATGCAGGGGGCACTGGTATCAAAAACCATCTGTGGCAGAATCAAGCACTAGGAGCTAAACTTTACTAGAAAATAATGAAGGATCAGAACCTTAAATGGGTTAGAATTATTAGGGGGAAGTATCTTGGCAATAACATTGAATCAGAGGTCTCTCAATTAAAGGACTTTCCTAGAGGATCAAGAATATGGAATTTCATCTCCAAGTCAAGAGACATTGTGGATAATAACATTACATGGAACATCAAGGAGGGTAATAAAGCTCAGTTTTGGGAGGATTCCTGGGGTGGGCACCCTAGCATTAACCAGTTGTTGGGCATGAACATAATCAGTCAGGTATGCTCGGCTTCTTGGGGTCCCTTTGTTAGAGACTACATTATTCCTGCTCCTTTGTCCACAACATATGGTTCTTGGCAGTGAAGAGATTTTCCAAAACTAGTTCTTGAATCACTAGAACTACTTCGATTGAAGATGCTTCTTAAAGATAGATTCTTTTTATTCAAATAGGGACAAGATGAAATCATTTGGAATGGGGCTAAATTAGGAACCTATAATGTTAAGGATAGTTATAAGATTTTATTAGGGCTTGTCCAAACAAGGATAGATGAATTTCCAATACAATTATGTTAGAACAAAGTATGTCTTCCCAAGGCAGGTTTATTCTCATGAGCAGCTTCTCAAGGTAGGATTTTAACTGTAGACTAGTTTCTAAAGATGGGATATTATGGACCCTCCAGATGTTCTTTATGCCACAATAGTGAAGAGGAGATTAATCATTTATTGTTAGCATGTCCATTTGCCAATGAATGTTGGAAGTGGCTATGTTCAAAATTAGGTTGGTCCTCAACCTTCCCACATGACATTCTATCTCTCTTCATATCTTGGCCCATGCTTTATGGAGACAGTTTATGTGGAAATTTATGGATTATCTTCCCGTCCATTCTGATTTGGGAAATATGGAAGGAAAGAAACATAAGACTTTTTCAGGGTAAATCTATGGAAATTGCCTCTATTCTCAACAAAATAGAAGCGGTTATAGTAGAGGTCATGAATTCTCGCATTCAAGCTCATTCAACTCAACATAAGTTTTACACCAGTTGGGATGATAAGATGATCAAAAACTGGTTTGGTCTTAAAACCCAATCACTCTAGGTAGAGGATGTAAAATCAAATAAAATTCTTAGAGCTACTTGTGTATGGTTGTCCCCATCTTCGGGCTGGTTTAAACTCAATTTTGATAGGGCTTCTAAAGGAAACCTAGGTCCATCAGGGGCAGGCTATATCATACACTCTTCAGATGGTAGGGTTTTAGCAAAATTGGCCAAACCCTTGGAAATAGACACCAACAATATGGCAGAAATCAAAGCTTTATTGTTTGGTCTTTCCCTTGCATACGATCTTGGCTTGGAGAAACTGGAGATTGAAGGTGATTCCATGATTACATTAAATGCTGTGAAATTAGGGTCTACTCCAAACTGGCGTCTACAAGCTACATTGGAAGTCATTTTAAACTTGATAAGGAAATTTGAATCCATAACAGTCAACCATATTTTTCATGAAGGAAACATCAAGGCAGATGAGTTGGCCAACATTGCAGCCCGTGGAGTATTCATGAAGACTATTTCAAGGGAGGTACAACCAAATCATTCATGATTCCACCTTGCACCGTGAGATATTGGTGACAAATTTCATGAAGATTTGGATTGGGTATTCCAATATAGATATGTTGAGAAACTAGATGGGCTTGGGTGTGAAGATTCTTCAGTTGCTGCTGAGATAGAGGCAGACGAGGGGAAGAGGATGTTAATGAAGCAGTGGATGCAGATGAGGCAGAGGAGTATGCTACCGATGATGAGGAAGAGGATGAAGCTGAACAAAGGTCTTCAGAAGAAGAATTTGTTGATAAGGAGAACTTCATTGGATTATCCACTAGTTTGGAGAATGACTCTACCTCTGCCTCTGATTAGCAACGGTGCTAAGTTCCTAAATCTACCCTTTTTGTCTTTATAGTTTATAGTTCTCAGTCTAGTTATTAGCTCAACTTATGTTTGATATTCGGGCATTCATGAGGTCCTGAGCAATGTTACTCAGTTTTTTTGGGTTGCCTCCAATATTCTACTTGTAGATTCTTTTGATTTTAACATGTTAACTTTGAAAACTTAATATTTTTAATAGAATCCTCCAGCTTCGGCCCCTTATTGATAAAAAAAAATTAAAAAAAAAAATTATTGAATTGTATGGTGATTGTATCTATTGAATAAAAAGTGGGACAAACTATTATTAGCTCATCCATGTATTATGGAAAAACAATAAAGAAATCGTAAGAGATAAAATTAATCTTTAAAGGCTGCTAAAAATTGAGTGCCAATGGAAGATTTAAATATTAAATATCTTCAAATAAAAAGGAACAATTCGTTACCAAAAAGAATATTAATCTTTCAAAATATTTTACTGACTACTTTGTATAGGGGTGTGAGAGATATTTGATTAAGCATTTAATGATAGAACAAAGGAATATTATGTTTTATGATTGGGATGAAGATGAAATCAAAGCAAAATATTCTCACCACATAACTGGTTGAGACATTGAGCTTTGGATTTCATTTTATTTTATTTGAACTTTTATAATAATGTTATTCTCTACTTTCTTAGTTTTAGTGTGGATGATGCAAATACGTATAAATGGTGGTACATGTTGATACAAGTGAGTTTGAAAATTTGATATGTAGTTGCTATTGCTTCTTTCTTGTGATTTTTTGTATTCAATTTTATTATCTTCCTTGCATGAATTTAGGATGATCTAAAACATAGAGTATTGGCAACTATTGTTATTATATTGCTATTCATACTTCCTTTTATCATCTAGTGGCTTCCACACGAGCCTTCTTCAATTTGTAAGATTACATAGATTAAATACATATGATGAGTCTTGCCTCATTTTGGTTCCAACTTATATATGTATATATATATATATATAAACTCATTACACATTGTTAATGAAGAAGGATAAAATCTTATGTATAAATCATTTCCTTTAATGATTTTTCTAATTAGCCAATTATATTGTACGCTATTTGAAATTTATGGATGGATATAGAACAAATAATTCAAATGACCATTTAGTCTCACTTCAAAATATAAAGAAAAAACATGGGAACATAAAATGATTTCACATGTTCACATGTTCTCTTCATTAATAATTTTCTCTTAGATGATACCGCACAACCTGAGTTGGCCTAGTGGTGGAGGACTTGTACTCTTGAAAGAGAGGTCACAAACTCAAATCCCACAAGGGGTAGGGTATGTACACCTCATTTGTAGCGCAATTAGGTGCCTCCCACAAGGAGTACGAGGTAGTCCCATATCACTCTCACCATATGTAGACCCAAAAAACATATGGCTAGTGCCGTGGACTATAAAAAGGACCTTTCCCTTCCTTTTACAAGTTTAGAATGTGCATCATTGTCTATAATTAGTGCAATAACAAAGAAATTTTAAATGACATTAAATTACAAAATTTAATTTTTTCAAGCTCAATGCAATAAAATAGAGCTACAAATTCATATTCTAATTAATATTTCAAAACTTAAAAAAATATAAATAAAACACAAAAATAGATAATTTATGTTTTGGTGATACAATATTGGTTGAACCTATAATGCCTTGCTTGGGAACCCATGAGGACAAAGTCTAAAGTAGACTTAATGATGTGCAATTTTTTTATTTTTTTTGTAAAAGACAAGTACGTACAATATACATTTTTTGATTAGATGAACAAATTAGTAAATGCAAAAGCAACTTAAACTAATATTTAACTTTAACATCCTTAATGCAATTTATCATTTGGAAGTGCAATTTTAGAACTAATCTATATCCTGTAGGATTCCTACGACATCGCTACTTAAACAAAGATATTAATACAAATGAATTAACTAAAAATGTTATTATGTAGATTAAGTTATGTTTATTTTAAAACCCAAATTCAAATTTTCCTAGTTCCTTCTTTTGTCAATATACATAGCACATCTAACACAACACAAATGAAATACATATTTATTCCATCTTATATGTAATAGCATTTATTAAAGGATCTAACTATTACATCACTGTCATAAGTACAATTTACAATATACCTTTACTTGTTTACAAGATCATGATCATGAATAAAGTTACATCCTTGGAAGTACAATTACATATTTCTCATGATATATCTCAATACATCAAATAGTACAATTAAACTAAATACATAACATGATACAATATAATAAAGCATCTCCAAGAAGCAATCACATGATGTTGGCAAAAATGAATCATCTAAGTGCACAAATGAGAATATCAAACCCCGATGGAAGAAGAATCACTACAACCCTACCACATGGAACCCTAAGGCTCACCCCATGGTGGTGAAGAGATAGACACCACACCCCACACACATGAACATCCATAATAAGGAAGAGTCAATGGTATATAATTAAAATCACGAGGAAACACAAGAGTTTATGAAAAAAACAATATAGATGCAATCAATAGATACCAGAGGCAACCAAAACATATACATAAGAAACCTAGGACACATACATGAAAGTGTCATCATATATCCCTTCCCCTTGGGTTATCTTGGATGGTTATTGAACCCTGACCCCTAATTGCCTTGGGTTACCTTAGACAATCTCTAGACCCCAAAATCCAAGTGAGAAATTATCTAGAGCTAGATAATCCTTTCATACCGCCAAGGAAATATGATCATGCCAACTCATTATGTCCTACTCACGGACATACATAATCTCCCACTCCCATCCTTAGCATGTACAAGGACTCAAGGTTTTGGCGAGACACTAATCATTATCTTTTTAATATTTTTTTGGTATGTGGCAATTGATCATGCTATAATGTACTCTCTTAACAGTTTATGGTGTTTGGGGTAATGACTCAAATTTTTTAGTTAACTCATCAAACATTTTTGGTTAACTCATCAAGCATTTCCCTAGGTTAACTCATCAAGCCTTTTTAGGGTTAATTTGTTAACTGACATTGGTGAACTACTTAAAAAGCCTATAAATAAGTGGGGTCTAATGTGAAAATATCAAATTGTAATTTTCTTTTCACTAGATAATAAAATAAGTGTATTTTAGTTTCTTTGTTGGATGTAGCCCATATTGGGTGAACCACATTAAATATTTGTGCTATTTGTGTTTCTATCTTCTCTATTTCTGCATTATCTTAATATTATTTATTTCGCATATCCCCCTAAACCCTCGCATGTTTTCCCCAGTTAGTTTTTATTAGTTTATCACTTAATTACAAAATCCACAATAGGTTACCCTAGACTACCACTTTAGGGCCTCGACCACTATTAGGAGCCACTTCTAAACTATGCTCGTAGCTAACCTCCCAAAATGATCCAACCAAAATCCAAGAACATAACAAGTCAATAACCACCAAAGGGATACCAATGAAATAAAAAAAATATAGTCTAGAGCATAAAATTTAAAATCATAAAATTGTCTAGGATTTGTCCAATGAATCCAACATTGGAGATCTGTTAGGCCCAAAAGGAGGCAAGCACAACTAAGAGGAGGAGGGGTGAATCATTTGTGTGTACCTAATTACATAAATTTATTTTTTTCCTCTTAAATTTAAAAGATTAAACAATAATGCAAGATCCACAATAAAAAACATAGAGCACACAGATTTCTTCTCAAGGAACCTAGTTGAGGTAAAACCCTGAAGGGAGTCAAATCTACTAGATGAGTGAACTCTATTAAAAGTACTATCCAGTTAAGAGAAAAATAGAGAAAAAGGGATGCACTTGCAACGATAAACATACATAATAACCCAACCAAAATAACCCTGGACACAATAACCCCGCCATAATAACCCAAGGACACAATAATCCAGGGTCACAATAACCCATGGTCACAATAACCCATGGTCAAAATAACCCATGGTCATTTTTAGACCATATATCTATTATATACCCCTAAAATAGCCTTGAAACATCTTTAATATGTTTAACTAACTTATAAAATGGTAAATAATTATAGAAATAAAGACAAACTCGTGGGAATAAGCTAAATAAGAGTTATTATGAAAAGACATAAGTCAAAAGGCATTATGAAGAGGCATTGAGAGGATATACAAAGTGGTAGAATTAAGAGAAGTAAAGGAAGGAAGAAGGGGAGAAGAATTAAGAGTGTGTAGAGTGATAAGAAAAAGAGATTTATCAAAATTCATAAAAAAAAAATATTTTTAATATAATTTTTTGAATATTATATTAAATTTTCCTAGGGGTTTCTATAAAAATATACAAAAATAAATACACTTTTAGGGAATCAAGAAATTCTTCATAATTTTTAATATATACAATGCCTCTTCAATTTTTAACAAGTCAAAAAAATAAGAAATTGTTCATTTTAAATGGTTAGACATTTTTGCTTCATCGAGGTGTCAATAAAATGATCTAGCGTTTTGCAAAATATTTTATAAATAAATGTTCAAGTTGGTGCTATACTACAACACAAACAAAATCTAGTGATGTGATTAGTAGTACATGACATAAACATGCTCCAAAAATTGAGATGATCACTATCAAACAAAAGTTGAATGAAATGAAAGACATGGCGTGCTTGACTCAAGACTCTACAAGAAATATCATTTCTACTACATGTTCTAATATTTCATTATCAGTAGCAGGAGCAATACCATCAACCAATGCATTATCCAAAATGATTTGAAGGAAAAGAATAAGATTTGAAGCACCACCACCAAATCCTCAGACATCGAGAGATCTTATCTTACCAATTGAATATACAATTACCAATAGAGGGGAAAAGTTTCTTTATCATGACAGTAATGATGAGAATAATTTTTTAATATTCACCACCACACAAAATTTGCAATTACTAAAAGAATCTGAAAATTGGTTTAGTGATGGTACATTTAAAATAGTACCAAGTATTTTTCAGCAGTTGTACACAATTCATAGCTTGAAAAATGATGTAATATTTCCACTTGTCTATATTCTTATGACCAACAAAACAAGATACACTTATACACAAGTACTTGTAAAATTAAAACAACTGCAACCTGATCTAAACCCAAAAACTATACTTATTGATTTTGAATTAGGTTTCAAGGGAGCTATTTCTGATATTTTTCCAAATCTCACTATTTAGGGATGCTTTTTCCATTTCTCTTAGTGCTTGTGGAGGAAAGTTCAAGAAGAAGGTCTACAAACATGTTACAATGTCGATGAAGTATTTTCATTTGAGATCAAAAAACTTATTGCATTAGCTTTTGTGCCTCAGATATATGTAATCAATGTATTCGAAACACTTCTACAATCTCTTTATTATATAGAACATGAGGAGACTTTGCAACCCATAATTGATTATTTTGAAGACACATGGATTGTAAGACTAACTAGAAGAGGCAACAGATGGTCACCCAAGTTTCCAATCACAATGTGGAACTGGTATTCAGCTATTCAAGATGATCTTCCCAAAACCAATATTTCTAATGAGGGATGGCATAGAGGATTTAGTGAATTGATTCAATCATCACATAGCTCGATCTGAAAATTCATCAAAGAAGTGAAATAAGAACAGGGTCTCCAAGATCTATAAAATAGAGAAATATATGGCTGGACACACTTCACAACCAAGCATGAAAAAATACTGCGAACTCAAAGAAAGAATAAAAAGACTAGTTGATGTTTATGACAATAATAATATTTTAGATTATATAAGAGGTGTTGCTCATAATTTGACACTTTAATTAAAAATTTGAATAAAAAAGATTTTTAGAAATATAGTTGTAACTTATAAATTTTATTTTCCTTTCCCTATAATCTTATGGGGTTATTTTGACTGTGGGTTATTTTGGATTGGGTTATTATGACCTTGGGTTATTTTTTCCTTGAGTTATTGTGGCTGGGTTATTTTATCCAGGGTTATTTTGGTTGAGTTATTAAGTCCTATAATCACTTGCAACCACATGCTTACAACCTAATATATAGGCTCACTTCCTAGAGCTCACTACTCATAATACAATCTCAGATTTGGCCCTCAGTCAGGTTCACCGATCTAACTTCAATTACAAAGGGGTGGATACACAGTCCTTACAATCAAATTGAAAAATAACATCTCCTATGCCAATATAGTTCTAATGAAGTAAAAACTCTTCCTAAAGTGCATAATACATATACACAATCCTTTCTCTCATGCACATCAATTACAAAATGATCTCTCATTATACCGATTACAAAAAATAATCAACCACTAGGTCGGCTAACACCTAATACAATGAAAGATATAAAAATTATCCTCAATCCTCAATGCAATCAAAATTAAGTTGGATAAGACTTAGATAGGACCCAAATATTCATCCTTGAACACACTATACCATCACCAATGTATTACCAAGAATCACAACATGTTACTCCATCAAGTCAGCTAGGACCCAAATGAAGAAATGCCAACATGCTATCAAAGTAGTAAATCCTGTTAGAGTAAAGTATTAATTATATTAATTAACTTTACTCCTTTCTTAAGATGTCAACACTTTTATTTTTAGTTGTTTATATTTAAACACACATGCACTAGTTGATTTAAACTTATGCACTTGTTGTTTTAAATATAAACTTGCATGCATTAGTCTTGTAATAATTTAACTAATTATTACATGCACTAGGGTTTTCCTTTCAAAGCTTTCGATCTCCTTTATATGGATGATCCATTGTACATTCAATTCATTCATTAATTGAGGATATTTTCTTCTTCATATTTTTGAGTCAAACCCTTGCCCTCGTCTTGTCTCTACTTCCTTGTAACAGGTTTTTGTATGCAGGTGATCTTTGGGTTTTGTGAATTTGTATTGCTCAAATCCTACATGGTATCAGAGCCTAATCTGCTACAGCTTGTTCGCGTTTGAAGGATTAAAATTAGGGATTTTTTGGCTGATTTGAGAGGTTTTGGTTATAGTTTTAAGATCTGGTATTCACTGTAGGACATTATTTTTTGTTTGCAAAAAATAATTTTTTTTTTAGCACTTTTTATAGGTGTTGCATGTGAAATCTTGAGAGATTCAGCCGTCTTCGTTAGATCTGTTGTTTTAGATTAGGGCTTTTCTTTGGTGTTTTTTAATTGAAATTATGGGGTCCCTAAATTTTGGTGCACTTTGAGCTCAAACAGACCTCACCGTTGAGATTGCAGTGTCCAAAAACCTCTATTTCGATAAAAACATGCCCAATTTGGACAACGTTGCAGGGAGTGGCAAATTTTTTGCCTTGGGCTGTGCATGCACCTCAAGGTAGCTTTTCGTACGATTTTAAAGTGCCATATTAAAAAAATAAATTAAAAAAATATGTGCAAAGATCCTGCCGCTAGCGCGCCACCTGTCACCCGAAATAGCCGCTCCACCGCCACCTGCAGTCCTAACTACTAGCCTGCAGTGGCTGACACCACCAACGGTAAGAGGAGACCACCAACCGAAAGATATCAACTGCCAGTGGACACAAGAAACCTTACCCACCATTGGTAAGAGGAAACTGCTAGCAGTTATCTTTAACCGCTAGTGCTCGGAGCCCCATGTGACCAGGGGCTAGCGCCTAGGCAATCCCCTTTTTGGTTTTTTTTTTGTCTTTTGGAGCCTCTTTCACTGAAATTGGCTTTTCGGGAGCTCCGGGCATCATTTTTCGATAAACAAGATATCCCCGAAAAGCTGGTTCTGAGCCCAACGCTATCATGGAGGTTAATTTGGTGTTTTTTTTTTTCATTTAGCTTTCTTTTTTTTCTTTTTTTTTCTGTCAAAGCTAGATTTTTATTCTGTCAAAGCTAGATTTTTATTCTTACATTTTTGGGGGGCTATTTTTCTCAAATTAGCTCCATTTTTTGATCTAGAAGAAGTGTCGAAAATCTCTTCTCAAGCACCATCCAAATTTTGGCCTATTTTCATCAAGATTTTTTTAAGGTACACAAGATTTAGATCTAAAGCTTTTTTGCTCTTCTCTTGATAAAGCATATCATTCTAGGCTTAGGGGTTTGATATTTGGATTGTGGGGGGGTTTTATTATCTTGTTTCTATCAGTTAAACTAGATATTTATCAAAACAAAAACCCCTTCTAAAAATTATGGTTGAGACCTCTTCTTGTCTAGAACTTTTGACCCCACATAATTATCACACATGGAAAACCTTGATGACACAACTTCTCCATTCAAAAGGGCTATGGTCTTGTCTATATGTAGTGCAACCAGTATTACAGAGGCCCTTTGAGATCATGCAACATCAAAACAAGATGGATGAGGCTATGGGGTTGATTTCTTTACAAGTATTAGACATCTTGCAGTTTCATCTTGATGGGTGCAATACCCCTCTAGCTATGTGGACCAAGCTAAACACCTTGTTTGGTATAGTGAATGAGTTCAGAGCACTTCAGATTGAGGCAGAGCTTACCTCTCTTGTACCTGATTCTTTTCTCTCAATTAAGGATTTTATGATGAAGTTAAAACAACATAGATCTTTGTTACATGGATGTGGAAAGAAAAAGATAGATAAAGAGTGCATTTATCTAATTCTATCTAAGCTTAGGGGAAACTTTCAGATCTTCTCTTTTACCTTTCATTCTACCATGGACGCTTTGGGACCTACATTCACCATGCCCACTTTTAAGGTGTTCTGTGATTGTTTGACTAGAGAGCAAGCCAAACTTACTCAGTTGGACTCTCTAATAGGATCAAAGAACCAAGAATTGGTTGCCCAACCATCCAATAGAGGGTAGAAGGGGAAGCTGAAGCAGATATCAGATTCCTCTTCTTAGCACTCTACTGGTCCACCATCTTCTTTTAAGAAGGAGAAACAAAAGACTGAGAGACCTACATGTTCCTATTGTCAGAAGGGACCTCATGATGAGTCACATTGTTTTCAAAAGAGATTTGATGGCTATGAGAAACATATTGCAAATTTGCAAGCTCTTCTTCAGAAGAGCACTATTTCCTCTCCATCCTCTTCTACCTCACAGGGGTCTACTTTTCAGTCTTCTTCCACATCTTTGACATCTGGATAGGATTTTGGACAAGGTCATGCATTACAGGCATCCATTGTATCCCCTTCATAGGTCCCTTGGATACTAGATTCAGGTGCTTCTCACCATATGGCATCTTCTCAGGGGTCTTCTCTATTGTTGAGGCTTCTCCCATTCCTCATATTCTCAAGGGGGAATAACACTATCCTGATAGTCTGTGAGAAAGGTTCAGTAGGCATTCAGGATGGCACATTTAATGATGTATTATATGTTCCATCTCTGTCTGTAAACCCTCTATCAATTTATCAGATTACACATAGTGGATCAGGGAAGACAGTTGAGTTCACTGGAGATTTAGTCTTCATTCAAGATAGTGCGATAGGAGGCATTGTTGCTAAAGGGATAGTTGATCATTCCACTCATCTCTACACCTTCTCACACTTTGGTCCACCATATCCATTTTTGGAGCACAACTCTCCTCTTTCACGAGAGCATCATGTGGTGCAATCAGGTCGCTTGAACCTTTTTATTGTTCTTGAGATCACTACTATGACTGCCACACCACATCTTGTTGAGGTCTTCTCTCTTCAGCATGATTCTTCTTCAGCACTGCCTGACCCTCTAGCTCCATTCATCAAGCCATCAGGTGCACTTGATTAGGATTCTATAGAGGACATTCATCTCCTCTTTCATGACAATGTCAACACACCTGTCACACCACCTACATTGGGGATTCCCTTTCAGGATCCTCATGTTTACTCCTTTGAGCATCAGCTCGGCTTTCCAGTGACACCTTATCTTTCGAGGTTACCTCTTCAGTGTCCACTGACTTTCACTCCTCTGCATTGGAGTCACAATAGTTTGTTCATTGATCCAGGGGTTCTTTCATTCTGGGGGGGCTTTGGAGCCTCGATCCTCTCTCATGGGGGGTTGGCAACACACATTGTACTTATGGCTTTGAGAGAGTCTCTTGAAGTCATTTTTTTTTCTTTTTTTGCCTTTATATCTCTTTTTGGAGTAGGGTTTTTTTCCACTGGGTTTTCTCTATTTCTCCATTTTACAGAGATTTGGTTGTGTTGGGTACCTCATCAAGCCATGTTGTCGGGATCCATTTTTTATGCTTTCAGCACTGTAGTTTCCTTTTCTTTCTTCTTGCATTGTTTGTAGCAGCTGCATTGTTGCTCATCTTAAGGGGGGGTGTTAGAGTAAAGTATTAATTATATTAATTAACTTTACTCCTTTCTTAAGATGTCAACACTTTTATTTTTAGTTGTTTATATTTAAACACACATGCACTAGTTGATTTAAACTTATGCGCTTGTTGTTTTAAATATAAACTTGCATGCATTAGTCTTGTAATAATTTAACTAATTATTACATGCTCTAGGGTTTGCCTTTCAAGGCTTTCGATCTCCTTTATATGGATGATCCATTGTACATTCAATTCATTCATTAATTGAGGATATTTTCTTCTTCATATTTTTGAGTCAAACCCTTGCCCTCTTCTTGTCTCTACTTCCTTGTAACAAGTTTTTGTATGCAGGTGATCTTCGGGTTTTGTGGATTTGTATTGCTCGAATCCTACAAATCCAATCACCTTAACCAATGTGAACCCATAGAATAATCATCAAATGATTTAAGAACACAAACAAGAAGAATGAATACCATCCAAAACTTTCACATCATCTTTAATACAAAATCCAAACTAATCTTTAACTTTGATGAACAAGAATACTAAAATAATGAACTAAGACATAAAAAAATATAATTTTCTATACTTCGAGTCATGAAATACACTAGCTACGATCACAATTATAAGGAAACATACAATAACTAGCTTCACAATCTCTGAAACATCACATCCAAGTCACACCGAACCAAATACACAACCACTATTCACAGGAACACTATGACACCAATGACCATAAAATTAATCACATCTTACTCAAATTGTCAAACCATCCCCTATGAACCTTTGTAGAGAATCTATAGACATATCAGAACAATACCTCACCATCGCATCTCAAGATCTTTAGTATAGCATCTGAACAACTAAAATCCTCCTTATCAAATGTCTTGAACACACTGTCTGAGATAGAAACAAGTATGTTGACATTAATGACAAAACATTAATGTCAGCACACCCAAATCCAAAACTCTGACATGCTCAAAAGTCTTCCAATAATCTTCCCCTTTGACATTGATGGAAACATATGTAGTGAAAGACCAATTAATGCACAAAGTCAATTCTATATCCACATGATCACTTTGAATATCCAACTTCAACACCATCTCTCTCTACAATCTCTAATCTTTCTTTTGTTTTTCATTCAATCTTCTCCCCCTTTGACATCGATGACAAAGGAGTAAAGATATAAAAAATACCAAATCAAGAAATAGCCATAAGACTGCTCCACTGTTGAGTAGTCCCCAAAAATCATCAATCCAATATGTAATGCTCTAATAGATCCTCTAGATTGATGTTACCCTTAGCATCATTAGCTCTGATCTGAAGGAGCTATCACCCCAATATTTTTCCTAAGATACTCAAAAGTATCCTTTGAAAAAGGCTTTGCAAAGATGTTAGCAATCTATTCCTTAGAAGACATAAAGTCCAATTTCACCTCCTTTTCATTCACATTATCCCTTAAGACATGATACTTAATAGAAATATACTTTTTCTTTGAATGCAAAACATAATTCTTTGAAATATTTATAGCATTTGAGTTATCACAGTGAATAAAAATCAGTTCATAAATGTTTATCCTTATGTCCTTCAACATTTTCTTCATCCAAATAGATTTATTAAAATTAATTTCAGAAACAACATACTTAGCTTCAGAAGTAGATTGAGAAATACAATCCTATTTCTTACTAGTCTAAGAGACCAATTTATTATCCAAGAAGAATCCACCTATACTAGTAATTTTTCTATAATCCATATTACCTTCCCAATCGACATCATTGTATGCACATAGAGTGAAGTCATCATCTTTCTCATACCATAATCTATAGTCAATTGTACCCTTCAAGTATCTAAAAATTCTTTTCACATCAACCATGTGAGAATCCATTGGTTCAACTTGAAATCTTATAATAACTCTAATAGAAGTTAAAATATCTAGTCTAGAATGAGTTAGATATTGTAGTCCACTGATCATAGATCTGTACAATGTCTAATTAACACAAAAAGAATCATCATCCTTAGTCAGCTTACAACCAGTAACCATAGGGGTTCCTACCAATTTTGAATCTTCTATACCAAATTTCTTGAATAATTCTTTGACATACTTAGATTGAGTAATGAAAATTCCTTTATCTAGCTGTGTAACTTGCAATCTAAGAAATAATTTCATCTCACCAATCATAGACATTTCAAATTATTTTTTCATTTCATCGGTAAAAACTTTACTCAACTCATCCACCAAATATGATATCATCAACAAATACTTTAGCAATCAAGATATTATCATCACCTATTTTGAAATATAAGTTACTGCCTGTCATACCTTTGCTGAAACCAATCTTTGTTAAACACCTGTCCAATTTAGCATACCAGGCTCTAGGAGATTTCTTTAATCCATACAAAGATTTTTGTAATTTTCAAACCATATTTCCTTCTTCGATTAGAGTAAAACCATCAGGCTGCTCAAAATAAACATCTTCCTCTAGTTCACCATTTAAGAATGCAAACTTAACATCCATCTAATAGACCTTCAATTTATTATAAGTTTCATATGAAAAAATTAGTCTAACAATGTTGAGTCTAGAAACATGAGAAAAAGCCTCATTAAAATCTATACCTTCTATTTATGAATAACCTTTACATACCAATCTTGCTTTGTTCTGAACCACTTTACTATCTTCATTCATCTTATTTCTAAATACCCACTTAGTATTGATCAAATTATTTTCAATAGGTCTAGGAAAAAGGATCCAAGTCTTTTTATTTTCAATTTGATCAAGTTCTTCCTTCATTTCTTTTATCCAACTCTCATCAATACATGCTTCTTTAACATCTTTAGGCTCAAATTTAGATAGAAAAAAAGCTTCATCTCTAGCAATTCTTCCTCTAGTTTGAACACCTCTATTCTTATCACCAATAATGACATATTCAAAATGATTAATCCTTACATACCTTGGAGTCTTCGATATAGGCTATGTAGCACACCCTTCAGTGTTAACATCCACTTTATTTCCTCCCAGTTCTCTATGCACTTATGATCCATCCTGATTCTAATTTTGCATTTCCAAAATATAATTATCATCTTCAGCCTTATCATACTTGTAATTCCTTTCTAATCTCTACTCATTTTCATCAACTCTGACATTTTCACTTTCAACAATCTTCTTTAGTCTATATTTATAATATTTATATGCCTTTCTCTTTGTAGAATAACCAAGAAATATTCCTTCATTGCTAATGTTAACCAAACATAGCTTTGATCGAGTACTGTTACCAAGCCAGATGATCACTGAGTACTGAGCACAGTAGTCACAAAACATTCATATGAACTGAGCACTAGTAAATTACTGATAGATGAATACAGTTACACTGAGTGAAACAAGAAATGACATAGCAATTTGGAATGGCACAAATACCAAGGTAAGTAATTTACACCAATTAGAAAATGGTTTACCAAGATGGAGACAAAATTTGATATGGATGTAATCATTAAATTGTTGATGATTCCTATGTAATGTTGATCTAGGTTTTTTATTTCTACCGTTGATCTTAGGTTTTCTAAGATAGAGTCTAAACCCTAATTAGGTCAAGATCAATTTGATATAAAATTTGTAAGGATGCCATTTTGATATGTATCACACATGTAGTAGCCATCGCATTGGAAAACATCTAAAGATCAGATAACGTTATGATTGACAAGCATTGATAGAACATTCAGTTTATAAGAAACATAAGGCTACCAAGAAGAATTCAGAGAAGAGATCAGTCACATTAAGGTGATTATAGATAAGTACATTACAAATTTGAATCAGGCATGTTAAGTTTCTATTTACAAATCAATCCTACTATTACTCTTTCACCATTGTAGCAAAATTTAAATCTCTTAACAGAGTGAACTTAACAGTTCTTTTGTAAATCTGCTAATCGAGTGCACACTTGATTGTGTTGCTAAAATCCTCTAACCAGGTAGATCTAGCCGATCTCATTATTACTCCTAATAGGATAAGATCCCCAGAAGTGATCAAAATATTTGTAGCCTTAATCAGAAATCTTTGTTACTGTAGTAGTGAAGCTTTGTGGGTGTCATCCTCACCACAATTTTTACCTTCTAACAAGGGTTTCTACGATACTAAAATACTTGAGTTATGTGTATGAAGTTTCATGAATGGTTTATTTATTAGATTACATAATTTTATATTTCAGTTATGTTTTGGATTTATGTTAAATGCAATTGATATAGTCGGTCAGTGATATTCATGTTTACAAAGATTTAGTTTGAAAATTTTTAAAGGTACTGATTCACCCCTCCCCTCTTAGTACACATCTTTCAATAATCCCAACAATTGGTATCAGAGCTAGTTCTCTTGTTTTGTAAGTTTAATCACTGAAGATAAAAAAACTTAAGCATAGAAAGGTATAAGCTTGAAAAGAATATTGAGATTTAGAAATTGCAGATGTAGATCTACATTGAACAATTCAAGGAAGCCAAAGAGAAACTGAGAGAGTTACTGGTCAAAAGGAAGGATATGGAATTTTAGTATAATGAGACTGATTATCATGAAGAAGAGATAGATGATCCATTTGAAGCATCTAGATCTAGATCTGGTAGCATATCTAATGCATCTAAAGGAACCATATCAGATCTATCTGAAAAGAATCAACATATTACTGAACAAGTGAAAGCACTACAAATCAGTCAAGAGACACAAATGGTTAGAATGATTGATGTCATGAACAATGTAAGACAGATTGAACATGAAAGGAATTTGGATATTGAAGAAAGGAGGCAAATGAATGAAAAGATGGAAGAAAAGGAATCTAAGATATTGAGACTCACTGAGCATCATTTTGAAATCTCCAATCAGATGGTTGTCTTGAGTCAGGAAGTCAACCCAGTAAACAATGAGCTTACTAGGAAACTTGAAGACATAGGTGAATTGAGAGAAGAAAATGAAAGATTTAAGGATGAAGTAAAGATTCAACAACAACATAATGAGATGATTAAGAAAGCTGAAAAAAGTGCTAAAAGGATGGATGAATTCCTAAGCAGTCAAAGAAGACTTGACAACACTACTATTTAGGCTATACCAAGTAGGGAGAGTCATCAAGACAAGCTGGACATAAGAGTGCCTATGAAAATCCAAGGCCAAAGTATCTCTCATGCTATCATTGTGGAAAACTAGGCCACACATCAAATGTCTACAGAAGCAAAGAAAAAGGTATTCCTAAATCCACTCCTAAATTTGATGGTTATTGTTACAATCGTAATAAGTATGGACATCAAGCACACGAATGCAGATCAAAGATGAATAAGTCACCTAAGAAACCTTATATGGAAAAACACTGTTGCACTTGCAACATGCATGGTCACATATCACAAGAATGTAGGAAGAAGATGAAGCAAGTCTGGAAATTGAGAGGACAAAATAAGACATATCAACCGAGAAGGCAAGGTAATGCATATACTTGGTATTACAACACTTGGGTTAATTGCACAACATGTTGTAGGTATGGAACTATAGAATCTAATTTCATGAGAGAATTGGAGAGGAAGATCTCAAAATTGGACAAATTCTAGAATGACATGTTTGCATTGTCACAAGGTCGGTCACTTGAGCAAAGACTTTAGAGACCGAGCACTAGAGGTAAATGCTAATACAAATGGTAACACAATTTAAGAAATCTTGAGGATAAAAAATCAAATGTGGATAAAAGAAACAAATGATAATGATGGATCAAGAACAACAGTCGATGAAATCTCATCTTTTGGATTGGGTGATTTTACCACCACCACCTAAGCAATTCAAGTAATTATAGAACTGGATTTCAATCGGTTATATCTTACAACATTTCCTTATATCTATTGACTGAACACAAAATTAACATGAAATAAGATGCACTAGGGTCTTTTATGTTTTGAGCTTAGAATGTATATAGTCGGTAAAAGCATGACTGAGGCAAAAAATTATTACTCAGTGAAAATGACAAGGTTAACTGAGTTGAAGTATCAATTGAGCAATATCTAGTGTTAACCGAGCTATAGCTTCAAAGTGATAATTGAGTGTCATTATGTTTACCGAGATATGGTAGGTAAAGCATTTTATGCATAAGTTTGAGTGGGAAAAGAGATTTTAGGTATAAATAAACAATGATGCAAGTCATTTTGACACACAACGATCAAGTGCAGAACCAGAGCGATTTGAGAGCATTTGAGAAAAGATTTTTTTGAGCATTCGATAGAGATTTGAGTAGATCCCGAGTAGTTTATCATCATTCCAAGTAAGTTCTTAGCCACTAAGTTATTTCTCTGAATATTTTGTGAAGCCCTAAAACTGAAAGAAGAATGGCATCTTCATCCAAGACTACAAAATCCAAGAGTGAAAGTGACAAGAAGGTCACACTGATCAAGTCCACAACATATGAGGAACCTAAATATAAGTTGCATCCTAATATCACTTCACAAGTTAATCAAACAGGTGTGTTTTCTATCATACCACCTAGGGTTTTAGAGGTATAGGATATACGTGCTTATATCCACTGCAAAATAAATAAAATTGGAGATTATGAACTAAAATCAACATACCAGGAGCTGAGTGAGAATGAAAATCTTAAGGATGAGCATAAACACTTGGAAGTCAAACGAGTGACTAATGCCCTACATTTTATAAGGGAGTTTAAGTCTAAATGGATTAGGGTTGTACTTAGCCATATTCATGAAGGTAAAATGTGGTTGGACCCAGTTAAAATATCTAAGGATATCATTCACATGGATATTGGATACCCCACTAGTGACAAGGAAAAGGCTATAAGGAATCCACTGAGGGAAGAAACATAGAAGCTTACAAGAGCCAAGTGGGATATTGACCAAGCCTTTAGGTCAATCAAGGCACTATTAAACAAACCTAAAGATCCTAAAGCTACTAGGTTTCAAACCTACGAGGAAGAAAAACTAAGGATAAAAATGGATCTAGTCGGAGTAAAGGTTAGTAGGAAATCTAAGAAAATGATAGAAATATTGGTGAAACAATTCAGAGAAGATGATGAAGAAGAAGAATCAACAGATAAGCCGGTTGAAGAAGCAATCAAGGAACACCATCTGATCAGGAATAGTGAACATGAGGAGGAAACTGAGTTAGATGAGGAAATTCAAGATGCACTAGTAAAGGCCACATGGAAGAGGAAACAAGAAGAGACACCTACATGAATGAGGAAAAGATCCTCTATAACCACTTCTCCACCCCTAAAGAAAGGAATAGAAAAAATCAAAAGGCCTACTCCCACAAAGACTTATCAGAAGAAGAAAAGAGGTGCACAAGTCACCACTAAGAAACCAAAGAAGAGGAGAAGACTCATAAGAGAGAAAGATGATGTAGACTCTGAAGAATGAGATGATCAAAGTAAGTTTAAAGTTGTTGTAAATAAGAGTCAATCTGTAGATGAGTTAGTTGCAAACATAAGGGAAATGGGTAGAGTAGGTCACCCTAAGATGAATTGATATGCACATATGTCAACCGAGGATTAGGAGAAAGTAGAAGAGGAAATCATCCACATGATGATTAAATTTAAGAGACTACCTATTGATTTTATAAAATATATCCCTAAGGAACTACATGATAAGGTATCAGTAAAGTGGACATATGCCTTGCATACATAAAGGAAAATAAGGGAACATTCTTTAATTTTGGCAATGCCTACTCTTAGAGTTACCGAGGTTGATGAGATGATGAAACAATATGCCAACCAATTTTTGATGAAAGAAAGAGCACTTAACATTTTGACAGGTAAACTTGAAGAAGTTGATGAGAATAGAATGTTATTATGGACAAAATTTTGGAATCAAGGGTAGAAACAGATAAACTTGCACTGGCTATAATCCCCAAATAGAAAGTTAAAAGCAAAGGGAAATGAGTACATTTAGATGATAGTGACATAGACACAAAGAAGCCAATTCATATATGTGATACTGAGGTACAACATGACACTTATGCCAAGGAATTCTATCTGGTTGGATATACTAAAGAGGACACACCACATGCTCTTGAGAAATTAGTAACAATCGAGACAAATGAAGTCTTAATTGAAGACATTACAAATGGAGATCCTGATCATGATGCTAAAGTTGATGAAGACATCGCTATGGATGTAGGAAATACTGAAGAAAACCAACCTAATGAGGCAGCATCAGTAGACATACTGGGTAATTTTCTGATATTAGTACAAATAATTGATATTGCTACACAAGGGCAACTCAAGGATCAAACACCTGAGAAACAAAAGGACATAACTGAGGGACAAGATGTAGAAGAGAAAAAGGACACAAATGAGCTTGAAAACAAAGAGGTAGAAAGTAAAGAGCTAACCACTAAAACAAATGTAGATACATCTACAATAGACACCAACCAAGAAGCTCGAGGACATGAAACTGAGACAAGAATCAAAGTGTAGGATAAGAAAGAGAGTGTGTCTATCAAGCAAGAAAATTCTAATCTGGAGACCAAAGCTCTAGTGCCATATGGGAAATCTCCCACACCAGAGAAGAAGAAAAAGAAAAAACATGGTAAGGGTCCAATCACATTAGATGAATTCATATAAATTCCCACATGTGACCCGAGGACTCTAGACCCAGAAGCATTAAGAAGGTATGGAGAACTATGCACAAAAACAACTAAGACAAGAAAGTAAACATAAACATGTCTTAGAAGATGTTAGAGAAATTTTGATGTAAGTAGTCCCTGATATCAATGTTGATGAGACAACTCCCATCATTGATAAAATTTCTACTCTAACCAGCCATATAAATGCTCCAAATATAGATGCAAAGAAAAGAATCGAAGAAAGAGCAGAGGCCAAGAAACAGTTGAAACTAGTAGAGCGAATAAGCTAGGGAGTGGAAGTAAATAAAGTAAAGTTATCTGAGGTAATAACCAAGGTTGATGCTATTATTCAACAAGTTATTACAATTTTGCACAAATTATGCACTATAGACCACTTCACTACCGAGCTTAGTGAAAAGATGCAAAAGTTAGATGAAGATATCAAGGTTAGTGAAAATAATATTTTAACCAAGACAAATGAATTTTATGAGCATTATGAAAAAGTTCAAGAAATCTAGCGGTTAAGATTAGAATTGAGGAAGAAAGAAGATAGAATCAGAGATCAAATAACTGATCTTTAGGCAGAGTTACTTCCACACCTCAGTGTGATGCAATGGTTCAACATGTGAATAAGGAAAAAGATTTAGTTTCCACCCCGAAGATATTTGTATTAGAGAATATTTTTTGATATGCATGCACAAGTTGGATTAGAGCACATTGCTCTTGAGAATATCAAAGAGGAATGGGAAAACCTCTTGGCTACATTGCAGAAAACCCATTAGAACATTTTTGACAAGATGTGAGTACATTTTTGGCATTAATTTCAAAAAAAGGGGAAAATATATGTATATATATTCATGCATATATTACTATATGTACTTCACTCCAAGAGCATGTGCAAAGGGGGAGTTCACATAGATTCATATTTTTGGTTAAGTTTAAATGTTGAAGTCGATACATATACATAAATTTTTTTGATACTAATTCCAAAGGGGGAGAATGTTACTCCTAAAGAGAATTAATGGTTGTCATTAGTATCATTCAGTCATATATTTAGTAAAGGAGACAAGACATGAAAATTAGTCAATATACAAAGCGTAGACACCGAGCAGAACACAAGGCCGATCACTAAGTTAACCGAACACAACTTTGACTAAGCACTCTTACCGAGCCAGATGATCACTAAGTATGAAAACAATAGTCACCAAGAATTTATATGAACCAAGCACCAGTAAATTACCGAGTGATGAATGCAGTATACATCGAGTGAAATAAGAAACAACATAGCAGTTTGGAATGGCATAAACAACAAGGAAAATGGTTTACACTAATTAGAAAATGTTCAGTTTTCCATGAACGAGAAAAAATATGATATGGATGTAATCATTAAATTTTTGATGATTCCTATGTAATATTGATCTAGGTTTTTCATTTCTATTGTTGATCTTAGGTTTTCTAAGATAGAATATAAACCGTAATTAGGTTAAGATTAGTTTGATATAAAATTTGTAAGGATGTCATTTTGACATGTATCACACATGTAGTAGCCACCACATTAGAAGACATTTGAAGATCAGAGAGGGTTATGATTGACAAGCATTGATAGAACATCTAGTTTATCATAAACAGAAGGCTATTGAACAAAATTTAGAGAATATATCAATCATATTAAGGTGATAATAGATAATTACATTATAGATTTGAATCAGGCATGTTAAATTTCTATTTACAGAACAATCCTATTGTTACGCTTTAGCCATTATAGGAGACTTCAAATCTCTTAATAGAGTGAACATAACAATTCTTTTGTAAATCTCCTAATCGAGTGCACACTTGATTGTGTTGCTGAAATCCTCTAACTGGGTAGATCTATGTGATCTCATTTTTACTCCTAACAAGGTAAGATCACCAGATGTGATCAAAATCTTTGTAGCCTTACCCAACAAACTTTGTTACTGTAGTAGTGAAACTTTGTGGGTGTCGTCCCCACTGTAGTTTTTACCTTCTAATAAGGGTTTCTACGATACCAAAATACTTGAGTTATGTGTATGAAGTTTCATGAATGGTTTATTGATTAGATTAAAATCATTTAGAACACCCTTCGGTGTTAACATCCACTTCATTTTCTTCCATTTCTCTCTACACTTCTGATTCATCCTGATTCTAATTTTTCATTTTTAAAATATAATTGTCATATTTAGTCTTATCATACATGTAGTTCTTTTCTAATCTCTACTCATTTTCATCAACTCTGACATTTTCACTTTCAACAATATTCTTTAGTCTAGATATTTATAACATTTATATGCCTTTCTCTTTGTAGAATAACCAAGAAATATTCCTTCATCGCTTCTAGGATCAAACTTTTTAGTGTCTTCATCTCTCTTAATGTATAATTTACTTCCAAATACTCTAAAATATTTTACTATAGGGACATGACCATAAAAAATCTCATAAGGTGTCTTACCGATTCCTTGCTTAATTTGTACCCAATTCAAAGTATATACTATGGTGCACACTACTTCTCTCTAGTAGATCTATGATAATTTTCCTTCAATCATCATAGTCCTAAAAGTGTTTGAGATAGTCCTATTCCTTCACTCAACTACTCCATTTTTTATGTGAGGTTCAGGGAGCTGAAGTCTATCTCTTTATCCCATGTTCTTCATAGAATGCATAAAAGTTGTCAGATGCAAACTCTCTACCTCTGTCTAATCTTAGGCATTTCAATTTGCTTCTAGATTCTATCTCCACCAATATCTTGAATATCTGAAATTTCTGAAAAGCTTATGATTTCTACTTAAAAAATGTGACCCACATCATCCTTGAATAGTCATCAATTTGTATGCACTAAATCCAACAATCCATTTGAAAAAATGTCTTATTATTGAAAGTAGATATAGTTAGCTTTCCCAATTGAAATTCTTTTCACATATTATTAGGATTTAATAGTTTGGGAAAATCTCTCACAACATGAGTAGTGATAATCTTCACCATATTATCAAAGTTCACATGATAAATTCTTCTATTCCATAACCAAGTATCATCAACCTTAGCAACTAAACATTTATTATGAACAGTCCTCAAATGAAATAGATTACTAGTAGTTTGTGTTCCTGATGCAATAAGCTTTCCTGTAATTCCAATGATTTTCATATTCCATCTATGAATTCTAATTTTTAACCTTTATCCAATAGCTATCTAACATTCAAAAATTTATGACTTAAACCTTCAACATAAAAGATATCATCAATACTATTTTCACCATCAAGTGTAATAGATCCTTTCCCTTTAATCAAGCAAGGATCATTGTTACTGAATCTAGCAACACCTCCATCATAGTCCTCAAGTTTCACAAGCTTATCTTTATCACCAGTCATGTGATATGAGAATCCACTATCAATAACCCATTCATCTCTTTTAAAAACCCTTGAGACTAATGCCTTTTATTCATTAGGATTTTCCTCTTTAATAACAATAAATGAGATTTATTCCTCACTAGAAACAAACACATCATCAGTCACACCTTCTTGAGTAGCTTAATTTTTTTTATGACCCTTAGAATACTATTTCTTAGATTTATCTCTAGTATCCTTATAATTCTTATTTGGACTTCTAGTTGCAATATGACCAATCTTATTTTAATTGAAACATTTTAAAGGTAATATTCCTTCATACTTACCAGAGCCCTTAGGTAGTCTTCTTGCAATCAAGGCTTCAAGTTAATCAATCTGTATCATCTTAAAATGGAAGCACTTCCATATTAAGAGAGTTTATCCCTCTGAGTAAGTGGTTTGGGGTCATGTTAAGCACCTTGATTAGGTCTTTGCATGTATTTGGCTTTCTCCCTGCTTTCCACTTCTTCTCCGTGCTTGATTCCTTCATTCTAGGTGAAATTAGGGTTAAGGTCTTAAGGAATTTCTTGATTTTCACTCTTCCATGGCTCTATTTTCTAGGTAGGATTCAAAAATGAGACCTCCTAGTCCTTCATCATATCAATCAGGGGATTTTCTATCTATTCCAGACACTGGGTCCTGTTCTGACATCAAATCTTGCATCTCTAGCATCTCCTGGAACCTCTGCTACAAAACCTGGCAAAGTTAGGGTTTGAGGTCAAAGTCAACCTTGACCCTAACCAGGTTAGGGTTGACCTCAACCTTGACCTCTTCCCGCTAGGATTTCAAATTTTCATTTGTCGGCAGTTTGGCTTTCGGGATAATTATTTCTCTACCTCCGAGTCGACTGTTTCGGTCTCCGAAATGGTAAATCCTTTAATTGTATTTAATCAAGGTATATTTTTTAAAGGTGAGGACCCAATTGGGATTTAGTTCTCCAAGGTGGCCCATCTAGAGGAGCGTGCCCTAGATCACTATAAAAGGAGGCCTTCCTCTCTCATTTTCACATCAAGATCTTTCAATCAAGTGTTCACACTCAAGCTCTCAAGGTGATCAAGAAAGCATTCCATTCAATAATTCAAGTCTTCTTCTCCATCCAAGTTCTCCATTGAAGATCAAGGATTCAAGCATTCAAGCTATTGAAGGGATTTGGCTCAAGCATTCAAGATCTATCATTCAAACCCTAGATCTAGCCACCATGGTGGTGTGATCTTCCTTCAAGATCCTTTGTTCATCTTCAAGATCCATATCATTGTTTCCTCAAGATGGATTTAAAGCATACAATCATGGAGGTTTGATGATGTTATGTTCAAGCTTTCATATCAATATATTTGATTACATTCCAAATACATTAGCATATCTATTGAATTGCATAGCTTCATTGTTAGATTCATTTCTACTACTTGCTAGCATTCTCCTATTTCAATTTCAATATTAAGGTTGATTCCAAACTAGGGTTTGACCAAGGCAAACCCCCCCCAGACAAACAAATAACCCTCATTTTCTTGTAGGCACAGGTATGAAATCTTGGATCTGAGAGCGAATTTGGATACCCTTTTCGGCAATCTTTCAGGATCTGTGAACAGAATCGAAATCAGAATTCAAATAAATAATGTGGTCTTTGACCTTTTAAAAGGTCAAAGTTGACCTATGTGAATTTGGAGAAAATATTTTTGTGTTTTGTAGATCTCACAGTTTCGGTCCAAGATCACACAAATCAACAATTTTTGAGACTGTTTGACAGGGTTTTCAGCAGGTTCTTTTTCAGAGGTAAGTACTTTTACTTCATTTCAATATTAATCATCTATATTTTCTTTCCATATCAATACAATTTCATGTAAGTGTAAAATATTGGTTTTGGGGTCTCTTTTATGTGCAAACCATTGTTCTAAGGCCCCATACACTATTTTATCCTTTATACAATCTTCCTTTCTTCTTCCATGATCTCTCCCCAATCCTTAGCGTAGTGTTTTAATTTCATCTTTGTAGAGATTTCTCCTTGGTCATACTTGGTCACACTAGCTTTGAATGCATTTTCAACCTTTGGAAGTTCCTTGCTAAGTGTATCCATCTCATAGGCACAAAGTATTCTAGCCAAAGATTCTCTTGAAATAGGTCTTATGGTTCTCAAATATTCAATAAAAAAAACCTTCTCACTATAAAATGAAGGAAAAGATCTCATAATATTGTCAACAACTTCATTATCTATCAAGGTTCCTCTAGCACATCTAATTTCATAGACCAAATCATTCACTCTTTGCCAAAAAAATGAGACAGTCTCTCCTTCACTCATTTTGATGTCTTTATACCTAACTTTCAGTCCTAACAACTTATCTTGCTTAATATAAGTATGACCTTCATATATAGTTTCTAATTTTGTCCAAACCTCATGTGCAGTCCTTAATCCATAAATGTGTGGATAAATTGAATCTGATAAGGCATTGATCAATGCCTCTCTTGCTAACATGTTCTCCTTTAATTTATTTTTCTCATCTGTAATAGCATTTGTTAGGTCATTTGAAATGGTATAAGGATTCTTAGTGAAATTACAATATTCATCTCCATCTCCCATTCATATCAGGTAGGTAGTCATATGATCCTTCCAAATCAGGTAATTGTTTCCATAAAAATTCAAACTCTCTCTTCTTATACTTTCCTTGATAGATCTCCTTCAAGCAACCAAGATTATTTAAAAGGAATTAGCTCTGATACCAATTGTTAGACCCAAAAGGAGGAAAACACACATGAGGGGTGGGGGGTGAATCAATTATGTGTACCTAATTACATTAGTTCATTTTTTCCACTTAGACCTGAAAGATAAAAAATAATGCAAGATCCACAACACAAAATATAGAACACAAATATTTGTTCTCAAGGAAACAAAGTTAAGGGATAACCCCAGTGGGAGTCAAACCCACTAGATGAGTGTAATCTGTTAAGAGTACTTCCCAGTTAAGAGGAAAAATAAAGAAAATGTAATGCACTTGCAACCATAGAATGACATCCCAATCTGCAACCTCACTGTCTAGAGCTCATTACTCACAATACAACTTGAGATCTGGCCCTCAATCGGGTTCACTAATCTAACTTCAATTAAAAAGGGGTGGGCATACAGTCCTTACAACCGAATTGACAAATAGAATCTCCTATGCCAATACAGTTCCAATGAAGTACAAGCTCTTCCTTAAGTGAAAAACACATATACACAATTCTTTATCTCATACACATCAATTACAAAATGATCTCTAATTTATACCAATTACAAAAAATAATCAACCATTAGGTCAGCTAAGACCTAATACAATGAAAGATATAAATATTATACTCAATCCTCAATGCAATCTAAATCAAGTTAGATAAGATTTAGATAGGATCCAAATCTTCATCCTTGAACACACTATACCATAACCAATGCATTACCAAGAATCACAACACATTACTCCATCAAGCCAACTAGGACCTAAATGAAGAAAAACCAAGACACTACCAAAGTAGAAAATCCAATCACCTCAACCAATATGAACCAACAAAATTGTCATCACACAATCCAAGAACACCAAAAAGAAGCATGAATAACATCTTGAACCTTCATATAATATCCAATACAAAATCCAAACTCATCTTTAACTCTAATCAACAAGAATAATAAAATATTGAACTCAGACATAACAAAAGATAGCTTGTTGTACTTTGAATCATGAACAACACCAGATGTGATCAAAATGATAAGGAAACATATAATAAACAACTTCACAACCTCTAAAACTTCACATCCAAGTCATACTATACCAAATACACAACCATTGTTCATAGGAACATTGTGAAACTAGTGACCATAAACTCAATCACATCTTACTCAAATTGTCAAACCAACCTCTGCAAACCTTTGTAGATGATATACATAAATCTTAGAAAAATACCTCACCATATCATATCAAGATCTTCAGTATAGAATCCGAACAACTGAAATCCTCCTTACCAAATATCCTGAATACATTGTGTGAGACAACAAAAAGTATGTTGACATCAATGAAAAAACATTAATATCATCACACCCAAATCCAAAACTTTGACATGCTCAACAATATTCCAACAAGATTGATAAAGTAAATGTGTACTTCTCATAATATAATTCACAATGGAACTCTATTGGGATCTATAACATAATCCAAATTCCAATCTCACATAAATGAGTTGTTTAATACAATATCAACTTGAGGATCCCACTCTTTAACAACCAACCTCCTTATGTAGTATCGTTCCAAACATAAAGTGAAAATAATTCAAATAGACCATTGCTGGAGATCAAAATAAAATAAAAACTAGACAAAAGGGTTAACAAAAATGACTATTAAGTGCCAACATATTACTAACATAAAGAAAAAAATCATTATTCAAGATCAAGAAAAAAATTACAACAAAGGAACCAAATTTTAATCCACTTTTATTATCACATAATTTCTATAAATCGATAATCAAATTGTATTAGGCCTTAATGTTTCACAATGCATATTGATGTGTATGGTATGGGAAAACATAATTAGACTTATAAAAGGGGTATGCATGGCTATTAGAAAACACCAATATGTCCCCTAGCCTTTGGTAACGATGACTAATCAAGATACAAAGAAAAGAATCTACATAACCCAATACTAAGTTGCATGCTACATGTCACACAACATGAACCACAATAATACTTGAATCTCACTTGAAATCCAAATAATAATAATATAAATAAATTCTCCCTATATAATTAGCATTTATTACCTAAAACTAAAATCCTATAAATATGTATTCATTATCTAATTCATTCATAACAAGGAACTTAAAAATACATTAATTAATAACATTAAAATAAGATCCTCACTATTGAATTAACCATATCTTTAATTAAAACTAACCAACCATTAATCAATACTAATCATACTTAGTTTTTGATTAAGTGAAAATTAGGTTTTGAAGGGACCTAAAACCCTTTACAATGACATTACAAAAGACAAAACATTAAAGAGCAGAAAAAAAAAAACTAGACTAAGAAAAATAGTCAACTAGAGACAACTCTAACATAAACAAAGATAAAGATAGCACAAAAGCAAAATCCAACAGATAAAAAAATAGACAAAAAAACCAGAAGAGAAAAATTAAACAAAGTTCTTGAGAATCTCAATAGATTCTAGCTCCAAATGGTTCAGATTCACAACAACACTCTTAAGGTCTTCAATATCTTTCTTAATACTAAGTGTTTTCTTCCCGGTGCTCACACATGTCCTCTTCCTAGGGCCAAAAGTATCCTCAAGGATCACAATATTCTCACCATCTATCTCAATCATAACCTTCTCTTGATTAATTTGTTCCAACTTGCTAGCAATAATCTTCAGATGATGGTTGGAGGCTTTAAGGATATGATAACTCTATTTCCCAATTTTCTTCACTGTGTCCTCTAGCTTAATAATTCTTGCATTAACATCTTCAAATTTATTATCATACTGGGAGGCTAGATATTTAGAATTATCCACAATGCTAGCTAGATCCTTAACATTTTCAAAGAAAGTTTTTATTTACCAATCCCAAGTGTTTCCCAAAACTATAATGTACTAGTAAAGGCCCTTTGATTTAGCTTGATCTCTTTGATTTCATGAAGAGCCCAATTAACTAGTCTATAGAAGTTCAGGGCACCATTTTTGGCCATGTTAAGAACATTAATGGATTCATACTTTCTATGATCATCCAACTGACTGAAATCCTCATAATCCTTTTTATCCTTACCTCCCACAACCTTGTCCTCTTCCTCACTAGTAGAAGGAGGCATAAACTTCTTGAAAGCTCCAGAAAAGCCAAGAGTAGGGGAACCAACAACATAGATATCATTTTCACTAAAAGTAGTGTTGGTGACATTGATAATGCCCTCATCAGAAGGACCTTCCATACTAGTCTCCCCTTTCATCTTCTTAGTAACAATTGTACTCTTCTTACCTCTAGTATGAGGCTCAAACAAAACCTCCTCTTTTTTCTTCTTACTCCTTGTAAGAATTTGCAAATAGCAAATATTGAACCAAGGATCTAGAGGTTGAAGAAAAGCACAAGAGAGAAAATATGAATGCAAGGATGGATTGAATAGATCCAATGAATTCACCTTCAATGATTTGCAATGAATTTCTATATGAATGAAATGATTACATAATAGGCCTCCTTATATAGGAAAGGCAATAAGAGACAATGATAGGGAGCTGATAAGCTATCACCTATGCTAGGTGTAATCACATGTCCACCAAATGTGGATCATCCTCCAATATGCAATAAAGTATGTGCATTAGATTAGGATGATAATGTGATAAGAGCACGAAAGGTGGATCTCACACACAACGAGGTATGTGAAGACAACTATCACACCAAAAGTGGAATTTCTCCTACACCATGTGCTTAATAGATGTGCACACTCCTAGGTGTCTCAATCACAACTTACTATGCAATGCATTAACCTAAGTAAGATTAAGTAAAGTGTAATTAGGAATAATTAATTACACCAACACCCCCCCTTAAGTGCAACTTAGGGGAATGCACTTAAACTAACAATGTAAGATGGGTCCCGGCTACTAGGCCATGTTAGGTACCCATGTACAAGATACATGAAATGCATAACTGTCATAAAGTGGAGAAAGAGGGAAAACCTCATGGGAAAACCCCCCCCCCCAAAAAAAAAAAAGAGAGAGAGAAGAAAACAAGATGCATGGATGGATGGAGTGCTCAAGACCCCCCAAGAACTACATACATCATGTATATACAAAGAAGTATCCCCCCATAAGAAGGATAGTTTGAGACATGATATCCCCCCCATAATGTAGAAGCTCCCATGTTGATGAAGAGTACCTGCAAAAAATAGTTCAACCAATGCTTACAAGAAACATGTCTCCCCTTAGGAAGAAATAGATACATCAAATGATGAAGAAGCCAATCCTTGTGCAAATGGAAGGAGGAAGAAGATGAAGGTCTCCATGAATGAATCTCTGAAGACTGAGTAGGAATCTCCAAGCTCAAAGAATCTATCACCTCATGTGACAAATCAAGTGAAGAAGGAGAAGAATCAAGTACACCAATCTCCAAAGAAGGTGAAGAAGTATCCCCATCTATGATGAAACTGTCATCAAGGGAAAGAGAAACCCCCTCATGTATGTCTTCCAAATCTGCATCATGAGAATCAACAAATGCTGAAGATGCATCCAAGTAGTCATCACACTCTGCAAGATCTGAAACAATATGATCATCCTGCGGAATAGTAGAGCCCATGTTTGAAGAAGTAAGAGGTGAAGTAGGAAGATCAACACTTGTCTCAACAAAAAAATGATTCAAGTGCCTAAAGTTATCCTCATAAGTATCCCTTGGCAAAGAGATGGGTACATCATGAATATCATCATCATTATCAACAAAATTAGAAAAAGAATACAAGCAGGATGTATGATCAACAACTCCCATAGCTATGACATTTCTAGTCTCCATGTCCCTAATGTAGACATAATCAGGAGTGAACTCAACAATTTTACCTTGTGCCCCATGTGTAATTTGGTAAATAGAAAGGAGATTAGTGGTCAAGGATGGTACACAAAGAACATCATTAAATGTCCCCTCTCCCATAGGAATAGAACCTTTCCCACAAACTCTCATGAATGTGTTGTTACCCATCAAAATATTAGGAGAATTACAAGGCTCAATAGTGTACACACTAAAATATGCACTTCTATGAACCATTACTTGCAAGGTTGCTCAAGAGTGATGCCTCACAAAGCGGCTCATAGCTCTCTATGCATGGAGTTGCAAGGGACTATGAGTTTTGCTCTCAGCTAGAGCTATAAGAAAGTGACCTTGCTAGTCAACCATACAATGAGAGATTCACAATGAAGACAAGGGCAACAATGCCAATATCTCCAAGAATCTAATATGAAATGCAATGCAATGCAACTAAGATGAAGATGCAAATGTGAAAGCTATGCTATGAAAATGGAAGTACAATGCAACTAATCTATGAAAGGAAATAGCAATGGATTACAAATCCTTCCTATTTAGACTATGTGAGATTGCATAAAAGGAAATCTACACTAAGAATGCCATGAATGCAACTATGAAAGCAAAACTATTATGAAAAGCAACTAAGAATGTCAAGGCTTCAAAGCTTGAGTGTCTTCAAAGAGAGCTCCAAAACCTGTAGCATAACAATAGCATAAAACAAGGATATATAAATGAAGGAGAGAGCTCTCCTTTTATAAGAAATGCAAAGGAATGGACCATGGAGATTAAGAGGCAAAAGATCTTAATCAGCGGTGGAGGTTGAAAGAGGAGCAATCCATGTGCACAAACATCCTCCAATGAGAGTGAAGTGTTGACTTTTGAGCCTCATGTGAGACAAAAAGTGCTTTTTCCCTTTTTATAAAATAGGAATAATGTTTTATTTGTGCAACTTAGGATAAGAGGAAAGTGGGGCTTTTTTATTTAATTGAAAGGGGAGGAAATATTCCTTTTAATCAAATAAAGACTTAGGATAAATGGTTAGCCCATAGGATAAAAATCCAATATATGATCGAAATTAGGACTTGATCAAGAAATTGATATTGTTGAAAATATTGATTATTGATAAAATTGATTCAGGATTGATAAATTGAATAAATGGGGCCCAAAGTCTAGGCGACCATTTTAGGGTGCATACATTTGCCCCTCTTTGACTAATGTGTGATCGATTTGGGAACACATGTAGTCAAAGAAGAATTGAAATGTGAGATCGATTTGAGATCACAAAACAACTCAGATATGAGGTCGATTCAGGATCACATCTAGACAAACATAAACAAAAGCTTAGACCAACACCGTGGCTGCTAGGTGCAAATCAAGCTTTAGACAAAATTATCACCGTCGCTGCTAGGCAATAATCAATGTCTAAAAATGGGAGATAAGAATCTCAAGTTTTGAGCAAAAGCTCACAAAAGATGTCTGAATCAAGAACATCAAGAAATCAGGGATGAGAATCCCATAGGTACTGCCCCCTCGGAATCGAAAGCGAAATCAGGTAGAGGAGAGACAGCAAATTGATAAGGTTGATCAAATCATAATAAAATCACAATCAAGGGTAAGGGTCAATAGGTTAACCATTAGGCAATGAAACATGCCCCAGTGAGGAAGTAGAAGAATAGAAATAGAAGACTAGAAATAGAGTGAATGAAAGACTAGAAAATTTGAGAGACATGAAAAGGAAGGAATGACGATGCCCCAAAAAGATTAGGCCTCAAAAGATCAGCCAACTGCGCAGAAGGGGGGAAAGAATTTGAAACATGATTTTGACTATGAAGATGATCTCGGATTTCAATTTCAAGTTCGAAAATGGATCCAGGACGTCGAAATTAGCTAGGGGTGCAATTTTTGCGCAATTCCGAGGTGTTTTGAAAATTAGGTCAAAAAGTCAAAATGCTATAAAAGGGGTCAAAATGTCATTTTCAAAAATCATTTGTCTTTTAGTGATTTGAGAATTTCAGAGATTTAGAGAGAGAAAATGGCTCAGCAAGCAGGAGTTCCCGTCCACAGGCATCGATTCGAGCGCGCCCGGTTGCATAACCGGCCACCACGCTATCCTGCCCCGGTATGTTTTCGAAAAACTCGAGCTTTTTGATCATTTCTAGCATTTAATAGCTTTTTTAGCACTTTTTTTTCAAATTTTAAATTTCAAAATTTTTCTGTTGTGCGAAATATCACGCGATACTTTAGAAGTATCGCGCGCTTTGGGGAGAAGTATCGCGCGATACTTCACGTTTCCCAAAAGTATCGCGCGCTTTAGGCACCAGTATCGCACGATAGCGGGCGAAAGATCGCGCGATAGCGGGCGAAGTATCGCTTGACATAAGGTTTATCGCCCCACTATAGGGAGAAGTATCGCACGATACTTCTCCAAAAAAGAATATCGCCCAATTGAAAAATTTGATATTTAATGCATTTTTGAGCAAAAATGACATGGGTCTAGACAATGTTACGTTTTTAAGATGTTTTATACTGAGTTTTTTGGACATCCATCATGATATGTACTAACAACGGGTTTGGTTTTGGCTTGCAGGAGGTTTTTTCGGCGCTCATTATCAGAGCGCCGAAGGTGACTGGGTTGCGGTGTGTCCGAGATCTGGATGATCCGGGCAATGCCGATATCAGGGCTATGGGATTCCGGTATCTGTTGAGGTACCCCTATATCCGAGCAGACCATGGGTTGTTGACTGCGTTGGCCGAGAGATGGCACAGTGAGCACAACACCTTCTACCTTCCTACAGGCGAGGCATCCATCACACTGGAGGATGTCTATAGGATCCTTCGAGTTCCATGCCACGGAGAGCCTGTAAGTATAATCATGTTTTTAAGATAGTCATGTAAAATGTAATGTTTCCAAAAGATGAAAACTAACATGATTTATGTGTTGTCACAGGTATACTATGATCAAGACGTCACTGAGGGGCGTCGGTTGATTCAGGAGATGTTTCAAGATGTGACCATCCTAGACAGGCATGTCAGCTGGGAGCGACTGCTTGATGACTTTGGCCGAGACTATCCGGTGCCATGTATTGTGGCATCGATCATTTCACAGATCCTGATGACTGATCGCAGTCAGAAGAGATTCCCGCTCGGATGGGGCAGACTACTGGTAGACTTGGTAGGCAGACCCCGACGGATGGCATGGGGGCCTGCGATCCTAGCAGAGATGTATCATGAGCTGCATGAGATCGTCTACAGGGACGGTCGGACATGGGCATGTGGTGCCATCCTGGCACAGGTATGGGCATAGGAGCACATTGCTGTGGTGCGCCCCAGGGTTCAGCCGAGGGAGAGGAGGTACCCCTTTATTTACAGGTACATAGGGTTTATATCACATGCCCATTCAGGGGATGTGACCTATTATCGACGGATTCTGGATGAGATAGCCTCATTCACATGGAGGCCGTACAGGGAGGTTGAGGTTTGGGGGGATGCCGCAGAGGAGCTGAGTTATATGCTGTGCAGTCGACCACTGGTGGGTCGATATGCGGATATCATAGAGAGGTTTTGCATCAGTCGGGTGTGGCGGCAGTTCGGGAGGCAGCAGCGAGTCTCGACAGAGACTACCACATATGCCAGGGCCAGAGATGAGGAGGGGCATGGGTGGCTACCCATGCTGGATTATCAGCAGGCTGTCGCAGAGACAGCATCTATCAGGAGCGAGCCTTGGGATTATTTCCTAGATGTGGCAGACGTAGGGGCTGATGGAGCCTACAGAGCAGAGCGACGGAGGGTACCATTCCCTCGATTTACAGTACCAGATGCTTAGGTGCCAGTGCCGGGAGGAGAGGGAGGAGACGGAGGGGACGGAGGAGAGGAGGGAGGAGATGGAGGAGATGGCGGGAGGGGGAGAGGGAGGAGGATGGAGAGAGGAGAGGGGTCAGGATCAGGTGGCCGGAAACGGCCACGGGGACAGAGATCAGCCACTCCTGAGGAGGAGGCGAGACCAGCTCATCGGTAGGCAGAGGTACAGCAGGAGCAGCCTGCGGGGGGAGAGGACTTGAGAACCCAGATACAGGCTCAGGAGACAGAGATATAGCAGCTGCGGACCACTATAGCTATGAGAGATCAGCAGCTCCTGGATCTGAGGGCAGAGCGAGATCAGCAGATAGCTGATCTCAGAGCAGAGATAGCACGCCGTGAGGCGATGGCACAGGCCGAGGCATTGGAGCTCCGACGGGAGTCAGTGAGAGCTGCTTACTATCACGGGTTATATCTGCAGGCCGTCCCAGAGGGTGAGAGAGCACCATCATACTCTCAGCGGGCAGGGGTATCAGACGTGGCATTTGATAGGAGAGCTATGCCTCCTCCACCACCACGAGCTCCTCACGAGGGTGGTAGCGAGTCTTAGGGTTAGGTTTTAGGTTTAGATGTTTGGACATATTTTGAGACTTTTGATCCAGATTTTGGGATCTCATATTGTATATCACGACATTTTTTGATTTATGAGATTACTGGATGTTCAATGTATCATGTGTATTTGTCTCACTTGTGATGGATGTATCAGTTTATGTATATTGTCTTGTCATTTTGCTCAAAATGCTTATGTATGTGCTTATGTATGTTCTCTCTCATAGTTGTATGTTTAATTCTCATATGTATGATGTGGACTTATGTTTTTGAAAATGATAGTTTGTAATATAGATATGATGATGTGATTAACCCCTTGTGATGAACAGGAACAGGTTCGAGATGAAAAAGACAAGGAGCGAAAGACATGATCAAGAAGAAGAGAAGGTGAGCGCAGTTGACCGATAGGTCCATGTAGGATGAAAAGGAGAGCTCTCTCCATGTGAAAGATGCAAGACTAGACTAACATGACCCTAAAAATGCAAGCTATTATGAAAGTGGTTGACTTGCAAGGTCACAACGCTTATAGACATCTAATTATCATCATCGAGTGTTATTGGTAGCGTCGTAAGATCATACAATGCATACTAGCATAACTATGTGGATATGAATATGATCTTTATCAGATAGAGATGTGGGAATCTCACCTAGGCATCAAAGACATATAGGTCAAGATGACTAATGCAGTGAGATCACCTAAATTTGTTATAGCGAGATTATGTTTGTATCAAGACACATGAAAGTCAGGATAGCTAAAAGCATGCACTCGCAAAACAGTCAAGGATAATACCTTGTCAATCCATAGTGTCAAGTAGGACCAGCATAAATGCTCATGACAGTTAGGATCAACAAAATATACCCACAAGCAGATAAAGAAAGAAAACATGTTCTCATTCCCTCAGTCTTCTAGCTATGCATCATCGAAAACTTCTCAGGGAGAGATCACTCATCAAAGAAATCCTCATAGACAGCACACAAAGAAAAATAAAGTCATCATATCGTCAGTGAGTTGATTGTTTAAGTGCGTGTGTGTTGGTCATAGAGTCAAATTCTGAGTATCTTATCTGCAAATGGTAAATATCGCATCATGCGAGACTGTTGGGTAAGACATCTGATAAGTGTTAAGAAACACTCGACGCTAGGGTAGTGTTGAAAAACACTGTTTGGGGTGGTGTTGAAAAACACCTGTTGTGAAATATCCCAAGAGACAAACACACCAAAAGGACCTATGCGAACAGTTATGCCCCCTAGACAAAGACAAAGACCAATTCCAGACTAGGCCAAATAAGGTCAAGGCATGATGGGAAGTGGCTAAGTGTCGAGGATGCATGCTAACAAATAGGGGTGCAAAGGCCTCAAGTAGCCCCTGTTTCCAGGTTTTCACCACTTGGATTCTTTTTTCATTTTTTATTTTTTTTTGAGATTTTTGCTACCAAGGCGCCTATTGCTAGGTTTTCACCAAGGCACTTTTTCTATTTTTTTGATTTTTTTGAATATTTTGATTTTTTTGTATTTTTTCAGGACATTTTATGTTTTTTAGGATTTTTTCAGCATCATATATGAATTTTTTGGGTATTTTTTCAGGATCAATAAGATATATACAAAAGATGCCCCCAGACAGAACGGGCATCAAGGATAGAACTTCTTAAGGTGCACAATGTTGATGGGATCAGGGAGCTGTTCTCCATCAAGATCTGACAGTAAATACGCACCAGTACCAAAAGCAACTGTGATGACATATGGTCCAAGCCAGTTAGGTTCAAACTTGCCCTTTTGCTCTCTATTTTGTTGGTTCTTAGGGTTTTCTCGTAAAACAAGATCACCTATTTGAAATTCTCTAGGGCGAACCTTCTTGTTGAATGCCTTGGACATACGCTTCTGATACGCTCTCATATGATCAAAGGAAGCCTTACGCTTCTCATCTAGAAGTTCTAGTTCCTGCAACCTCATGGCGCGGTAATCCTCATCTGTAATCAAACCTTTGAGTGAGACTCTGAGGGATGGTATCTCGACTTCTAAAGGTAATATTGCTTCAGCGCCATAGGTGAGAGAAAAAGGAGTGGCTCCTGTAGGTGTGCGAATACTTGTTCGGTAAGCCCATAGTGCTGGATTGATTTGTAAGTGCCAATCCCTACCATTCTTGTGTACTGTTCTATGAAGAATCTTAAGAATGGTTTTGTTAGAAGCTTCTGCCTGTCCGTTTCCTTGTGGGAAATATATGGAGGACCAATGTTGCTTGATTTTAAACTTTTTGCATAGGTGCTTTAGGTCTTTATTCTTAAATTGACCTCCATTGTCAGTAATGATCTCAGAAGGCACTCCAAATCGGCAAATGATATGATTCAAGATGAACAAAGAAATGGTCCTTCCTGAAGCAACAGAAAGTGGTACGGCCTCCACCCATTTTGTGAAGTAGTCAGTGGCAGTAATAATGAACTTGTGTCCACCTGATGAGTTGGGGTGAATTTGCCCAACCAGATCAAAGGCCCAGCGCTGAAATGGCCAATGAGAAATAGAAGGGATCAGCTCCCTACCCAGAGCATGAATCAGGTTGCCGTGCTTCTGACATTTTTCACATGACTTAGCAAAGGTGACTGCGTCTATCTGCATTGTGGGCCAATAATATCCCGCCCTAAGCAACCTTCGGGCCATGGCAAGACCATTAGAATGCCCACCACAAATGCCCTCGTGGATGTTAGCTAACGCTTGGTTGGATTCCTCCTTTTCCAAGCACCTAAGGAGTGTCCCATCTAAACCCCTTCTATATAAGTCACCAGAGATGAGGGTGTCTTTGATCTTCTTCGAGGGCTAGGGGAAGGGGTAGATGGGGGCGAGTTGATCCCACTATTGGCTCCCCTCCCGTTAGATCGACTTTGGAGTTGTTGTGCATAGAGTCTATCTTCTTCTTCTTGGGCGACTCTTTTCTGTATATCCAACAATGCACGTTCCTCTTCCTCTAGTTGTCGGAATTTTTTCTTTTTTGCAGCCTGTTCATCTAAGTAGGCTTGCTTCTCTCTTTCAATGCTTCTTAATCTTGTATTTTCATATCGAGAAGTATCCTTAAGTGGGGAGGTTTGTCTTGAATGCCTTATTGCATTAGCTGCGTTGATATGGTGATCACTAGATTCGTTGTTCTGGTCTTCGTGTTGTGACCCTGAATCTGAGTGGGCTGACTTATGCTGTCTTTCGGCTCGTTGATGAGCATCAAAATACCTCACGTTGTTAGGAGGTGACCCGGGTGGACTGGCATGAGAAGAACCACCATACTCTCTTCTGTGTTGTTGAAAGATATCCTCGAGAGTTTGATTCATGGCTTCTCTTTGTTGTCGGGTGAAAGTGTAACTCATGTCCATACTTGATGAAAGTGGTATGAAAGAGGTGCTCACTTCACTAGGGTTAGCTCCCGGATTAAAACAAACCTCAGATTCACTCTTAGGAGATTGGTCAAAAAGGGGTCCCTTTCCCTTAGGTTGTCGACGGGTCTTGATAGGTGGTAACTGGCTAAAGGCAACAGGGGGTCGCTTCCCTTGATTAACTTGGTACCTTGTCGTAACTGACATGAAAGAGAGATATTCTCAATGATAAGGTGACCTTTCAAAGTGTCAACACCAAACTAGGATAATCGAAATCCTCTATTGTCCAAAGAAAGATGAAAAAAAGAAAAGAAAGGGGGCTTTACCAACACTGTCAAAGAGGTGCTTCAAATCAAAGGGTGACTACCCTTGCACTTTTGAATCAGGAGGTTGGACTAGGCCAAAAGATAATTGAAAATGAAAGCGATTTGGACAATAAGAGAACTGAAATTTTCCCAGAATATAGCTAACAATTTTAAAGATGAACCTTGGCACCAAGAATGGCTTTCTAACTTGACAATTATTCCAAAGTGACTTTGTAAATCAAATGATGCTATCCCGGAGAACTAAGAACCAGAGATTTGGAGTCAAGACAGATCTCAAACGTCAGGGTGAGAAGCCTGTTCTAAGACCTGGCCTAATTGACAGCAACTGAAACTGACCAAAATTTAAGCATGACAAAAATGAACCAGGCGATATACTCCAGGCTACTAGGGCGATAAACCTATACCCGTGCGATACTTCGCCCTAAGACAGGCGATACTTCTTAACACTAGCGGGCGATATACTCCAGGCAGGCAGGGCGATAGTCCGTCAGGGGCGAACTATCGCGCGATATTTCTCTTCAAAGGGGGCGATATTTATAGCATGTGCGAAGTATCGCACGATAATTCGCCTTACAGGGCGCGATACTATTGCAGAATTATTCAACTCTTGACCAAAATTGTGTGAAATTTGCATTTTTTGGGTCTGTTTGGTCAAAATTTTCAGTCTGAGGGTTGATGTTTTCGATTTCAGTCACGGTATCAGCAGAATTTCGGTAGGTTTGCAAACAGCAAGGGATCAAACATGTCTTCAAACACTTGAAACAAGGGCAAAAGCAACCTTGCCAAGGCAAACACTTGTGATATCAAAATTGAAAAAGCACCCTATGAATGCTACCGATTGTTTGTATGTTGAGAACGTTTACACTGGTATCACACAATCGAAGACAATTCAAGCAATTACTACCTACAAGACAAGGCTCAATACTTACCAACTTAGCCCACAACTTGATGCCCCCTTGCCTCACACCAAGTGGTTGCCCACAAGAGATATTGGCTTTGTCATGGAAATGTCAAAATGACACAACCAAAGGGACACATATGGTGAGTATCTTAAGGTGATCCGGGTAAACCACTTGGATCAATCCTTGCACTAAGAAGATAAGCGGCTAAAAGAGGGTGGCTTCTATCTAATGGTTCTTAATAAGGATTTCCGTTCACAACACCCCTCTTGCTCCTCATAAAGGACTAGGACCTCGCGGCCTCAAGAGTACCTTAAGCATTCTTGTTCAATGTTTTCCTCATGGTCACAATCCTATGAGCTACTCACATCAAACGAAGATAAGTGTTATGTCTATCAAGGTTTTTGGTGTCCTTGATAGCCTTGAGATTATAGTGAGTTGGAATCACTTGCCACCAAGGAAAATGATGACAAGGTTGTCCCCACTTGAGTCGTTCCTCTTGATTGCTCAAGAGCAGGCCCTCTAAAAGATTCCTAAACTAAACAAAATGGATCAAATCTTGAGGTTCAAGGTTTTTGATTCACCACAAGGGTGAAGAGCATACTCCCCTATCTCAAGAATCTTTCCCAAACACACCAAGCAAAGAGATCAATTACCCCCTTGCTTCTAAAACCTTAAGATGGGTCAAGATTTTTTGATTCACCTAAAGGTGAAGAGCATACTTCTCCTACCACCTCAAGATCCCTTTCACAAGGTATTAAGATGCCTAATACAATTAGTGAATGCCACACTTGAAATGAAAGTAAATAAATAAGCAAGAAATAAATTTTTTTTTATTTTTATTTTTATGCTTGGGCAGCCCTACAAAAACCATTAGTAGCCCTCTTTGACATGCGTTCTTTTGACAAATTTCAAGTAATGAGAGCACCTACAACCACAACTTGTTAGACCAACAAAAGTTAGGAGAATCAAAATCCAAAATCTACCAATGATTAGTACATGAAAAATTAGATAATTTGCAAAAATAACTGATCAAATGATAAAATCTGAAAATGAAACCATCATGGTTGGATTAGGCTTGGAAAGACCTTTCCAACGATATATCACACTTAAACTTTTGATACCATTTGCAAAATTTCAAAAAAAAATGGGCACCCATTTTCTAGAGTGGCACGGATTTGAAAACGCTGGAAATTTCAAAATTTTTTAAAAAGATAGCTAAGAACCTGAAACTTGCAAGATACAAAATAGTTCACTGTTAGATCAGGCGATATACCTCAGACTTCACCAATCGAGCGATACTTCGCACGATGCCAGGCGATACTTCGCCCGATGCCAAGCGATAGACTTCACTATATGCGTGCGATACTTTTTCCGAGCGAAGTATCGCACCAAGACAGAAAGTATATCGCGTGATATTTCTGAGAAGTGTCGCACGATAATCTGAGACAAAAAACCAGAGACGCAGATTTTTCCAAAAATTAATCCGAAAATGACAAAAAATGCATCAAATAAAAGGACAAAGCTATCTACTCTGCCCCACGGTGGGCGCCAGAAATGTACACACTAAAATATGCACTTCTATGAACCATTACTTGCAAGGTTGCTCAAGAGTGATGCCTCACTAAGCGGCTCATAGCTCTCTATGCATGGAGTTGCAAGGGACTATGAGTTTTGCTCTCAGCTAGAGCTATAAGAAAGTGACCTTGCTAGTCAACCATACAATGAGAGATTCACAATGAAGACAAGGGCAACAATGCCAATATCTCCAAGAATCTAATATGAAATGCAATGCAATGCAACTAAGATGAAGATGCAAATGTGCAAGCTATGCTATGAAAATGGAAGTACAATGCAACTAATCTATGAAAGGAAATAGCAATGGATTACAAATCCTTCCTATTTAGACTATGTGAGATTGCATAAAAGGAAATCTACACTAAGAATGTCATGAATGCAACTATGAAAGCAAAACTATTATGAAAAGCAACTAAGAATGTCAAGGCTTCAAAGCTTGAGTGTCTTCAAAGAGAGCTCCAAAACCTGCAGCATAACAATAGCATAAAACAAGGATATATAAATGAAGGAGAGAGCTCTCTTTTTATAAGAAATGCAAAGGAATGGACCATGGAGATTAAGAGGCAAAAGATCTTAATCAGCGGTGGAGGTTGAAAGAGGAGCAATCCATGTGCACAAACATCCTCCAATGAGAGTGAAGTGTTGACTTTTGAGCCTCATGTGAGACAAAAAGTGCTTTTTCCCTTTTTATAAAATAGGAATAATGTTTTATTTGTGCAACTTAGGATAAGAGGAAAGTGGGGCTTTTTTATTTAATTGAAAGGGGAGGAAATATTCCTTTTAATCAAATAAAGACTTAGGATAAATGGTTAGCCCATAGAATAAAAATCCAATATATGATCGAAATTAGGACTTGATCAAGAAATTGATATTGTTGAAAATATTGATTATTGATAAAATTGATTCAGGATTGATAAATTGAATAAATGGGGCCCAAAGTCTAGGCGACCATTTTAGGGTGCATACAAATAGAAGAAAAAATATCCATAGAAGATGCCATATGATGTGATGCACCTAAATCAAGATGCCATTTACCTTGCTCAAGATGTGTGGAAGCCATGAGTACTTGTCCTTTACCTTTATCTTTGGATGATGATGGAGATGTAGAAGCTACCAAATGTGTAGAAGAAGGAGCAGACACTGATGAGGGAAACTTAATGTTGTGTTTTTGAATAATGTGAGTTAGCTCATCAATCTTCTTTTGAAAACACTTAAGCTCATCATGTCCTAACTTTTGACAATATGCACATTTATCTCTCTTTCTTCTAGATGATTCCTCTCTTAAAGAGGACTTGGATTCGGTACTTTTTGGTGAAGAAGATTCATTACCTTTTTCATGAGGCTTAGGATCCTTATTGTGTTTCTTTCCTTTGCCATTAGAAGCCTTTGATGTAGACTCACTTGCAATCAATGCTTGATGTGTGGAAGGCTTCAACTGACCCATGTACGCCAACTTTGCTTGTTTCCTTGTGAACTATGCTGCAAATTCATCAAGAGAGGGCAATTTGTATGCACTACCAAGAGCATCCATAGTAGCATAGAATGTAGAAACAAAAATAGAATAATCAGGACCAAGCTTGGAAAGAATAAAAAAGATCAATTGTTCATCCCCTTTAACAATGCCACATGAAGAAAGCTCCAATCTAATAGTATTGAACTTAGAGAAGAAATCTTGAATATTGTCAAAATCCCTAGGATTAAGACCTATGAGATCATTCTCTAATCTAAATTTTCTCATTCTATTAGGTTTACCAAAGAGTCCTTCCAATGTGATCCAAACATCATGAGGATGTGTGCAAGATGCAATATGAAAGTGCAAGTCGCGAGAGATGGATGATCTAAGAGAGCCAAGTGCTTTATCTCTTCTATCAAACCATTTTCTCCTTTCTACAACACCTGTTTGAGGTTCTTGATCCTGCCCAAGAGTCATTCTAAGCAATCCAAGACTCAACAAATGATCAATTAAAGAAACTTTCCATTCATGGTAGTTATATGGAGTGAGGATTTTAACTTTTGAATTATCCATATTGACACCAAATAATGACTGATAACCACTGATAACTCCTTCAAATAACTGATGCAAATCAGAAAACTAAAATCCAAGGATTAACCAAGTGCAATTATAACCCCAAAATGACCTATTTATGAAAGTGATATTTCTACCCAAAATCACGCAAATCTGATTGTAGATCTAGAAAGTAGACGAAAAATTATGCACTTTCAAAAAAAATTTCACCTCAAAATGTTACTGTATGTGCCCAAACGAAGCCCTGGAAGTTGCAGAAATCAAGAATAGACAGGAACAGTCAACAAGATCTACAATTTCTGACAAATCTGGCCACCAAAATGAAAAATCAACACCACCACTAGAAAATTCAGAAAATTCTACCCAATTTCAAAAAAAATTGCTCAAAAAAAGGAGCAAAATTGAGCAAGTTATGGCCCTTTGAAGTTGGACTATCAAAATGAAATCTCCAATGGTGAAGGCTGCAAAATTTCAAACCCTGCTGATGTTAGTGAATCATTGGGATAAATTTGATGGTCAAACGACTGTCAAAAAAATCCAATCTGCCCTACTATGACAGCTAAATGGCCGTCAAATTTAAGATATGCAAAAGATGATGTTAGTAGGCAAAAACGCCCTTTGGTTGATGTGGCGATGACTATGTGTCCGTATTGTACGGACAATTTGCATGGCAAGTTGACATGTGATGATGTCAGCATGTGACTGGTAGGTTGCTGATGCGGCAGGGTTGCCGCGTGGCTGTGTCTGAGTGGCTGAAAGGTGGCAGAGGTGGCGGTCGGTGGGCTGACTAAGCCGCCTGCTGGTCTGCCATGTGTCTCATCCGGATTGGGCATCATGTGGGGGGAGGTGCAGCGGTCGGTGGCAGATCTGGCTGCCTTGGGGGGTGGTCTATCCTATGGCTGAGGGATCTGGAGGTGGCAGTCGTTGGAGGGCACTGCTGGTGGAGCGGCGGTCTTCTGGCGGAGGAGCGGTGGCGGGGACTGTACTTTTTAGTCCCACATCGCTTGTGCCAATGGGTTTTGACCCATTTAAATATGCGAACCCCACATTGTTAAACAAACCAAAGGCCACGGTTGAGCTTGGCTTCCCACTCACATGTGCTTTGATTTGTCTGTCGATGTCACTCTCTGATGGAATTACAATATTCGCTGGTGTGTGTGCAGGTTATAGGGAATATTCCCTAGGCACGTACCAAGCCCAAAGCAAATTTTTGGCAAAAAAAATTCTGAATTAATTGCAGAATAAAAAAAATATTTTTTTTTGAAAAATTGTACCAGGAGTGCAGATCGGGTCGTACGGTCTGATTTACAATTTTTTTTTGCCTTGGATTGGACTTTCACCAAATATGGGCAAATTTATAGTCGATCTTAACCGAAATAGTCTCCCAGACGCAATGGTGATGTCAGATTTGCTCCAAGATGCCTCTATCGCATGCTGGTTGCTAGATCTAAGATTTGGACATTCAAAGCTTGCATTAGGCTCTCTTCAAATCGGCTGATCTAAAATGCTCCAATGGCTTTGATACCATGTAAGAATTTGCAAATAGAAAATATTGAACCAAGGATCTAGAGGTTGAAGAAAAGCACAAGAGAGAAAATATGAATGCGACGATGGATTGAATAGATCCAATGAATTCACCTTCAATGATTTGCAATGAATTGCAATGAATTGCTATATGAATGAAATGATTACATAATAGGCCTCCTTATATAGGAAAGGCAATAAAAGACAATGATAGGGAGTTGATAAGCTATCACCTATGCTAGATGTAATCACATGTCCACCAAATGTGGATCATCCTCCAATATGTAATAAAGTATGTGCATTGGATTAGGATGATAATGTGATAAGAGCACAAAAGGTGGATCTCACACACAACGAGGTATGTGAAGACAACTATCACACCAAAAGTGGAATTTCTCCTACACCATGTGCTTAATAGATGTGCACACTCCTAGGTGTCTCAATCACAAATTACTATGCAATGCATTAACCAAAGTAAGATTAAGTAAAGTGTAATTAGGAATAATTAATTACACCAACACTCCCAATAGATGAGCCAGTCGGTTAACCTCTTTCAAATCGTTAGGTTTCTTTTTGGGAGAAGATAAAAATAGGGGAGTAGTCTCTTCATCTCTATCTTCCATCTCCACATATCTTTCCACTTTGAACTTCTTGATAGGGGTGCCAACAATTTTTTTCCTCACAGAGGGCTTATTTTTGACATCTAGTGACTCACCATACTCCTTTGAATCGGTTTCCCATCCCTTCTCAAATATCTCAAGGATTTCCTTACCATGTTAGCATGAATGTTGAATATGTCCTATGGGGGAGTATTCTAGCATTTATGGAGCACTCACATGTTGCATTTATGACAGTGTTTGTCATTGATGTCAACACATTGATTATACTAAATATTAGCAAAGTAGCAGACAGAGTTTGATTTAGCGCACATGGTGTATTGTAGATGAGATTATGAAGAGTTGAGTACATGTTTAGTATGATGTCTTGATATCATGGCTAAGAACACGTACGTAAATTCAAGTACTTATGTCAGTTATGAGTAATCTAGTGGAAACTATATTCTGATAGTGTTCCCGAGAAGTAGTTTATGATAATAAGATTATATCTCCTAACTGGGATAGAATCTAGTCAAGAGAAGTTATACATATGTTGAAGACATTGCGAAGGCAACCTGGATGAGTAAGCATAGTTAGAGGTTTCACATGTGATGATTTATTAAGTTTGTGAGCTGATAATTTTCTGTGATTATGGAAATATTATGTAACATGTAATAATTTATATTTTGTAATTGGTTAAGTTTAATTGGCCTACTCAATTATGAAATATTGTGCATGATATAAAGGAATGATTGTTTTCCTTGATTTTATATGAGAGGGATATGATGATGAGATGATGCGAAGGTGAAATAATGTGAATTAGTAATTGATGTATGATGCAAAGTGAGCAGATCTGGTGAAGCATTTGGTGCAGTTTGGCACAATCAGAGAGGAGAAATAAAGTTGTTGAGATTAGTAATTCTTGGTATTATTCTATTGAGATAATACAAAGATCAGGTGGACAGTGTGTTCAATGATCTTTCCCTTGAAGTTGTTTGGACAATGGGTCCTTCTGTCTTTCTTAACTTCTAACAGGGTTAGAATCTCCTCACAAGAATTCAAAGTCTCCTAATAGGGACTGATATGTACTGAATGTATTTCATAAGACTCCTAACAAAGTCCATCCTCTCTCAAGGAATTTTCATATTAGTACATCTTTTGTGGGTACCATCCACACTGGGGTTTAGCCTCTGATCAAGAGGTTCCCTAGTTAAAAAATATGGTGTCATTATGTATGATTATATTTCTATGGTTGCTATTTATGTTGATCACTTGTTTCAAATATAGGGTAAGTGCACAAAGATGGGGGACCAAAAAGGGGGTATAAGATGCCACTTTTTTCATGAAATCAGCAAACTCTGAACTTCAACAAGAAATTGAAGATAGTTAGACTCAAAATTTTAAGATGTGACAAGAACAAGAGTTGTAATAATCTGAATCTAGTTCCTAAACTACTAATTTATTTTGAAAATGGTGCAGATTAAGGCCCTCAAAAAGGGGGAGCACAAAAAGTGGTCCTTTTTTTAAGAAAAAACATAACATAGCGTCTGGTGTGCTCCCCCTAAAATGTTAACTTTTTTTTTGAATTTTTTTAATCACTCCAGTCAGAAGTTAGCTAACACGATGTAGTTTATCTTGGATTTTTTTGCTAATTTTTTGATGAATGTATAATTTTTTATGAATTTACGAAGTGCACAAATCCTGAAAACATGAAATTTCTATGTGCTCCCCTAGAAATCATTTAAAACTAATAGAAAATCAAATTTTCTTTTTTTAAAAAAAAGTGTTTAGAATGGAGTCTAGTTTCTAAAAATGTAACTTGTTGCAAAATTTGATGAACGAGCCAAAATCTATGCCCAAAATACTACACATTGGTTTTTAACAAAAAATTGACATACACACAAAAGAAATTAGAGATGAAAAACTTAACATAATCAGAATTCAAAATAAATTATATGCTTAGATAGCTAAGAGAGAGATCTGCAATATCACGTCGTCTAATTTTTACTTTATTGAACCATGCGTAAACCTGATGCAGACACAAAAAGAAAAGATGTCATTTTTTTGTATGTCTGCTGGAAAACACGTCTCAGGCCTATTTGAATCCTCCAAGCCTTTGGGTTGGATCTATAAGGAAAATCCAAGCCCTAGGATTGGTAAATTCCAATGCCTTACAAAGTGCGTGCGCCCTATAGGGCTTGCACACTATTGAAATATATGACTTCCATAGGGCGTGTGCACTATAGGGCATACGCCCTATAGCGCGTGTGACCAATTTAAGTCATAGATTTAAATAGTGAGGAGAAATAGTCAGAGAGAGAGAGAGAGAGAGAGAGGCTTACTCCCAAACTCTTCCTCACTTACATGCACTCCCACCTTTCTCTCTCTCTCTCTGTCTTTGTCTGTCTATCTGTTCGTTTGTCCGTCTGTCTATCTATCTATCTGTCTGTTTGTCTCTCTCTCTCTCTATATATATATCTCTCTCTGTCCATATACCTTATAATAAGGTTAATATAAGATTAATATACCTTTTTGGTTCCCTATCTTTGTGCATATACCTTATAATAAGGTTAATATAAGTTTTACTATCCTATCAATTCAGAATAGTGAAAATAATTTGGGTACTGGTTACTCTGTGAAAATATTAATGCTTCAAATATTAGGCTTACTCTATGACCATAAATTCATAAAAAGTAAGAAAATATTTGATGGTGTGACATTCATATATTGTAATATTAACCTTTCTAATGCTCATAGATCCAATCATTGATATTTGAAATAAATTGGCTTAACACTAACCATGAGTTATCAGTTGTTATATTGTCATTGATGTCAACTAGTTTTGACTTATCATGATAGTTGCAAACATCTGAAGAAGGTAATTTTGGTGAAGGAAATAGATATTAGCATGAAGATGAGATGTATGAGTTAAATATGATTAAGGTATTCATTGGGAAACTTATTGATGAGTCTATGTTAATATGATAGTGATTTGATTGGATTACATGATTTTGATAAGTGTTGAAGATCAGAATGTACAAGTTAATTTGGTATGAAGAACTTTGTAAACACTGAGTAGATTCAGTGTATACCGAGAAAGTGTAGTGTATACCGAGTGTGGTATTAACTAATCAAGAAGAAACTGACATATCACAGTATTGACCAAGCTGGAGAAATAAGGAGGAATATGTGATTGCTGACATGAGATGATGAGCTGGACAATCTGGAATATTTTGAGGATAAAGATAAAGTTTTTTATGAAGATCTAAAACTGAAAAAATTCAAGGAAGATCGGATGATGAAGATTGAAAATGTTTTAAGGCACAAGTTCCAAGGAAGGTTAAAGAGGCAAAATCAACGATGGAGATTAAGTGGCAAAATCTATGGCTGAAAATAAAATGGTTTATCATGTCTATATAAGGAGACAAGAGATTCAAAGATTGAATCACGTGTGAAAGAAAAGATTGTATACATGTGAAGCTAGTCAGACAGGTTGAAGTAAGAACCGAGTGATTCTACAGACAACACCGAGTGTCATAAAAAGTTAACTGAGCAAAATAGAGTTAGAAGAAGAAGGAAATTGAAGAGATTATGATGACCAGAGTTATGTTGAGCTTAGCATAGATATGAAAATGAGAAAAGGAAGTTGCACTTGAATTAGGTAATTTACTATTGCTTTCTAACCATTGCTACAGACAAAATATCTTAATCCAGTGAGACTTAACAATCTTTTCTATTTCTTTATGGCATTCAATGAATGCTGATTATTTTCTTGTTGACCCAAGTGAATGTATGGTCATAGAGAACTATTAGTGACAAATCCTCTAACAAGGTCACAAATTATAGTGTATTTTGTAACCTTTAACAAGGTTGGATCTTAACTGAGCTCACTTCAGAAGAGTGAAAATATTTTGGGTACGGTCCCAGGTGGTTTTTCCCTTAATATGGTTTCCACGTTAAAAATCAAGTGTTAAATGTGTATGCATGTGATTTTTTTATATTTTAATTTACACATTACATTAATTGGGTTGATTGGTATATACTAGATAACTTATCTAACAATCAGTTAATGATTCAAAAATGCACAGTTAAGTTTTTACCACGTTGTTTAGTTTATTTGTTGAAGTTAGCAATATACATCTGATAGTTTATTAGGACTGTAGGATAAATGGACATAAAATTTAAATGATCCACCCCCCTCTCATTTATCTAACACTTAGATTAAGAAAATTAAAGTGTGAGGATGAAAATTTAATTGTAAACTATTAAACATAAATTTTAAATTTTTAATAATAAAATAAAATTAATAAATGTTATTTTTGTTGTTAACTAATAATTTGATAAAGGATTTTTTAATAGTGGAGGTGGACTTGTCATCATTTCATAGCGTGTTAGTTTTCTCACATGTGAATCTGGTTCTTGCCCCCCTCATCGTGCTCCATACTCAACATGTGACTTGCTTTCTAGACCTTTCCAGCTGTCTCTTGTTTCTACTAGATGCTTCTCCAGTCCTTTTTCCTCTTTGTATGCTTCTATTAAGGAAACCTATCTTTCTCCAGTCATACTTCTGTGCTAGCTTATGTGTTACAGGTTTACCCTTTCATGCTTTTCTATCCTTTTGAGGTGTATCGGTTTGCCCCTTTGCCTCTCCTCTACTTTTCCTTAGTTCCTCCATGGAAACTAAGCTCACCACCTTCAATTCAGGAGGGTACAGAGCCATGGCATTCAAGGGTTCTGTCACCCAGAAAGATGGAACCAGATCCTTCTCCCTTTACCAAATTCTTCAAGTAGGGCTTTGGAAAAAGCTTTGCGAGAGCAGGTGTTTGACAACAAATTTACCTTTGGGACTAATGGTGATGTTATCAGTTTGTTCATTATTTGGCTGGAAAAGAGAAAGATGATATCATTCAGGTCTCAAAGTTGATTTTCAATAAGTATTTCTTGGTTGGATTTGAAAAGATGGTTTACTCGATTGACAACTGGCTTACTACTCCCTTCCCAGAAGTAACTATGAGAATTGACATATTAGAGTTAGCTCTGATCCCACCGAAACAAAGAACTCCGATGATAATCTTCAAAGATGAAGAAACATTTGACACACACTGGCTGAGCATGTCAAGAAATTTGAATTCCTATACAAGGAGGTCCTTCAGACTTAGCAAGTATTGGTGGAAATCCTCAACTACTGGAGGGCTGAAGGCCTTGAGATCCCCACCTTCTTGAATGAACTTGAACCACCTAAGTTACATGTCATTGCTCCTGCA